>MUAA02000097.1:600000-1106790 GCA_014180765.2 Marchantia paleacea
GTTCAGGGTGGAGAGAAGATAGAGCTTGGACCAGGGCATTAGGGTGAGAATCCGATTGATTGTAATCTCGTCCGGAAGGCCTGGGAAGAGAGTACTGGCGTCGTCCTCGGACTTGCAATTCACATCCCTCCGCTGGTCGCCAGGAGTAGTTGCGATGCTAGAAGAGGTTGCTGCTGCAGCCGCCTGCTGCTGCTGCTGCTGCTGCTGCTCTCTCTGAGCGGCACCGGCAGCAGGATGCGGATGGTCGTCTGCGACGGTCAGTGCTGAGTATCTCGAGCTCGGTCTGCAGCTCGAAGAAGCTGAAATCCTAGAGGTTCTATGGCTGGATATGATACATGGACTGCGAGGGGGACTTCGTAATCTCGTAGCGTCGGCATAAGCCCTCTCCACTCTCCTCACAACCTCCGATACGTCCTCGGTGATGGCTGAGTTGGACCGTTCCAATTGCAGCATCGCCTGCCTCTGCTCGGTCACCTTCTTTTCCAGTGACTGAACGCGCTGACGGAGCTGCTTCAGTTCCTCGATCACATTTTCTCTCCTGGTGTTTTCTCGAAATCCTGATGATCTGCTCTCATCCCCGGCGGTGGAAGTACTTCTCTTCCTGGGCCTGGCATCTCTTTCCGCAGGTCCTCTGCTTCCGAAGTCCGCTCCTTCCTCTGGCTTCCTACTCCTACTTCGCGACGACGTCTCCTTGGATGTCGAGTAGAAGTTTGAGTGTCCTCCAGATTTACTCCTTCTCATAGTCGCAGAATTGGATCCACGGAGCCTGGATTGGCTGGCTGGCACGGGAAAGGACCGGAACTCCTCAGCTTCGAGACAGACAGACCCCTTTGCAGAATGGAAGCTCAGCAGCACGAACGCTTGCAAGGATCCGCAGGCAAGATCCGCCGGCAGGATCGATCAGGTCGATGAAACCGTTCACGATGTCGGGCCGATACTCACGTCCAGCTCACTGGCCAACTGAGGTGGCCGGGACACTGGTATAGGGTGAGGAGACATCGACGACGATCAGATCCGGTACGCTGAAGGCCGATGAGGGTGCAAGCAAGACTGGTGCATTCACCCCTGGACACATTGACCCTTCCCTTGCATAAGAAGCTCGATCGGAGTAATCACGAAAGTAGTATGTCGGAAACAATGCTGGCAAATAGCAGGACTTATAGCATTATAATACGTAGGCAGTGAGGAATGGAGCATGCGATGTCAGTCGGCCTCAGCTGCTCTTAAATCAACGCTTGGAGAATCCATACGATTCTCAAGGGGAAGTGGAACTTGACACTGGTCAATATCTTCTCCATCGGGGAAGAATTTCTCGCAGATCGATGATCGATCTGCAACCATTCACGTGAAGAACAGGCCTAGATGTGGATCGCCATTCTATTGGAGAATATGATCGCTGCTGAGCACGCAGCAGCCGGGAGAGGTGGATAGTCTAGGAGCGTCGACACACAGATAGCATCGTCGCTCCGAGAAAACCAGCCACACATTTACAAGATCGACAGACATTGCCATCGAAATTCCCTGAAAGCGGAGTCGGACAACGCGAAAAGTCAACTATTCCCGTGTGGGTCACTGCACTGTCGCGTTTTGCTTTTCTCTGTTCTTCTCCAAGATTCTCGATCCAATCCCTCCGCGCAGCCCCTTTACTTGATCAAAACCCCAGATCAACGCCCGAAAAGACAAAACTATGGCACAGTTCATTTCACTTCTCTACAGTATGCATCGTGAACCTCGTCGACTGGACTTCTTTCGAAAGGTCGTAAAGCCTGCATTGGACACACCCCCCGAATGGACGCCGGTTGCCTCAAACTGACCATCTGCCGTGCACGAAGGTGGTTTCACTGCACGTTTATTTTGAGCTTTGAACCGTGCACAACAGTACGGATGGATGCAGTGAGATAAGAGAGACAGAGATAGAGAGAGATGCAGTTTACGTCAACAATAAGAAACAATCGGAATTTGAAAAGATAAGTCCAAATGAAATTTCGGCAGCAACTATCACCATCGAATTTCCCAACCCTGTATAATTGGGGACTGAAGTTATATGCTGCTTTGAGTAGGATTAGGATACAACGTCGTGGCAGACAGGTCAGATTGGATCACGTTTCTCAATTATTGCAGATCAATGAAAGGAGGGAACCATCGAAACCTCTCCCATCGTGCCGGGGGTCGTGGGGGGAGCACCTGTGAAGATGACATTCACATTCAAACACACAGATTGCATTCGGCTGCAGATATTCACCCTTCACAGACAGATCCCACCTGGAGAATATGGAGCATGTTTCTTAGTTAACTAAAGCTTCTACTCTTAAAGTTGTTGACTCTTCTCAGTCACCACAATGGATTGTCCGAGACTAGCTGCAGGGGTTGGAGATTGTGAGAGCCTGGAGCACTAAACCTCGGTCTCTTTGGTCTACGTCTGGAATCGAGGAGGACACTAAAATTCACTAGAAGCGTATATATAATACTTTTATTTATTTATTTATATATCCATTCGACAGTGGTAGATGTTCAAGGGTCGAATCCTGCTAACGATTCAAGCTTCGAGCCCGAAAGGAGTCCGTCTCCTTCTGCAGTGGAAATGTTTTCCGGAAGGAACGTTCCACAGTGAGAAAAGTAGCGATCAGTACCGTTCATCAGAACTATCAGGATGCATGCCAGTCCAGCTTTTGACTCCACGGACATCCACAGAGAAGGAAGCTTAGAGAATTTCCATCATGAAGCAGAAAATCTCTGGGATGCCAAGTTTGTTGTCACCGGATTGATCTATGTAATTCTGAAGGACAACTAGTTCTTATAATGCTCCACAGCTCAGCAAGTCGTTTACCCGCAGCTAAGATCTAATCACAGTAAGTAGATAAGAAACAGGATCTGTAGTGATGCAATTTGCTTGATAAGATTCAGAGATTAGCCAGGAAAGTCGATGTCCTGTGAGCGATTCAATAAGTCCGTTGTGAAAATCTTCCTCAAGGCCCAATCCAAGCACAACACAAACTGTGTCGTGGATGTATGGGGTCCTGAAGGAGATGTGCATCTTTACTGGTACCACAATCGATAGCTCGATTCAGGTCCGGAGTCGGTGTACGAGTTGATGCCGTCCAACTGATCCAGGGGCATTTCTATTTCAGGCGTCTCTCTCCTTACATCTGCAAAGATTTGCTTCTCTGGAAAACCTTGGGTACATATTCCTCATGATCATTGATCACTGCAATCGCTTTGAGCAGGCAATCTGTCAATTGACAGCATCAAGACTCCAGTGGGGATGAAGTAAAAGATCACAGTTCATCTTGAGCTCACTGTACTTATGTCAAGCTAGTCTACCAATTTAGCAGATCATTTCAACAGAATACCCAAGAATTAAGTGTATCAGTGCCAAGCAAATTTTCGACATATCGATGATACCAATACCCGTGATTCAGAAGCACAGCTGCTTCTATCATAAGAATACGGCATGAACCAGTCGGATTCATTCTCATCGTGCAGAATCCAGTTGTCTTCCTCGGTTGCTAGAGCAGAGGAAATAGCGTGTGACATTTTGAAATATGGGAGAATCCTCTTCTTGCAGAATTCATTAACCACACTTCACTTCTAAGACCTCTACACATCAGCGAATGTATTGAAGGAGCTTCAGTGCGAAAGTTCGATAGGTTCAGAAGTTCCGTCTCGGTTCATAGAACTACAGTACTGCAATTGATACATGTGAAATTGGGAAGTTCGATAAAAAATCCTTTGCCCTACTGTGCCTCCTGAGCACACCGGCAACCCCGACGGACCTTTCAAATCGACTGAATCAAGATCTGGAACGCCAGTTCCGAGTCCGTTCCGTATTGAACCCAACCTCGAAATCAGATTGCTTACCTCGGGCTAACCGAGAAGCAAACCATTCACAACAGCACCTCCTAGTTATGAGCGATTTGGTGTAACACGTGATCGTCGTCCACAAGCCTTCAACAGAGCAGCTGCAGTTTAATAAGGCTCTAGAGTATCATTGAAACGTAAATTGAAACAAAGATCACCCCGCTTCAAGCGCATAGCTCAAATTAATGACGGCATTCTCTCTGACGGGATCAGGATGTCTGCTCTCGATCTTCCACTACAATATTGGCGTAAGGGCACCAAATCCTGCGTTGAAAACAAGCAAGTATCGACGATGAAGATTTTAAAATAATGTTGTGATCACGTCCTTCACTGACCAGTTCAAAAGTCCAGTCGTGAATCCGAAGCCACCATCAACTGTTTTCATTTCCCTCTCTTCTGAAGCATAAAAACAGGGCGATTGTCATGGTCGACCTTCAACCCCAGGCGGTCAAAACATCCTCATGCGAGAAAGTTGCGAGATTTGCATTTTCTACGAATGTTCTTTACATCTCACATCAGCATGAAGTGTGACATTAACAAAGACAGGACGTAATCTCATGTTTTCACATGATATAAAAAGGTTTGCAGCAAAGAGCTAAAAACCTTCTCTACATCAGGAACACAAAGGGGTCTCTTGTAAATTGTTACTTTTGTGCTTTGGAAAAGATTACACTCATGACGAAATTGCATTTGCCTTCTGGTTCTTTGCCCTTTGTGTACCTCTCCGCAAAACGATTAAAAAATGTTGCCTGCGGCACTCTGATTAACGTAAACTGTGGCCGATATTCACCTTCTTGTCTGTCAGCATGGAGACATACAGAAGCTGAATCCCATCTGACTTTTCTCATTGAAGTACAATAAATGTTGACATCATCGACAAGTTTAGTGGTTCCAAATACGAAGAGAGGACCAAATTCATGCTCCCGACATCAACTGCAGCAAGCTCGGTCTCCGGCCTATGTTTGGAGTCTGGACCCATGCACCACACAAAACCAGAGTGCTGCTCCTTCCGGGCCTTGCGCTCAGGGCCCCAGGTCTTCAGAGCCCAGTGTCGTTTCAGTAAGGAGGGAAGTTTCCACCGCAGCTCAATCGCAGTGCCACCGGTAGCTACGGTTACAGTCCGGCCTGTAGACTCCGGGTTAGCAGCCGACTCCGAGGATCGGACGGACCGCTACGACTTTGCTCGGGAGTCAGGACTCTTCCGTCAACTACGACTGGAGTCCTGAGTCCTGACTGGTACGACTTCCTCCTCACTACAGAATGGTGGACAGAGCTCATCATTCAAGACGTGCAGATGAAGCGAACAATTGAGTACAGGAGATGTCCATCTTCCGTCAACTGACCATGGTTCCGTTTCGTTGGGTCGGTTCATATCCAGTTATTTCTTAGTTTGTCTACCTTTAGGCGTGAACTCTGCCTACCTCAGTCTATTGGGTTCAGGAGTCCCAGTCAGAGACTCCTTCTACAAGTTTTGCCGCTGCCGCAGAAAGACTGAACCATGGGCGAATGAATGGAAAATGCCTCTCGAACTATAAGGGAAGGTATGAAGAGAAACCCCTTCGTAAAAGAGCAAATCCCCGGAGGAAGCCTTTCAAGTTGGGACATGTAATATTGTAGATGTGGAAGTAAGAAATATATAGCAAAAAGGACGGGAAGACACCATCAAACCCCGTACATGGATGAAACCAAAGGAGTAAAATGGGGCTAGCCCCAAGAGCATTAGTATGCTATTGGGGCTAGCTATACAAATGAGAAATATGTCATACTGCATCTAAAATATCATAATTATTTAGATCAAAAATTTATATAATACATGAACATCCTAAACATCACCTAATTATTGTAGATTACACTTGATCATGTATTTTGTGTTTCCAGTATACTGTTTTTATGAAAAATAAATATTATGCATCTGGTTTTATATTACGTCAGCTTGAAACTTACAAAATAAACTTAATTCCTGAAATCGTATAATTTCATCCCCTGCGTTTCAGTTTGTGTTCGTTATTAAACTCCAATGTGTGGTAAGCGTACATTCGCTGTTCGCAGTGACCTTGTTGTTGACCACGACGGCCATGGAAACCTTATGCATGTGAATACAAAGAAGACTGGTGGTCAATACTAATTATACCGGTGGTCCGGTGAACATCTTTGCAGGAGAGGAGATGAAGACACGGGCCCATGAACCTCCCGCTTAGTTGTGTTGTCCTCCAGTAAACACGAAGAATATGGAACGGATGACATGGGCCGGAAGTTCATTGTCAACGTCTCTATATTCGCTCCTAGGGGCGTCAGAAACTCCGTCATCTCGTTGCAGCCGTTCGCAAGTTGAGGGAACCCAAGGGATCTGCCCACGAGGGCACAGTTTGACGGCCGGTAGAAGGAACACGTGGCACCGAGAGGGCTAAAGGAGCACCGGAGAGCAGCAAAAGATATGAGCGCCATTCTACGTGGCGGGCAGGCTCCTCGGGCAGCCACCGTGGCGGAAGCCACACGCTGAACCGTGCCGAGCGAGTTGCAAGTTGCCCGTGGGCAGGCAGCATCCCCGTTTGTCACAACGCGGTGCTCCAAACTGGAGGGGCCCCTTGTTTATCGGGGCAGATGGTTGAGGCCAAAGGCCCCGGTGCCACACGAACGGGGTCCAACCGTCATCTTTTCAAGAAGGTAGACAATTGTCCTAGTTTTATTTCCTGGGGCAAGAATTTTTGCGAGGACTTGTTTGCCTCCAATGAAGTATGGCACCCTTGTGTCACATTTTGAGGATCACATAAACATGAGTCAGGGGTGAAGACAGGTAGCCGAGCCGGAGTGGAGGGTCCCATTGATGTCGAGAGTAAAATCATGCAGGCCAACCATGGCGAGCCAGGAAATGTCCTCCTTGTATAAACTTTCAAGTGCAATGTCTACTGAGTGACCTTGATATCTCACTTTATCTCACTTTATATCTCTTGATTAAATTTTTATTTTTATTTTTTTGGTTTGTTTGTTGGGTAGTAAGCGGGGTATCCAAAGAAATGCAAAGTCTGACACAAATGGATTCGATGAAATTTTTTTTTTCTCGCTGAATATGATATTTCTCAAATCATTGTAAGCCAGAAGACCATGATCATTTAATCGGTAATTGCACCCTTTTGCGAAGTTCACAACCTGTTCAAGGAGTTACATGAAAGGACGAATATTCTTATAAATCTTAACTTGAATATTTATATTATTTCTTTTGAAAGAAATCTAGCATTAGAAATTATATTATTATTTAGTATAGATCAGTACGACAGGAAAATGAGAACAGACTAAACTAGACGAGGAGCTAAATTGAAAAGGGTGGAGTGAACCATGCAGTGCTTGTACGGAACAATTTTAAATGCCATGGTAGGGAGGCAACCAGGTCACATTGCCAATGCACATAAACCATGTCATCTGACCACCGAACGCATGCCACGTGTTGTGATACCGCGTATTAGATGGCCCTTCTCGTTCACTCTCGCAGACAGACACATAACGCGAAGCCAAGGCGCTTCAAATCTCTCCAACAATGGCGACGCAGTAAGGAAGGGACGACCGACTACGAGGCGAGCCCGTCTGTCTGCTTGCCCATTGCCCGAACAATCTACCCGCTCTGCCCGCATGCCTCGTGGTTAGTCCTCGAATGACGCGTCGTCTCCAGGTGCGCCGGAGTCTGTCTCGCCATAGCCGTCCATTCGCGTCTTGCCCTCGCCCATCGCTTCTTACTTGAGCGCACTCTTTCGTAAACCATTGCTTAGAAATCACAACACTCCAATTGCAGTTTGGAAGAAGTGTCACGGAAGACTAGCGTATCGTGGCTGTATCAGAGCAACTGTTTTCGGTTCTAGCTTTCATCCTGTTGGGTGGTCCTGGATGTGATTTTAGTTTATCGCTTTTTTCGTCAATTTGCGTTGAGCGTTCTGATCGCCATCTGAGGTTTCGCACAGGGTTTGGTCGGTTTGCGGATTGAGTAATCAGGTTTGGACGACGAGAAAGCGGGGTCGTCGTCGTCGGCGAGTTGGAGGTGGGCTTGTTGCTTCGGTTTTGGGGATTTGGTGATTGCTGAAAAAGGCTTCAAGCATGTCGCCAGGAATTATGGTAACGCAGCTCGCACAGGGTATTGGAGTTATTGCCGGGGCGTGGGCGATCAAGTCTATCATGGATGCAGAGAACGAGAAGCCTATGGCTGGGGGATACTCTCGGTGCCCTACATGTAACGGATCACGAAGGGTACCTTGTCTGTGCAACCGCTGGTCTGACAAGGATGTAGGTTGCAGCACTTGCAGTGGAAGTGGGCAGATGAGATGCAACAGCTGCGGGGGTAGTGGGACGGGCAGACCTCTCCCGGTGCAAATTCAGGCTACCAATATCCCTGGAGGATCAAGGCGGTCCTCATAAGTCCCCGCACATGGGTTTCTCTATCAATTTAGCTGTATCATGTTTCTCGCCTGGATTGTGGAATTCACTGGCTGCATCTCCTAGACCATGCTGATGTTGTCTTTTGTTTGAAGAGGCGATTTCGAACATAAACTTGCGTACTTCAGCACATTCTGGGTTTTGAGATATGAGAAAGCCGTGTTTAGGTATACGAGGCGAAAAGCCATCTTACCGGATTGGGCCGATGGTAGTAAGTTGTTTTAATCGACGTGGAGCTGGAGTTTAAAATCGGCATTTGTCGCTTTTGACTATGTAGTCTGCTTGCGACCAGGGTCCGGGTCATACCTTTTTCGGAGCCGGTCCCAAACGGCTGCAGGGTGGCTCTTTTGTGTATATGTATCATGGGTAGGAGTAATCACACGTCCATTATCGTGAAGTGAAACATTTTTTGGCCTCTTCACAGTGAGCAATTTCTACCACTATTTATCAGCACGTTATTTGCGTGCTTTAGGCGCAGTTGAATTCTGTTGTAAAGTATGGTTTGTTGTAGAGGAAAGATTTTCCGAATTGGAAGCTGACGAGCATCATCGAAAGTTCAAGCAAAGCGTGCTGGATCCCTCATTCTTGTGTACCGCGTGAACGGTCGTATTTTTTTGTTTGTGTGTAATGAATGTTTGGATGTTGTTCAAAGGGCTGTTCTACAAACACAAGCCTCTTAGTAGTGACAGTTTGGCAGTGACATGTATCTGCCAGCATGAGATAAGGTAAAAAGACACTTAAGAGGTGGACACAAGATTTGAAGTCTGTGCCAGTTGATATGTGAGGCGACAGTTTTGTACATCATGTGTTCGGAGAGTAGATGATCGCTAGGAACACAGGGTATTTTGTTGGTCACGGTGTAGTTTTGAATGTACAATTATCTTCTGAATTCAATTTCTCAAGTTGGATATGTAAACTCAGAAACTGTTATTCTTGCTCTTATCACACATGATTAGTGGTATATGATCAGTAGCAAGCGTGGTACAATTAGTGACAGAGCGATGTCTTTTTCCCAGGATGACTCAGTTGAGAGTATGAATCTGCAGTGTGTTGACTGAATTGTGGTAAATTATAAGGACCGAGTGTAGACAACTTAATTTGTGTGTAGACATCTGAACATTCAGCTTTCTATAGTATAGAATTGTGAATATTTAGAAGAATGAAGTGATTTCTACAAGCCAATAAACGAGGAAATTGTTAAATATATACATATGCTCTGTTACGTGATGGAAGGAAAGAGGAACGTGGAGAATGCTGCAGGTCCAACTCTATGGACGATTGAAACTTGCGTTAGAGGAACATTCGATGGACAAGAAACTGCCAAATCCCTCCTCTCCTCCACCGCACAAATATTAAAACAGGATTGACGCTAGACAAGTTTTGATACATACTGATAGACGACAATAAGAAGATAGAATGCCACCGCCATTGCTACGATCGTACGAGCCTGACAGCACACTTGACTAGATACTTTCTTGATCTTGCGCACTGATGAACTCAAAAGTGTAGTAGTGTGTCCTCAACCACACGTTTTATCAAAATACTTCACTGAGCAGGATGTGGTTTTCCATCATCCTCTCGGCTCTCGGCCCCATAGATGCTTAATTGGATTGTTAATGTTGTAGGTAATAAATATTGACTTGGGGAGGAGTTAGATTATCTTTGGTTCTACTTAGTGAGATAGAATTCGCATAACTATAGTGCACATGGTGATGCAGTTTCATACTGACCTTGAGTTATCACCTTTCGGTGCTCCAAGTATCTTGTCTTATGGAGGTAGGTTTCAGTTGGGGACTAGTTGTGGACATAATGGCGCATCCGAGTATACTTCTCCCGAAGGCTTCCCAACATCTTCTCCTTTTAACTCTTGCAAGCCTCTTAGCTTGTCAATCCTTGCCATGGTTGTCTCCTCAAAGACTGGATAAAGAACTCTACAATAGGGTTAAAGGTTGTAACTTCTAAACTCTTCCAAACTCCAGGAGCTCCAATTGTATTATATGTGACAAAAGAGATGAACTTGTCATACCAAACTCTGTACCAGAATTAATAGAGGTGTAATTTAATGACAAATTTTGTCTTCATCAGAATGTTCAATGTCAAAACTTATGATAATCATCCATTGGGGGTTCTCCAAATATTGGAATAGTACCTTCCATGACGTGTAGTCTTCACATAGTTGCACATCCACTCCAAATCCCACCAAGATTTGAACTCCTACATTAAGTCATCAAGTTCAATGTTACACATCATAGCATAATATTGTCTATGACACTTGGTGGCTCTGTAGATTTTGTTCATGTCTCACAAGAACGAGTTGGGGACACATTTCAAAATATCACCAAGCTCATTTACATCACTCTCCAACTCCAAATCAATGTCTTACTCAATTTTCAAAGTTAGGACTACATACCATTCCAGTTGCACCATTGATAACTCTAGCAGTCTCTCATTCAGAAAAACCTCTTTGTGATACTAATGTATCACAAAGAAATTTTTCTGTAATGTATCATCTAGATGCATAGAGTGAAAGATGATACTTTACTACATAGCACATCATTTACATTGGTTGATCATCTGTAATGTATCATCTAGATGCATAGAGTGAAAGATGATACTTTACTACATAGCACATCATTTACATTGGTTGATAATCGTGTTATGTCTTGCTAGCATATTGAGTTCAACATGCACAGGTAAAAACTGATGACTATTGAGTTCATCAAGGAGTGATCAATTTCATCAACTTCTTCACATCAACAATCTATTACATAAATTTGGAGTGGTTATAGTAGACATGTGACATAGTCTCAATTATGAGAGCAAGTGCTGAAATTGTGGGATTGAGACTTGTTGACATCATTTTTGTATCAACAATCAGTTCTTGGGGTGGGATGTTCAACACCCCCCATGGGATCACATACATGGTCATATGATCAATCCATGTATAAATCTTTGTCCAGAATTGCAATCAACAATAGTTCTCATGGTGATTATTGGATAAGGATGAGAAATTCAAGGTGTCAAGGGTGGTAGTGGTAGATGACCAAAATTTTATTAGACACAATATCATTTCAGTAGTTTCATTCTATATTCTATTGTAGATTTTAATTTTGGATCATTATTTGAATTTAAATATTCAAATAATTCAAAAATATTTCTTAAAAAATAAATTATATAAGATTAAATAATTAATTTTAAATAAAATTTATTCTAAATAATATCAAATTATTTTTATCTTTCATTTTTTAAAAAAAAAATTGGTTTATAATGTTTATTCCAATTTTGTTGATTTCAAAATGAAAAAATCAATCTCCTTCTTTAGGCGCATTTTCAATTATAGCTTGGGAGAAAGAGAAGTCTTGTTGTGCACACATATCTTACTATCTACTTGACAAATAACATGACCAATCCAATTTCCCAAGGCTAATTCTTTAAGCAAATTATGCCGTGGTTCACTTACAATGTATTTCATATACAGTATCTAATAATCTAGCATCCCAACAAGATAATTGTAAGTTACTTCTCCTCCCAGGAGATCAAAAAGAAAAAGGCAATTCTTTTAAATTCATAGATTGATGGTGATTACCATGGATCAGCATCATGGATACAAATGCTCAGTTTACTTATTTCCAAGCATTCTATAATAATATACTTATAAAATGCACAAGTAATAACCCAATGAGATTATTGTGGTGATTCAGATTCATTGACTTGGAATAAGGGAATGAACAAGTCGAACCAATCAATAAAGTCCGATTTATAAAGAGAAGAATTCAATTCAAAAGAGGAAGTATATTCTTTACTGCCATTCCACAAAAAATATATTTCAAGATCCCAATTACACACATATCCCAATAAATCATATGACACAAAGTGCTCCGAAGATATCAAATTAATACACTTTACAAGGATGGGCACCTCTCCAATGAGGTTATGATTCCTACCTAGCAACGAGGTTGTCTTTGATAGTATAAAAGGTCTCGGCTATTTGTCCAAGTCCTGCACCCAACACCCTCATGTCTGTGCCAAGGTGCACTCATTGGTACACTCATACTAACGATAAATCGTATCCCTTTGTATGCACTGCTCAGCCTTCTCTCAAGAACCCGTCCCTGGTCGCGTTTCCTATCTTTGTGTCTCGAGGAGCGTTAGCCGGAACTTCAACAATGCGGTCAATTTGTGTTCTCACCACTCCCAGCGTACACCAGACCTTCTATCATTGACTGCCATTGACGACGAAGTGTGAAGCATGTATCAATGGCACAAAGTTATGGTTTAGATAGAAATAACAAGAAATGGATTTTGCAAATCCTCTATCTGATTGCGGGTATGACAGTAGTATTAACCAAAGATCTTGTTTCTCTATAAGTGATGTGGAAAGGTGAGGCGAGAAACAATTGCAAATTAGAGACATGAATCAACGCACCTACAATTACTTTCTTGACTTCAATATGTCAGAGATGAAAATCTATTTATATTATCTCACTCGTTCCTATTTTTAAATTTTTTGCAACTGTTGGTTGTCATTTTTCACCAAAGTTGATTACAATCACTCCCAGTGAGTGGAAAAATACATCTGAACGCTCAAGAAGTCTCTCAAGCACACTCTTGACAGAGTTCGCTACTAGATTCAATACATGTCGTAAATCAGAAACTGCAATCGTCAATCCTGCTATTCCAGTCCTGCCGCTTGAGTATCAAAGTAGATTATTTTTGGAGCAGCTAATGGCATCTTTGTTGCATCCACCTCTTCCGGAAAACCACCTGATCTGTCAAAATTCTCGAATGCGTCTTCATTCTTCGATTGGTTCTCGCAGATCTCATCCGCTTGAATCGGCAGACTCACTACAGAATCTTCTCAATTCCGCACTCTCTTGGTCTTGCTTGGGATGAAGGCGGTACAAGTATCAATGATCCATGCTAAAACAGACGATGTAGCCTATGTATTCTATCCCTTCGCTTATGTTTGGGTGTTTTTTAAAGTTACCCGAACAGGAAAATGTTGTACACAAGTGATCACCATATTCGAGCAGATAACAAGCTGCATCTCACGGTATTCTAGACTATGCCACAATAAGTCTCCAATCCCTGCGTGGCAACAGCACGTAAGGAAGAATCAGAAAGTGGATTGCGCTCGAACAAGAAAGCATTCTTTCTATTGCATTGATAGATCGAAGTTGCGTAGCTCTTATTGGAGGAGGATCTCTGAGAAGCTTTAGAGCACCCCAAGCCAAGTTGATTGGGCAACCGGCAGCTGGTTTACGGCCTTAAATCATGAGGTGGACGTTGGTTAAATCATTTACTCCCTGAATGGGTTCTTCATCGTCGATCGCAGCTGTTAGCCTCTTAGCCATCGTTTCTTTTCCAATCCATGCGTAGTTGGACTATCCAATCTCATTAAACGAGAGACATATAATATCATGTATCTACCTACAGAATGTGGAGGGTCATATGATGAAGGTTAGATCAAACTGTTTCCAACAGATAGATACATGTCGTTGAACACGGTCGCTTTCTCATGTCTGTCGGGTTTCGGGATTCACCTTCTCGGATTCCATCCTTTTTGTTTCGCGCAAAACTAATCGTATTTTTGCCGCCGTGAACCAGGAAAACAGGTGATTATGATGTGGCCCATATCACATTCACCTTACCACTGAACTGAGTGAGTCTCAATTTTCATCAGTCATCTTGGGATTTTCGTCTTCGGACTTTCTTCAACTCTATTTACTAAAACATCACATTTTTCATACAAGATTCGTATGAACTTCCCAACTGCTATGTGATACATCATAACGCAAGTAGCATATAGCTGATCAGAATTAATTCCAGATTGGGGATCCGCACACAGCAAGACCCTTGGTTTGTAGAATCTGATGTCGAAAGATGCAGGTATTATGGTCGTTCTGGTTGGATCGGACTGTGTTATGCACGAGTAGAAGACGGTACCGAAGTGCAGACTGCTGATACAAGATACAAACATATATCGGTAGGTTGGTCGTCCCGTCCAGCTAATGATCAGACGCATCGATGATTTGATGAAATCTCCATGTGTCACATGATCGCTGTGCTAAAAAATCGTTCTATCCGATGCAGGTTCTTCCTCCAAGTAAGTCTTGGGTGAGATTCGTAAGAGGAATGTTCGCAGAAGTTAAAACTGACACGTAGAGTCTGATCGGAACAAAGAATTTTGCCCTTGAGTAGAAAGCAGCACTCGGTCAAACAAATGTCCATCTCTTTTACAGATCGACCATATATGTCTTTCTTTTTCGATAGGTACATGTTTGAATTATGCACAAGCAGTGCGAATATACATCAATTCGATGAATAACTGAAGTATGAACTGTCCTGTGAGGTACTTGAGTATACCTCTCAAAGAGCTCGGTGTTGACCTTTGTCGTTGATGGGATATACTGCTGAAAAGTCTGAAATGCTGAGATTCTTCAGGTGGTCTATATATTGGGTTCCTGTATACCAATCCACAAAGGCAATCTCCGAAGAATTTACTCACTCAGAGCACCGCAATGGAGACGATGCTGTGATCGACAGAGAAATTCAGAAACCCTCACGTTCCATCAATTAATATTAATCCTAAGAGCAGGAGATTCCCTCTAGTCATTTCGGAACCTCAAGGGGCTTATGCTAATTTCCTCAGCGATGAATGTAGAGCGAAATGGCAATTTCCATCAACCGGAAAATCCCTGTAGTGGGCGAAGTTCTCGTTACCCATCGCAATCGTAAGAAACCTCGCCGTCATATTCATCTTCGTCCTCGTCTTCTCCTTCTTCTTCTTGTCCCGAACCCACAACGTCGAGAAAGTTGCGATTAGCACCAGATTTCAGAATAACATTTCTTAGCTCCTCCTTGGCACGCTGGATGGCATCGATTGGGTCATCACCAAAATCCAGAGCGTCCTTTGAATGCAGATAGACGTTGTTCTTCTTGATCACCGTCTGGCCTCCTGTTCTGGGTCTTCTCGAATGTCTCTGATGCAAGTGATCTATGTACTTATCCAGGTGCGTCGGATCCTTCAACTTCTTCAAAACCTCGGGGCTGCAGAGCTGCGCCGGAGAACCAACCAAGATCCTACCTTTCCCGGATCCCAAAGCATTCATGTTTCTATTCTCTTTATCGCTAGGAAGTCCACCGGTCACTGAGTTATCGAATCTCTTATTGCTCGATTTCGTCTCAGAAACAACAGGAGCAGGAGTGCAGGTTGGAACGCCCGTGACCTTCAACATGGCCGCTCCCTCGGCTTCTTCGGGATTCAGACTCTCCACAACGTCGGGACGCTCCAGTGCTACGAAAGCATCGGCTTCGTATTCTTCATCATCCACCTGCTGCTTTCTGAGAATGTTTCGAATCGTTCTGTGCGCCTCCAAGAGCCTTTGCTTGCCTCCAGCCGCCTTCCCCTTGGGCTTACAAAGGGCATCGTCATCAGCGGCGTCCTCTGCAGCATTGCCAGTTTGACGCTTGGAACGTTGAGCTGCGGGTGGTGTTGGATGCCCTGCATAGAACTTGTTGAAGCATTCTTCAGCTGTTCGTCCCGGCACCTGTCGAGACACCCTCACCTTTGTTAAAGTCTCTCGTCCCCAGGATTTTCCAGCCTAGAGCACACCAGGTCAGAGGCAGGAAAATAGTTTCTGGAAATTTTCAGTTTAGAAACCTTACCCGCTTTGATATATGGTACCAGAAGTCTGCTGCGGGCTTCACTGACACATAGGCGTTTTGAAGGGCTATTTCCTGTTCAGAAGTCCAATCATTCGTGCTCTGGGGGCAATCCTCGAGTCCAGAACCTTGCTGTTCGAGTCCTGCTGCTGCTGGGGTTCGGGGTCCGGAATTCCTAGCAGAGCGGCCTGGCAGTGGCGGTCTTACCTGCTCAAGAAGTCCATATCTTTTAGCGTGATCCTCGATGTCGCCTTTCACTCTTCGCACCAGTGCGGATTCTGTAGCCTTGGGAAGGTTTTCCTTGTTGGCAACGCGCGGGAGTTTTGTGGGAGTGGACGCCTTCTTCAGCGACGCAGTACTTCCTTCTTGTTGTTTTGCAAGTCTGCTGGTCGCTCTCGTGAGCCGAGTGATGCCTTTGCGCAGCTTCTCTTTCATATCTGTACCCTGCCCCTTGGAAGCCAGGCGGAAAGAATCCAGCTCCTGGATGAGCTTTTCTGCAGTTATGCTCGATCTGCTTCGATTGCTTCGAGTCGACCCGTTGCTGTTGCTTCGGTTTTCATCTTTCGAGACCGCTTCAGCAGCAACAGGGACGGCAGCTTCTTCACCCACAAGTTTCTTGGACTGCTGCTCCCTAATCCTTGCTTCCGCTACAGCATTCAGAGCGGTGCGTACGAAGCCTGTTGCGTCGTCGGCAACTCTCAACGCGTTGGTGGTGCTCTTACTGCGAGTGACTCTCACATTGTCGTCGGCGATTCCATTCAAACCCAGAGCGGCAAGTGCCGCCATGGAGTCGTTGGTATCGGCGGATTCCGACTTCCGTCTGACGGGAGGATTTCTCTCGTTATGGCCAGATTGCCTTGTCGACCTTCGCAGCTCTTGTAATCCAGACTGAGGCGTCGTTTTTGCCCTCGCGACATTCACAACAACGGTAGAGGACTTTTTTGCCGTGGGTTTCTTCGCCGTTTTCCTCCTCTCAGCCCCTGCTCCTGTTGCTGCTTTCTGCGGCCCCTTCGTCACAACCTTCCGCTGCGCTCTCACATTTCTCCGTAAAACGATTCCAATCCGTCGAGGCGTTACGCGGAAAACTTCGGAATTTGCATTTTCTTCCTCCGACACGGATTTCTCTTCCGATATCTTGGCCAGATGCGGCAAGTATGTGGTTCGAATCCTGACGGGAGATTTTTTCGACGTTGGAGCCCCAAGTGCTACTGCTAGTGTTTCTCTGCTCCGCTTCCTATTTCCCAAGCCAATGTGCTTACCACTCTTGGCCTCAACAGGCGAGTCCATATTACTGTCATCCTTGGAAATAGTGCCGACCACCGTCCTACTACGTGTTCGCCTCAATGGACTTGAAGGCTCCTTGGCGCGACCATCCGGAAGTTTGCCTTTGCGTTTCTTGCCTGGTGGTGCTGCTCCTCCTACTCCTCCTTGCTGGTCTGTGCCCATTTTCACATTCTGTGAGACTGATTTCCCTCTCTGTCCATCTGGTTTGCTCGATCCTGTATGGGTCACGCGTTTGAGGACCGTCTGCTCACAA
The DNA here is from genome assembly GCA_014180765.2 of Marchantia paleacea. Classification (NCBI taxonomy): domain Eukaryota; kingdom Viridiplantae; phylum Streptophyta; class Marchantiopsida; order Marchantiales; family Marchantiaceae; genus Marchantia; species Marchantia paleacea. The sequence goes on from MUAA02000097.1 coordinate 617,480, forward strand.
CCAGAGGTTGAATTTCTCCTACCTCTACATACATTGATGATCGCCGCACTCATCTCCCTCTACTGCTGGCGCACACAGACCGCCTAGTCTTTGACCCGTCTAAATCCCCGTCATTTTTTGTTCAGCCATACTTTCCGATATTGCTTCCACATGCGCAATTTACAATGCTCGAAATTCTTCCGCTTCTCCATTATTCAAAGAAAATATTACTGTCGGCGAATATTGGGAACATGTAAAGCTCCCCTCACTAGAAAATCGGCCCAAATTTCACATCAGGCGTGCATGTCCATTTGCGTCGACGTCTGCCTCAATCCAGGAGAGAAGAAGCCCGCTGACCAGAAACAAAGGCTTGGTGGTCCAGAACGCCTGATAGATAAGCCAGCGCTCAAATCAAATGAATCGAATCAATTCTGCGAGAGTATCACCATCTGTTTGCATGAAAGTATTCACGCAAGGGTCGGGACGAATTCGGCATCCGCATATCTATAACTCACTATATCGAGGCAATCGCTGGCCTTCATCTCCACTGAAACTTTTGGATGCTGAAGGAAGCATTTCTAATGGAGAAGTCGGCTCCCAACGTCTTTGGAGCGGGGAAGTGCCGCAGTGTGTGTCCATGCTGTTGCGCGCGCTGACATTGACACTGCTCTCTGTGCTCTCGTCGTCTTCTGTTTTTTCTGGTTCGTTTCTTGTCTTTCTGTCTGTACAGATCCTCGAGTACTGGCACAGCCGGTGTTGCATTCTTTCTTCCCGATTCCCGGTTACGTGACCGTTGGACAATGTGTGTGTGTGTATGTGTTTTTCTTTCACATGGCGATGCAGCCCCAACCCTGCACAAAATGCCTTAACACGAACCGGATTTGGCCACCAAGACTAGTAATGACCCCATTTGAGACAATTCATTAGTGGGTGTTTACACATGATCCACGAAGAAAGATCAAAGTTTTAGGGTGCCCAAGTAACTGGCGAGGGCACAAATTTGTAATTTTGACATGGGTCCAATGGGGACACTCATACACTTTAACTGGCGTTAGGTCACTCTAACACTAGTTAGTCATCTAGTCAAATATCATAATATTTCATTTGTGGGGCTAAGATCATGATGCCACATGCTACAATGCCCCACCGTTAGTCACATATATCCAATCTATACATGTAACGGTCAAACCAACTTATATGTCAATCGTATTGAGGATATCTCCATCGTTCACTAGGTATTGTATTGAGAATAGGTGTCAAACATGACATATGTCATACTCTCAAACAAGAATCACATATCAACATATTGACCGCTCCACCATGTGATCCACATAACATACATCTTGAGCATGATGACAATTGTCAAGCTTGGATCCATAGTAACATCAATGTTTGGAAGTTGACATGGTGCAGAATTATACACATGATCTTTTCAAATCACACCATCACGATCCTCTAATATCAAATTTCCATGAGATTTTATCTCATGTATTCATAGAATTTTACGACCAAAAGTAACATCCAATATGATCAATGCACTTTGTTGCAATTAAACGTAATCAACAACATGAAATCTATGAATTGAAGGTCCATATCCACCTCCTCATATGGTAGCATAATCTAAATTATCTCTATGTTGAGCAATAGTAAAGTTATCAAATGTCATGGACATTACTCTACGAAAGAGTTATGTCTTTTGAAAACACATATGAACCCAAACATTCCAATTTTTCAAATCTAAGACTTCAATTGACTCTCGACGAAGTCTAGATTTCTACCATATAATAAAAGATATTGTGAGAATGACATTAGATATGCTTGCCGGCTAAATTGATAACCCATGGCCACTCAATGTAGTTGGATGTTCCAGTCTCCCAAATGAAATTTCTTCAAGCCAAACTTGTTTAGTCCTTTTTTCACCATCTGAACAACTCTCTTTGCTAGACCATCAGGCTCATGATGATTTCTTGAGGTGTTATGATGATCAATCAGCTCGATCACACAAAGCATGAAACACTCCCAAAAACTCATCATGATTAGTCAACACATCCGGTAGTGCATCAAATCTGCTAAGCACCGAAGCTTAGACAACATAAGTTATTCTTTCCCTTGACCAATCAAGTAATGTCACCAACTCAATCCACTTGGAAGAATGATCCATCATGACCAACACAAATCAATGATTTTGTGTAGTCAATGACAACGTAGTGCAAAATCCAAGTTCCAATTATAACCAAGTGTCATAATAGGTAGTGGATGTAATTATGATGTATGGGCGTTGAATGATATCCAAACATGATCACATTCCATACATCAAGCCACAAACGGCTACACCTCAATTTGCATATCTCTCCACCAAAAATGACTTTTAAGTAAGCTATATGTCCGCTTTACTCCAAAATGACCTAACTCTTTATGAGGATGTGTGACCAATTGTGCTATCTAAGATGAGAGTGGCACAACACAAATGCTATCATCTACTTATACACCAAGAGGGATCTACCTTTCCGTTTGAATTGCCGATCTCTTTGTAGAACTTGATTTCGTTCCTTGGTTCCTAAAATGACAATCAAAGCACATGTATGAAGATTCTCCAATACCATCATGTCATCATGGATGTCTCGATTTACCACCAAACCTTACTCAGTCTAAGCTTTCAAGTATAACAAATCCATTCTCTGACCCAAGAAAGATATCACATAGCTCTCAAGAGCCAACACAATCAAAAAAGGTATATGCATGTCAACCCGACACCATCTCCTCATTAGTATTATCATACCATCGAGTCCTAGTTTTGTCAACTTGACTTGTACATGAATTTCAACTTAACCCATCCGCTTCATGATTCACCACTTTAGATCTATGTAAATGTGCAAAATCATATTCTTCTAGGATAAGAGCTCATCATGCAAGCTTTCATGTAAGCTTGTTTGATTCCATCAACCACTTTAATGGTTGATGATTAACTATGAGAGTGAAGGAGTCCCCAAACAAATAACATCTTAAATGTGCAACATATCAAATAACTACCAAACATTTTCCTTTGTAACAATTAGACTTTGATTCCACTACATTGTTGGAGTGATTTGCATAAATGTAACCATCTTAAGTTAGTGAGAACTAACTACTTAAGCCAAAACAGTTTTTGAAACTCCATATATATCTCCACGCCCTCATTCTTTCTCTTCTTGTCACTTTGGGACCAATCTCAATATCCCAAATTTCCTCTCTATTGACACTAGAGGTAGAAGATGAAATATATGGTTACTAAACGAAAATCTCTTGAGCATACAATTTTTTCTACTCTCTTAGACCATGTTCCACTAGCTCAATGTGAACAATTCTAGTCGCACTAACTATAGCCTCTTGAATTATATCATTAAGCTTCATAGTGATAACCATTGCTTGCTCCACGCAAAAACCTCCAACCATACTAGAAGAAGACTCCACTTCTCCATCTCTAACATCCCCATAAGATCTAGGATGAGATCTTGGGCATTTCTTAGCCCCAGCGTTTGCCTCCACCATCTCGATAGGCAAAGAGCTGAACAATGGTCTTGTAGTCAAACTTCTTGACCTCATGCATTTCTGCCCAATCAATCCAAGGTCACCAATCATGTTCATATCATGACCCAACACCTAAGGTTGTGATGCATCCATCAATGTATGTACAGTTGTAGTACCACAACAAAAGTCCATAACTTGCTTTCTCTCATCAACGTTCGGTTCCACCAATTGATGCAAGCGAGAATCTCATACAAGTCTAGGTCCTCTCCACTTGTAGTCATGGGACACTAGAGAACTCAACAATGTAGGTAATGCTACTGTTGGCTGACTCACAAGATTCATCAATATCATGAATGACATGTTAGTATAGACCACTTAATGGGAATGTCTACCCACATCCAAAATACTCTCCACTTTGAGATGTGAGGGTCTCTGCACTTTGTCATATGCTTGTAATAAAACCTACCTTAGAAGAAGGTAAGTCTATGATGGACTAACCTTCCATAGACATGAAAAATGTGCACAAGATCCATGTCATGCACAACATACATCACTATCATATCAAACATCACAATACATAGATCATCACACACCAACACAAGTATACCACAATAATCTTTTTTATTCTCAAAACGTCCACAAGGACACTCCGCTCATGACCATAGCATAAAAGAGAGATTACAGTTGAGCCAAACCCACTTTGTGCTTCAAATTATCTAGGTTTTCACACTAGCTATTATCCACCATAGCCACAATCTCAAAGTCTCAACTTCAAAAACTGCACTCCAAGGACCTCTAATTCGAACTCTATTCCTTGAGCCCTATGACCTAACGGTAATTTTGGCCCCAATGGCAATTTGAATGTAAAGAGCGCTAATTGCTATATCTACTCATGCATATGTTGTCCTACCTAACTAGAGATGTGGCTACATAAGTCGTGACATACTTCTCTTGCTGCATTCAACAATACCGATGATCCAATGCTTGATCGCATCTTATTTGCATTCGTCATCACTTGTGCACATGGATCATTCAACAAGGAAATATTTTCCAAAATGTATGATTTGAATATGTTTGTTGTGACTAGAGAGATTGTAAAACATTTAACATCTCCCAAAATATGTCAAAATGTGAATCATGTAACCCATGACCATTACCAATCCGTGTGTCCTTGACATGGTATTGAAAATGGTTTTAAAATCAAGATTCTAATAAGTTTTTGATGTGATATGTGGATTTTGATGATCTCATTGTTAAATATAAAAGCTCAAAGAATTATAAATTGATTAAATTAGCTAGAAAACTCAAATGATTTGATAAAAATATATTCATGGTTATAAAATATGAGTATTTTAGTTATAGAATTATAAAAATTTAGTACGTTTAGCATTACATGTAATATTTTGAAAGTTAAGTATTTAGAATTTTATCTGTCAGTTTTACAAAAAGTTGGAAGTTGTAACAAAAAATGTTTTAATTATAATAATGAATTTTTATTGTAGATTATTGTTATCAATAGATGTTAAGATTCTATTAGTTAGATTATTTTAAAATCAATAAATTTTACAAAATTGAAAATTTTGAAAGGAAACAAATGCAAGTCCAAGTTGAGTAGAATATGTACAAACATAATAAGAACATATCATTTGAAAACATGAAACTAACATTTAAATCATAAATTTAATTGCAAAAATAAATTATTTTTTATCAGTGATAGATTTTTTTTGTATCATATGAAATTATCATAATTAAATTAAAAACTTATTAAAGAGCTTTTATAGATTTTTCTATAACAATCAAGGCTCAAAGAGTTTCATGTGCTAAGACTTAAACACATTATGACTTGAAAATAATTTAGGATATAAGTGAAAATGTAAAAAAATTATTTAAAAAAATAATAATATTTTGATTTTGAAAAATTAGTGTAAAAATGTTGACATTTGTTGTTAATTCATGCAAATGTATGACATCCATTTATGTGTTATTAAATTCAAAATATTTTACTAAGCTCAATTGTGATCATTTGAGGAGATAATTTAAAATAATTTTGTGGTTTTTGAAAATAATAGATCAAATATCCAAATTTCAAAATTATTAATCCATACTTTTTCAGATTTTTTTTAAAAAGCTTAACATAAATAATGTTTATCTCAACAAAAAGAAGTTGTACTTGATGAAACTTGTATTAATGGATGTTAAAATCTTGACATTTAACAAAAAAATTTGAAATTGCACGAACAATTGAATTATTTTTGGCAAAGAAAAAGAATGAGAATCTTTTATTAATTCAAAATAAATCTCCAAACAAAAAAATGATCAAAATCTAGCCATGAGAAGTTTTGAAACAAAGAAGACCAAGGTTTGATATGCAAATGCATAGCTAGAAAAGAAGAGAAGTGATGTCATATTACCTTGGATCGGACAGGCTTGCCACTGATTTTCATGGAAAACCGTGAAAGAATTGGAGTCATTTGAGTAAAATACTCGTAGAAGAATGCCACATGGATCGAGCTAGTAAGTGACCGGGTGGTGAGGAGCAAGAGTTACAGTGCAGTTGAGGACACACAGTCAGTCACAATAGTTACAGTGTGGGCAGCGGGCAGAGGCAACGGGATAGAGCGTCGCTCAGGATGTGTCCTGTGCTTGGCTTTGGTGCGCTTTCGTTTGTCGACGACGAACGACGACGAAGGAGTCAGTGGGTGGGAGCAACAGAGGAATTACGGGAACGGTTTCATTCATGTGAAGCCGGAACAGGAATAGTCAGTCGGTGAGACGAAGGATAAGGGTAGATATTTGGACTAGCAGCGATTCGGGAGTGAAAAGGTATTTTTGGTTCCTCGGGACGGGAAGAAAACGATCTGACAGTAATTTAGGGCTGTTACAGGGAGTTCGACGTCTGGTGGTTTCTCAGGTTGGGATTTTCCGAAGGATATTCGAGGAGTCTGGTTAGAATCACGAAGCTGGTGAGGTGGAGAATAACAAATTTTCGAACGCGTGGAATGAGTTCTCGTTGGAGGGAGTGAGTGACGGTCACTTGGTTGCTGTAAAGATCGTGGTTCGGGTTGGATTTTTGTTGGGTTGACTTTGGAAGGAGGTTCACGATTTCTGAAAGTACTCGTAAGGAGCAGAAGGGCTGAAATGAGGAAGAGGTCCTGAGGAGGGCCTGCCTGAGGTAGGGACTGGGGGCACATCGTCTGGGGAATTTTTCTCTCGTTTCATTTCGTTGCCGTTGTTGGTGAAAAGGTGGCCGATCCGAGGAAGCGATGAGGGCTACAAATGAGGACGAGGAAGATGTTGAAGTTGAGGACGACGACGAAGAAGAGGAAGAGGAGGAGGAAGTTGAGGAAGATGTAGATATTGACGAAGAGATCATAGAAGTGGAAGAAGATTACAATCAGCCGGAGGAGGAAGAGGAGAAGGATCTTTTTGATTCAGATGATGAAGACTATGCGAAGGCGAAAGCCGTTAGTGCTTTGAAGCCTCCTCGTAAGCCCTGGACCACTTTTCATCTGCTGTGCTTTGCTGGATTCTTGAGAAGCATGAGCTGTAGGGATGGCTTTCTGACTTCCGGGGTACTTGGAGATTAAAAATTGCGATGTCTGGTGTTGAATTCAAGGGTGCACACGACATTTTACACATGAGAAAGCCAACAGCTAACGATTTTCTGTCTGACTTCCGTAAGGATATCAGACCAGGTTCACGCGAATTACGGATACTTTGTTAATTCGGAACTCCGCTGTGGCTTTGAGTGGGAAAGTATGAGTTGAAATATGCATGGAGATTAGTAGCTTCCTCGACCATCGACCAAGCAACCACTGGTGCTACCGTAGTTTCTAGTCTCCTCCAGTCTGAAGGATATTAAAGCTCCTCACGTGCCGAATGTTGTTCATCTCCAGGACTACCTCCACCCATAAGTTTTCCTAAGAGACAAGACTATCATGAAGCGTCTGGTGGTGGCGGGGGCGGTGGTGGGAGGCATGGAGGTGGAAGACTTGGTGGTGGCAGAGGTGGAAGACACGGTGATAGGGGAGGAGACCGAGATCGGTATGGCGGAGGAGGTTATGGAGGTGGGGGTGGGCCTCGTCACATGAGGCACAACAACTCGGGCGGAGGGGCACCTGGTGGAGGCCGGCGCTTTGTCAACGAAAATCTTGTTGCCGAAATGAAGCTCGGAGCTACAGGTCACAATGATGCAAATTTGCGCAACAAATGCCCCTTAGTTCAAGAGGTAGACCGGAAATGCCATTTCGCCAACTTTATGTACTGAAGAAGACAGGACGACTGAAGATGCTTGAGGAACAGTGTGCCAACTGTTGTGGAACAACGTTAGCTTCCATTTTAATTTTGTTGCTTGCCTTTTGGTGCTGGATTCAGCCGTCTCAGCTTGCGTGTTATAGCCGGATGCGTGATGGCAGCGTGCACATGGACGACCGGGGTCTGGTAAGACTCTTGTGCAACTTGGGCGATCTTTCGTAGATTGTTTCTTCTGTTGAGCTTCAAATGATTGAACGCCGGGAAAGCGCTTGTTCCAGCGACGTTACTAGTCCGGGTAGTTGAATCTTTCTTCATTTGTTTCAAACACCTTAGCTTCAGCTGGCCCGAAAGAATATCGATCTTCGACAGTTCAATTGTGGTGAGATCACATTCTTTATTATGTTGAACTGAGATGTATTTGAACTGAGTATAGAATTGAATTACTGCTGTCACCGAAACGGATTTGATCATTCAGTTGTGTTTATTTTCCAGAGACGATTTCGCCAGGATGTCTTGAGTGAGTACGGAGCCGACTTGAATGAAGGCTTTGAATCATTTGTTGAGAAGACGGAAGGTAAGGGAGATTGCCCACGGTCGGTGGGTTTGCGGAGTTAGATGGATGGTACATTTGACACTTCGAAATTTTTACAATAGGTCTTGTGATGTTATTTTTTTTTTATTTCTCAACGTTTTTGGTCAATCGGAACTCCTTTTCTTTTTTTTTCTCAACGTTACCGCTTTCTGTGTAGAGAGGAGGATGCTCACGTCTACTTGCCATTGTCTTGCTTTCTCTTCTCACGGAGCACTTTTTGGCATATCGAAACAGATACCGAGGGTTCTGGATTTGGGGATCTACTGGCTTGCCTGAGGAAGAACGGACCTCCTCTTGACAACATTCACTTTGTGGCAAGTAGCCGTGCCTCTTGATGGATTTTTTTGTTCTGGCTCTGCCATGTAGCTTGTCTGCGGTCTTTGTGAGGCCCCCCAGCATGATCCTGACATCATAGTGCTTGATTGGGCGGGTCGCGTGGTGTCGCAGACGTTTCGCAACAACCTGAATAAGGTGAGGAGCTGCGCTGCTACCTGAGCCAGTTCTTCAGTCACTGTGGACTTGTCCTCTGCTTGTGCAATGCTCTTTTCGTGGAAGTGATGCAGCGATGGGAGGTCCTGATATTTGTAATGTCTTATGAAATGAATTCCTTGGGATCCTCATGTCTGGAAGAAGTCCTTTTTAAGGAAGCAGTCACAAGTCAATATGCATGTATTTCGTTGCAGTTTGGAGTCTGCGCTTGATGATGTCTTTGTGATGTACCCGCCCCGTATTTGGAATAAGTTGGTAAGAGCAGAGTATTCAGTCTACTTTGATTTCAATGCAGATTCTCGGGACTGCATACAACAGGTCGGATCCATGGGAGATGGGAGTCCACAAAAGGCGTAATACCGTTTACCTCTTTGTGCGCAAAACTCCAGAGAACAATCAGTCCGAACAACAACGGAAATGGTGAGTGAAGTCAAGACAACAGGTTCTATCAGTTGATCAGCTGATAGACCTTCCAAGTAGCAAACTCTGCATAGGTGTTCCATGGTTGGAAAATTGTCAGCCCAGTTCTTGGTTTAATTTTTTGCGTCTTGGCTGTATAGCACTTGATCGAAACTGCATTGGGCTTCTTCAAAGAAGTTCGCTCACAGTATGTTTTTCCCGCTTCTACAGTAGTTATTGGGGTTACTCCTTCGAGCGCCTGGCTACTGAACAGCGGAGTTCTTCAAAATCTGCAAATGGAGCTAGCAAGAGAGGAGCCAGTGAAGAATCTGTGGTGGATGCCAACGTGGAGTATTGTGCGGTTATTCGCACTAAGATTGGTCCCCATCGATTCGTTATGGGTGCGGAAATGGATTGCTATGATATAGGTCGAGATGGGAAGAAGACTTACATCGAGTTGAAGACTAACCGTGAGGTCAGAAGAAGAGCTTAAGCCACAACTATTTACTTCCTTTTTTCCTGGTGTGTCTGTGTGAGATCTCGTCGTGAGTTGCAGTAAACAGATGTCGAGTTCCCTTTTCCACCCAATATCTATTCTAATCAATTAATCCTTCTCTCTTTTCAGCTCGACGCTCGCACCATCGACAGGTTTGAGCGGGAGAAGCTTCTCAAATTTTGGGTTAGTACTGATTCACATGCGCAACACATGGGAGCATTAACGCAGGCCTTCCATTGGAATAATTACATTTTGGTTTTATTATCAGAAGTTCTTAAGTATATGGTTGGAATTTCATTTTCTTCTTGTCTCTGCAGATTCAATCATTCTTGGCAGGAGTGCCACGCATAGTTTGCGGTTTCAGGTACAACAAATAGATACGAATCCTGTTACATGTTTCTACAGAAATGTTAGAAAATTCATTTGCTTCTGAGCTACTAACATTTGTAGAATACTCGAGTACTGACCTGGGCTTGCAAATGGAATAATTTTGGTCTATAGGGATGACGACGGCAGGATAGTGCGCACTGAAATGATGAGCACAAAAGAGATAACCCAGAGAGTTAAAGTCAAGCACTATTGGGAGGTATAATCTACTTTGTGGTCCCCTTTTTAAAGAGTTTCTAATGAGTTTCTAATGCAAAAAGAAGAATGGAACCTTGTTTTTTTTACGCTTCCTGTCTCACTCGAGTTTCTTGTCCTTGGAAGTTGTCGATTCGCTCCAAATTGCCGTGGCAAGTGGTTGTTACCCTCGTCCCACATGCCTGACTTGTATGATTGTGTCTTCGACAGGGTGGTGTTTGCCTGGCATTCGCTGACCAAGTCTTCTGTTGGCTGTATGGCAGCGTGAAAGAAAGTAAGTGCATCTTTTATGCATAATGTATGCTACTATTTTTGTTGAAGTTTGGCGTAATTTTAAGGACATAAGAGCACCGATACTTAATCTTTGTTGGCTGGACTCAGATGAAGATTACTTGCTACGGTTTCTACCCAATGCAAATAGATTGGAGCTACTTCGATCAGATTCTTGTCCCGAGGTTATTACCAAGCATTTGGAGGAACTACCGTAGTTTAGAGACATAACCTGTAGAACTATGGATATCAGCTTTCGGCGTAGAGTTCGTTCCATGGCCTGCTGTGACAATGCTGCTCGGCCCTTGGAAGTGTATGATAGATTAGACGCCGAAGTGCAGTTTTTGACTGAGTAGAGTCGGGTCAGTGAAAGACACTGCCCCTTTTGCAAATGGTTACTGGAAATTCATCAGATCAATGCATATATCATGCATATGAGAGTTTGTATTTTTACCAGCCATTAATAGTAATCAACTACTAGATTGTAGTTGACAGATACCATTAGTCCTATCACCTAATTGGCTTCAATACTACGTTCTTCAAGGCTTCGTACACGTAGGTTTTTTGCTAAGTAGGGTTGTAGTTGACTCAGTCTAGGCTCGCTTGGTCATTTGAGCAATCGATGAGGAGCACCTATACATGCTCTTCCCATAATTCAAATGCTTGGTGAACAGGCGAATCATATCAAAATAAGAGCTTTTCTGCTCTGTGATAGAGGATATATTTGAAGGACAAGACTGAGCAAGAGCCATTTAGATTCTGTTGCATCTTCTTTCCAACTCCTGGTCCGGTCAGTGACTGGGTGGTTGAGCGTCATCTGAGAGACTCATCAATCGACTGTCTTCTAATTCCACCTTCTGGGCCAAGGTCCGGTTTCCTTGGTAGTCTCATGAACTAAAATCTGCAGACCTTGTAAGAAAGAATTTTGAATGCATGTGGGCATTAACGGCATGTTTTAGCTTCTTTCAGGTGCAAAACTCCACTCTTTCTCATCAGTCATATTGAATGGTCGTCAATGACCCAGATGATGGAGACATCCTCAAATGTACCTCAGGTGAATGTCCACATTGGCACGAAGACCTAGAGTATGAATGTTTAAACTGTAACACTGGCTTTCGTGATTAAACGAGGGTGAGGAAACCCTCAATTTCCTGGTCTGATCTCCACAAGGCACCAGGTGACCCCGAAATGATATTTTTTCTTTCTGTCATGAAGCAAGATACTCAGGATGGCGCGATGGGATCTGATTAACGTCAATCTCACTGTCAACTGTTATGCTTAGTGCATCCGTTTTGGAGGTCACTGTCAAGAGAAAGTCAGACATTGTTCGATTCATTTGTAGCTGGTCACGACAACATTCGTATACCTCTCCGTGAGGTGAAATCACTGTGGCGACGTCTACCTTAGAAGGTGGGCTCTCGTTCCGTAAGTTGGGTGGTACGGTGAATACTTTGGGAAATACAGTTCTAAACAAAAGTGTGGCGAAAAATATTGAACCTGTTCCGATGGTGGAGACAGTTGTTGGATACTGGGCATTTAATGTGTCAGAAGTGTAACATGAAATCCTGAGCAGCGTAAAGTATAGTATGATCCGTGACACGATCCTCGGTCAGTCAGAAATCTAGTAAAGCGAAGTCACGTTGTGTCGCATGCGTTGCAATTGCCAGCGTCGAAGGCTTGTAGCTCTTACTGTCACAACTTCATTTCTTGCTTCTTTACATTCGCGCTCGAGCTCCCCAATAAGATTGCTGCAGAAAAACAAACCGAACCCATAGAAGATCTTCAACCGACCTGACTTTGATTCTCCCACAAAAGCATCTCATGAGGATGCCACGATCAACACACCATCACCTAAAAAGTGCAATCCTGACATGAGGACCCCAATTCCAACATTGTGAGCACTGCGAACGATTAACCCCATGTAATCGGGGAGTTCAAGGTAACTTCGCGCTGTCCCCACAAATATCAATCGCGCAGTGAAAAGAATCGGGCCTGCCGAAAAGATGGTGGGCTCATTATTGGCTCGAAAAATATGCTACTAGTGGTTGATTTGTTTTAATTTTGACGAGTATCACGTTAACCGTCAGTGCAACTAACGCAAAGTTGAAGGTCAACACTTCAATCATTTCTAAGGAGATGAGCAGCCTGGCATATGTGATAATTACACGAGGTCGAGACGGTAGTCACGATACCTAATCCTAACTCGGTACAAGTCAGCGGCATTGTTATCATTTCTTTAATCGAATCCAGAAAGAGCTTCACCTATACTCTTAAATCCATTCCGTTTCTCAAAAGTCCGTCTCGAGAGCAGAAAGTGCCATGAACCAAGCTGAAGTTTTGTAGCACCAGCTAACAACTATTCAAGCTGACAGTGCTGTTGATGTGACAAGTTCTCATTCCCTAAAGATGATGTCCATGTCCTAAAGAACTCGGAACGAACAAGAGCTCTGCCTCTGCGTCTCACCATGTAAGTACACTTGTCAGAACCAGTAGACATTTATATTGCTGCTGTGGCCGTTGCTGCCAATCCTAATCTGATCGGGAGTCTGCACTTGGTCAAGGAAGGAATCGAGGACGTGATGTTGTGCGAGGTTGTTGCATTTGAAATCACCGGATCTTATGATGCTCTCGACCTTTTTAGCTCTGGGTCTCACACCGTCAGTTGACTTGGGCTTCAAGAGTGCGAGTCAGTGGACGGGAAATTGGGTTGTTGGGAGCCGGAGATTTGGTTATGATGCGGGTCTACCACTTGGGTCCTCTCGTGCGTCTGGTCTTCTCGCAGGTGCCGGGTACAAGGCAAGGCCTGGGCCGGTAGCGCGTTGGATGGCTTCATTTGCTAGGCCCCCAAAGTCTGTTCGGCGTCGTAGAGGAGCAGGAGCAGCGACTGGAGCTCAGCTGCCTGGTGCAATGCGCAAGCACAGAGCTGGCGGGGTTGGAGGTGCGGGTGGAGGAGCCGGCGGAGCGTCGTGTACAGGTTCAACTTTTCTCATAAGTTTGTTGGTAGCTTCTCTTGTGGCCTTTTTCATTCGGTTCGGGTTCACCTTCAGAGGTTCGCATGTTTCTCAATCTCAAGAGCTCGATGGCAACGGGAACTTTGCAATCGACGAGCTGGATACGACGGAGGAGGAGAAGGAGATGCGCCGAGCTCAGGAAGATGATGTCGTCAGTGTATATGGGTATGAAATTGTCCGCGAGTATGATCATGATCCGCGAGCATTCACCCAGGTTGGTCATAATGGGAAGTGATGTTACAGGTCCTCTTGATTGCCACAGATATTCGTACTAATTTGTCCTCCTTGATCGTGACGCATTTGAAATTTGTTTTTGATTTCAGTTAGCTTAGTTTACGATTGTGGATTTCACTAGCAGAAGCGGACGAATGCATGTGCTTTTTGGGGATTCTAGCTGCAACATACCTTGATGAAGATGTTGATAGAGCTTCACTCGAGAATTCACCACCGTTAGGACCATTTGAATTCCTCGTCGTCTGGTGCCCGGACTCGAGGGAACCACATCAGGGCTTTCACAAGTAGGCACAGATTTGCGGAAGGGGCTGGCTGACGGATTTGCTACTCATGCAGGGCCTTTTGTATTCTGGTAATGGAACACTTTATGAATCCACGGGACTCTATGGGCAGGTAGTACCTATTGAAACACATTTTTAACCTTTCTCAAGTACCATCTGTCGGTCGTACCATCTCTTCCTTCTTGCTTCACGCGGCCGGTGCACATTTGACTAACTGCTTCGTTCCTGGCTTCCTACAGTCAACAGTGCGGGAAGTGGATCTGCTAACAGGAAAGGTGGGCAAAACGATCCATCCACTAAATCAGTCTTGTGCAGGAAAGCTGCTTATCTTGACGTCTTATCCCTGACTTCGAAGAACCAGACTTTCGGCCCCAGAGTCTGTTTCTGTCTTTGGAATGCTGTATTGCCATCACGAAGTTGAGCTGTCCTAATTTGTCCATCCAATGATTCTTCGTATAGATTTGAAAGTGCTACAAAAGTTGCTGGAGTGTCGGAAAAGTAATAGAATATTTGAGTTATCAATCGATTGGATTCGTCATAAGTGTCTTTCTGTCATTAGTTAGATGTGATTTCAACATCACTGTGAGGGTGCGTTCTGTGACCTGTGAAATGTTAACGTAATCATTACGATGTGGATAGAGGTCAGGTGCGACGGACGCAGCGGATGAGTGTGAGCGAATTTGGAGAAGGATTAACCCTCTGGAAGGATAGGTGCTTCTAATTTCCCATTTATGCAAGACGAAGGTGCTGCGATCGTTGATGCATTTTCCCCGTGTATATTTACCATGTAGAATTTCGGTGTCCAGCTTTCTTACTGGACATTATCTCCAGATTATTGCAGGTGACTTGGAGAAATCAGAAAGTCTTCATCTACGACCAGAAAACTCTTCTCCCTGTGAGTATGCTTTTGGATCTCTTTGGAGGAAATGGGCAAGGAGTGTTCACGTGTGGTCAGTATAGAGCAAAATCTGCAGTCCTCGACGGGTTTTTGGACACTTTTCCGCGCCTGGTAGTCAAGGATCATCGTTGAGACGGTTAAAAGCCAGTCCTTCCTGGGCGACACTGATAGACTGACCGGGAAGTCATGAGTCCTAGTCAAGTAAACGCTCTTTGCCGTTCCTCAAAGGTATTTGTTTGGGCATTCTCGATAGAAGCTGCAAACGGATCTCAGTTCAAACAGACTAGTGTAACCCGGGAGTTTATTCGTAAATGGTATTTGTGCAGAAGGGTCAGAGTTCTCATCACATGACAGATGGATGGGGCCTAACTACTAGTGAGGAACACATCATAGGCAGTGATGGAACTGCAAAACTCTACTTCATGAAGCCAGAGACATTTGAAGGTACGGACGTTTCATTATCAGGAAATTCCATCAACGTAGGGAAGGTCTTGATTATGTGTACAACGGCGACATCTTGAAGAAAATTAGGTCCAGTCGTTATGTCTACTTGATCAATGTTAGTTGCTGATAGGGAGTTAGCTTTCATTTTTCTCATGATCGCAAGTATACTCTCAAGTGCATTGTTGCGGGGCTACTCATGGATCTAGTCCTCTCTTTCTTGTATAAGCTTCACAGGATAGCACCAACAAGTTCAAGCTCTCAAACGGATGTGTAGACTTGAGTTTGCTCGAGTTTACTTTGATTTCCCCACTGACGGAGGAAAGGTCTTTGGTGGATGCAGACGTCAAGGTCTTGACAGTTAAGGATGAAGACAAAGAAGTGGGATGGCTCAACGAACTTGAGTTTGTGAATGGGGAAATCTGGGCAAATATATGGCAGGTATGAAGTTTCTCAATACCTTCACGCCATGGATTGTGCGATTAGTTTGCGAGTATCTGACGATAAGGGATCAAACTTGTTTACGTATTGTTGTTGCGGTGGATCCCTTGGTTGTGCACCAACTAAATATGATTATTTAGTTCTTGAAATGAAAGGATTTGCATGTACAACATAGCGCCTGTTTTACTATTCCAGCATTTACAGCAGATCCTAAAAGGTTATATTGTTTTAAGATGTGTTTCCTGGTTTTCCAGGGAGAATGCATTGCGCGCATTTCACCCGACAACGGAAAGGTTACTGGCTGGATTCTTCTACAGGGTTTGAGGTAGTTTCTAAACCTCCCCGTCTTTGCAGGTTCTTGACATTTTCATAAGTATATGACTCGGCAAGCCTCCTTAATGCGGGAGATAATCTTGGCAAAGCCTTTCCATCAAAGTCTCCAATTCTTCCACTGTCAGTTGCAGGAGACTGAAAGCAACATTTAGCAGTAGGAGTTTCATTAGGGCAGCACCTCAGTTCACCGAAGGATTAATTTCTTGTATCATATTAGGAGTTTGCCCTTGATCATGTCTATTTTTGTAGTTTTTGTTATCTGTATTTTATATCCACTGTTTTATTGTAATATTGACACGAAAAATATAATCTTGGCGAAAGGAAGTTTTTGATGATTTGTGTAATGGGTTGCAGAAGTTCGCTTCTAGCCAGGGGTGCTCAGGTATAATCTTCAATCGACTGCTTAATTTTTTGTATCTGCAAGAATCACAAGTTCTGTATGTGAGATCGTCTTTTATATTTATCTGTATAGTCTCGAGTATGTTGAAATTGAAAACCCTCGTGTATCACCACAGAACATGGACGTGTTGAATGGTATTGCTTGGGACAAAGAAGGAGATAAGTTGTATGGTGAGTGAACTTAGTTTGTCAAGAACTTCATTGAGACTTCTGGTATGCTTCGGTGAGGTATTTGTGTATGTACACATGATTTATTGCTTTCAGATTAGTTTATACTTGATATGAATCCTTATACCATTATATAAGGATTCATATAATAGCTCAGATGTTTATCAAGGTTCTCGATCTCAAACGTTACCAAGTGCATGTGAAAAAATCCGAGGCTGCTTGAAAGATCTCACATCTCAATATGTGATGTTTGCATCGCATATAAGTATTTGATAGTAATGGCGTAACATCTAGATGTACAGTGATTTTACATCAGGGTTTACTGATATCTTAACCAATAAACTATTTTTTGTCTTCTGCAGTTACGGGGAAGATGTGGCCAAAGCTTTTTGAGATAAAACTACTTTACAAGACGCACAATACAAACGGCAGCCTAGAGTCTGTTAGGACTTTATGCAATATAGGGCACGACGGATTCACATAATTGTATTCTTTTGTATCTGGCAGATGCCAGCGCAGATCTCTCCTCGGAACTCTGGAGACAAGTGTGCTTTAGAGGAGGTTTGTTGATTAGATTTGTACTCTCCAATTTCCATGAAATTGGTGTATGTTTGTCTGACCAAATTGAAAACTGCTGTCTGTAGTAACGTTGTTTTCAATCCGAATGGATTGAGCACCGAACGTGTATGAACACATTGAGCTGGTTTCCATCTGAACATGATGGGTAAAGAATGGAGAGTATTTTGCTGTGCTATCAATCAATCAATACTGTGCTCGAAAAACGTACAATTTCTTTCAAGTTCCGTCTTGAGCTTCTCTATTTACAAAATATATTCGGATTCCAAACACATTCTCTATGCCAACATAATGGTCTTCCGGTTACGAGCTGAAGTACAGTTAAGTTTTCCTCCTGGTATTATTTGCCACGACTGCTGACACAAACTGTCATTTTTCTAGATGTCTTATTCGTCTATCAAGTCCCAATACGTAGACGGAATCAGGTTCGCGTCCAGTGACAGTACTGTTGTTGCCCTCCCTCATAAAACTAGTATAATGAGAGCAAACATCAAGTCTGTTAGATGTCCTCGGTTAGAGGCCGGGGCCGAGACACCACACTGGGGCCCGATGTTGAGATTTCTAAACCCTAATCAAATGCATATAGCATGTCTAGCTTTGTCATGGAGAGTGTATGGGAACCTAGTCTCCAGAAAAACCCCAACATAGAAAATCCTAGAATAGAACTTGATGTGATGCTAATTCACGATCTATAATCCGAAAGCGATGTAGTCTGTGTGTTGTGTGACGGGACAGATGTGGATGTGATAGTATTCTTAATGCCGCATTCCAAGGGAGTTTGTATTCCTTGGTAAAGAGAAATAACATATTAGACATGGTGTATCTTGAGGGTATAGAGTCTCGCAATTGTGTGATATTTCACAATTCTCCATCGCGTTCAAATTAAATACCAATGGAAATGAAATTGAAAAACAAAAATAATTGTTTATTCACTCTTCACGTGCGGCAAAGTATAATTCAACAATGTGTGAAAAATTAATCCCGGCATACTCTATGCTCTCCCCTTCACTCCCTTTCAACTGTCACACAAAGGGAAACTGAGTGGTTCGTTAGCCAAGCACTCAGCCAGCAAACTTCCCGATCGTGGAGTGTTTTCCATGCTGTGCCTTAAGACTGCTGATCATGGACATAATACTAAAGCCCATGGACGAACACCAGTTCCAACTTTGGAAAAAGCTCACCTGATAACGTTGATGGCGACAGCGGTGCATAAATCTCGTACAATCCTTCTATGATCTGTATAACCTGGCACTGCAGTTCAAAAGCGATACTGAAAAAAGAACTATTTTAATTCACTAAAACAAGTACTTACGTTTCAGCCATGTTCACTTGTGAACAATACAACATTGTATGCATTTTAAAGCTCAGAGACACACTAAAATAAAAAAGGGATGGGAAGACCCCATCAAATCGTACAAGGAAGTAACCAAAACGGTAACATGGGGCTAGGCCCCAATAGCATCACACAAGTAAATATGTCATACAACACCTAAGATATCCGAACTATCAAGGTCAAACGGTCTACAAACAACATGAGCATCCGAATAAGCATCACATCACGTGATTGCTCTCCTATGGATTGCACCAGCTAGTGCTATCTGTAGAGCAATGGAAAAACGTTGCCTAAAATAAGCTATACAGTAAGCTAAAGGTGAGCACCTGTGTGAGTATAATGCTTTAAATCGAATAGTGTAAAAAAATGACCACGACATAAATTCATGTGAACATGTAACAGTTCATGTTATAACGCAAAAACTCTTCACTTCGTGGGCTTGCATACGCTGGCCTTATATCGGAACAACTCAAAGTCAAATTTTCTCATGCACCTTTGCTTTGACTTTTGTGAAGTTATTTTCGAAGAAGAGTTCACTTGCACACTCGAAATCACCTATCGTATAAACTTATAAATCGGTGACTCTAGATGCCACCACTGCTTGAAGTTGAGTAGAGATCCCATCCAAGTTGCATTATGAGAGAAGAGATGCTATTTATGTACAACCATGACTTATGTAATGGTAATTCTACTTAAGTAGATGCACATAGGCAGAGCATATATAACAATTAGAGCTAATTATGTTGTTAGTATTTGCATTGGAATTGCCATTAGGGTTGACAATCCCGTTAGTAGTTAGTAGACCTAGGGCTCAAGGGGTAGAGTTCAAAATAGATCTCATTCGAGAGCAGTTTTTGAAGTTGAGACTTTGAGAGTGTGGCTATGGTGTAGAGTAGCTAGTGCGGAACCTGCAGTCTTTGAAACACAAAATGGATTTGGGTAGATTGTAATCTCTCTTTTATGCTATGGTTATGAGTGGAGTGTCATTGTGGATTTTTTGAGAATAGAAAAGATTATTTCGAAAACTGCCCTCAAGGAGCCCTAATTCAAACTCTACCCCTTTGAGCCCTAGGTCTCCTAACGACAATCAGTCCTAATGGCAGTTATATTACGAATGGCGATAACTGCACAATTAACTCTAATTGATATATTTGTATATGCATACATGCACCTACCTAACTAGGGATGCTGTTACATAAGTCGTGACAATTATCGTACACATACATATCGCATCATAACATATATCATTGTCACATGAAAATGAAAAGTAGAATGGGGGATAGTAATTGAGGGAACAAATTGATAGTAATTGAGGGAACAAAGTGTTTGTAACCATAGAGTTGCTTTTGACAAGTTAACATCATAAGAAGAAAAGTGATACAAATATAATTTTTTCTGAAAATTTTGTTGGGAGATGCCAATGTAAAAGAAAGTTTGGTATGTGGATTTAAAACGTTGAATAATTAAAAAGAGAAAGATTAGATGCATAAAAAATTTTGATACTTTTGTTTGGGGATGGCTCCAAGAATGACAACTCTGTTCCAAGATTGACAAAGACTTTATGAAGAGAAGAGAAGTGTTATTTGTATCAATATTTTTGATAATCTTGTTGGGAGACAATGATGTTAAAGAAAATTTAGTCTCTAGATTTAAAATGTTGAATTTTTAAAAAGAGAAATGTTACTAGCGTCAAAAATTTTGATATTTTTGTGTAGAATGGCTAAAAGAAGTACATCTTCATTCCAAGATTGACAAAAATTGCTTGAAAGGAAGAAAAATGATAAATGTACCACTAACTTGGGTTCAATTGTTGGAATTTTATAACATGATGTAAAACTCCATTTGTGTACAGTAATACACAAATTTCACAAGAAGAAAGCAATACTAGTATCACTTTTGTGGATACTCTTGTAAAAAGATGAGTGCATTGACAAAAAAATTGTTAAAAAATGAACATTGATTTTATGAGAAGTGAAGAAATGACGAACAACTTGAAACTCATGTTATGTATTGTGAGAACCGTTGTGAAATCATTGGATGTTGCCAAAACATTGGATTGGACATGACAAATTTTTCACTTTCATAAAAATTTGGGATTACATTATTAAAAATAAAAGGGAAATGAAGTCATACAAATCCTCAATAACTTTTGGAGGTGTCCAAGTCTTTGAACAATACTTTTCAATTGAATGTGATCATAGAGCAATGCATGAACATGCAAGACGCATTCAAGCCACTTATTTGTTGTGCTACCTCCAAGATTGAATGGTGGAGAAAGGAAGTGAGAAACATATGTCAAAAGTGAGAATTACAATTAGATTGTTTAAAGTGAGAGGGTGAATTGAAGTGGGAAGTAATACATTCAATCTCTCGTAGAAAAACACTTAGATATATCTCATGACCATCAATTGCAAGCAGTGCTGATAAATGAAAACTTCCTTGGATTGTACTTTGTAGTGAAAAAGGACTAGACTCCAATATCTATCCTGGTCGTACCTGTGGACTGGAATT
Organism: Marchantia paleacea; assembly: GCA_014180765.2. Lineage (NCBI taxonomy): Eukaryota > Viridiplantae > Streptophyta > Marchantiopsida > Marchantiales > Marchantiaceae > Marchantia > Marchantia paleacea. The sequence continues at coordinate 638,674 of MUAA02000097.1, forward strand.
GGTAGGTATTCAATAGAACCCGAATTAATAACTCTAGATCTAATCCCTCATGGCAAATGCAATAGTTTTTTCAGGTCGTCTAGGTATTTAATAGAACCCAAATTAATAACTCTAATCTGATCCCTCATGGCAAATGCAATAGTTATTTCAGGTCCTCTAAAAGAGACGATGTGAGAACAACTTGAAGACGTGTCGACAAAATGCCAATTAGCAAGTTTGGAAAGTTGTTGTTTGGAGAAGGTAACCGAAGTAAAAGTTTAGTACATCACTCATGAGGAGTTGGGAAGATCTCTCTGAAAATACTGTTTTTTCTGATAGAATTGGATGTGGGCAGTATCACACCATTCAAGGGGAGGCCTTGGATTTGCACCTAAATGTTAAACAAATGACACTTCAAGAGAAAATCATACAAGTGTAAAATGGAAGAAAACTTTTATTATACAAATGAAATTACAAAGTCCAAGACCGAGGTATGTATCTTGGTATTGGACTTTGGAGTTGTCCTAAAATTTCAGTCTGCCTAAGATCAAAGTCTGCTCGCACATTGGGTTCTTAGAAGTTCATAGAAGAATGGAGTAGATCTAGCTCGCCGAGGTGTGGTTACCTCTTGCTCATATGTTCTAGTCTGAGGGTGCCAGCTTGGTCTTGCAATATCTTCACCACTTGGTAGATGGGACCAACTTTTTCAAACTCAAAATTTTTCTCAAGCACCTCCGACAGGTTTTCCTTCCCCTTGGGGTGAGGTGGGATGATTTTGCAAATCATCAGCTACCTTTCGTGATGGCTGAAATATCCAATAAAAAATCACTTAAAGCTATGACATTTGTTTAAGAAATTGTATATTACTAATTAAGTACACATGATATCATGCAAAAAAACAAGAATCAGAGTTCGTTCATGCTTGCTGTTTTTATTCATGAGATTCAGCTGCTTCGCTCCAACTAGTGTGGCTAAAGTCTTGACGTCGTTACAGGGAGTAGCTTATTTCGAGTTTCTAGTTTCGAGCTTGCGTCTTCCACTCTGTGCCAACCAGCTGATGAGCATCGAGATGGCAGAAAAAATCCGTTTATGATGCCATTCACGTGGTTTGCTTCCACAAAACCATACGAGCATTTCTCAGGACGTAAGCCCATCGAGGCCGCACGTGACGTCTTTGCGGTTTCTAGGAAAGAACGCACCGCATCCTTGTATTCATCTGTATGCCTTCTGAAGTGATCTGTGTATCCAAGATAACTCAGTCAAGCCTCCACAGAGTTGCAAAGAATCCTGGAAACTCACAGAAATGTTCCCACCGTGAAGCATTTTTGACAGAGAAAGGACCTCCAGCTACTCGGATGACGGGACGATCTCTGAATGAATGACCTACAAGGTAATTTCTCTCTAAACTTTGTAACTGAAGAAAAGTAATCCAGAGAGGAAGTTGAATGCCAGAAAATCTAGCCCTAGCTTTGTACGATTTGAAATATTGAGGATGCGTAAATATACGAGTGGCTTGGTCTTACCGACATGAGCCGACTTCTCCCACGCAATCATCGTTACTTTGCAACCAAGATCAGTCATCCTTGAGCAAAATTTTTCAATGATGTTGAATGGAACGATTTCATCATCCTTTGAGCACAGAACCATGATGGGACCCATTTCCTGCCAAGCTTCACTTATTCAACTCAAGTCCCTTGTAAAAACTATTGAGAGCACGATAAATGCGCATCATTGTTCTCCTATTTTCTCAATCTTTAAACTATGGAAAAGTGTCAAAAGCATATAACGCGAGTTCAAAAGTATACCCCAGATTTGTAGAGGGTAGTCCACAGCTCGCTGTTCTGCGCCTCAAATCTCTTTAGCCATAGAAAGTCAAGAATTTTCGCAGTAGCATGAGCAGCCCAAGTCACGACTGCCACTCTCTTCTGAGTATTGATAACTGATGGGTGACTGGCCAAATTTGCTCCAATCTTGCTATTAAAATCTGATGGACTTGAATCATGTATTTGACCAGCATAACAATCCCTTACGGTCTTGTACTTTTCCTGTACCATAGCATATTCCAATTCAAAGGTTAGACCCGGTCAGCCATCTTGTTAAACACCATCAACACCAACTGCGCAATAGACCACCTGACGAAATACTCAAACAAGTGAAGACATAATATTACCCTGACATAAACTATCCATCTTGGATTGTGACACACTCTGCCTGTGCTTACGAGATCTATCACGCAAATTGCAAATCAAGTCTGTCCACTAAATCCACTTCCAATGCAATCAAAGTCGAGACTGCTCGAGACGTCCTCAGTTGAAAAAGAATATACGAGCTTTTCAAAGTCTGTTGATTATCTTGAATCAAAAAACGTGTACATGATCACGGTCATCATGCTAAAAAAAATATTTTCCGTCTTTCCGTCGGCGTGACACGATTTAAGCGTCATTAATTCCCCGCTCGGAAGCAGCATAAGATCCTGTCTCATAAAGCGAGCGCTGCCGGAGTGAATTCTTGCATAATGTGTAGTTCACCCGGGCAAAGGTTACGTGCTAAATATAACATGGTAAGCTCAAAGCTAAAAGACCTATTTCAAAATAACCAGCTTTTGCCATCGCAGATATGGATTGGTGAACGTACCAACGTGCAGTCTGCATCCACGCACGTACCCTGGAGTATCTGCAGAAGAGATCGTCCAGAATATTCAGAAATAGGTTTCAAAGAGTAATTCATGATCAGTTTTCTGTTGCCTTGAATGGATGATGCCACATCCAAGGAGTTTGGAGTACTGAGATGAGTTAATGCTTATTCGCTTCTCGACTGTTACCTTCTACTCCACAGTTTGAATGAAATGTGAAGAACTTCTTAATCACCTGGAAAATCTTCCACAAGCATGTCATGTATCCGCCAGAAAATGTGGCAAAAACAACAGGTCTTGGCCTCTTCTCGAGCTCCTGTACAAAATTATAGCATTTAGCCATTGTTAGTTGAACTTTCTTAAGCTTCCGACCCTAGAAAAATCTAGTGAGCAACCGATGGTGCTGAGTTGGATCTTACACATGCACACGTGCTTTCAAGGTCAAATCGTCAAGACGGCGGTTCCACAAAATTATGGAGAAAGTGAAGACCCAAGAAGGCAAGGACGTTCTGACCTGAGCCAGTTCATCGAGAACTTGTAGAGCTATGTTCTTCGCCAACTCTGGAAACCAGCTGTAAACCACATAAATAAGCTGCTGAACGTCCCTTAGCCTACCGACGCAGACAAGGAAAAGCAAGTTGACTGAGCTATCAATGGAGACATATAGACATCAGCAGAAATTTTACTCGGGAAACAATGGCACATGAATTATCTGGCGACTAAATTAAGTACAGATTTCATACAAGCAATGCGTTGAGGTTGCGGAGCATTCACTAATCCTAAGCTACTGATTGATGCCTACTGAACGAAGAAATCGAAGAAACGGACAAAGGAAAGTCGGGGATTGGAACGAACAGGTTGAAGACTTTCGGATGGCTAATGAGAGAATCCCAATTACATGAAGCATAGAAGCGAGAGTAGTGCTCAAGCTGCCGGGGTTTAGAAAAAACCCAGGCCGCAACTACTACAATTCCGTCCGACTCTGAGGACTTGGCACGCGTCCAGAACAAAGGCTCGTCGCCACTGACAACTGGACTGGCACTTTGCACCACCATCTCGGCCTTCTGTCTCGCTGAAGCCACCCGTTTCTCCCAATTGATCTCTTCCTTGTCACTTCTTCAATCTCTGCGAACGATAGCGGGCACGAGCACGAACATCCGACAAAAGTTCCATCAGAACTTCGACAAAGTTTCACCCACTGGCTGGCCCCTGCATCTTGACCCAATTTCCTGAACTGCTGAGAAGGTGGAGCTTTTCTCGAGCAAACGAAACATGCAAGATCTCACATCACACAGGCACATGAATCTCAGTCGAAATCCAACATTCAACCCCAGTAATAGAGTATACGGCCTTGGGATCTCATCCGAGTTCCTATGACCCTACAGATGGTCGTTGCTGGCCTCGAACAGAACCAGAGAAAACCAGGGGAATCAAAGATCGGTACTGCATCAGTATGACTCGCCTGGTTCCTGTGGAAGACAGTCACTGTGTCCTCCTCCCAGGAGCAGTGCTGAACGTCCGAAGGAAGACTCACATGCTTAACTGCAAGAGCAGCTTCGTCAAATACGCTAGACCAGCTAGACTATAGCACTTCTTCAATTTCTTTGCCACTGCATTGAAGAGTATCTCGTGATCCCCGTTTATTTTGGACTGTTTTTAGCGGGAGGAGAAGCACGTGAGCTCCTGAATCGCAGGCAGAAAACTGTGTGAACCAACAAAAGTTAATCAAAGGAACAAACAGATGCCGAGAGTTATCCTGGACAGAACGATTGATTTCTCACAAACCAATCCTGTTTCTAAATCCTAATTTGGTTTTGGACTCTAGTGAAGTTTAGTATGATTTTGCTTCCGTTTTCCCGGGGGCGAAAATATGGAACAAGGATACCTCACGATGTGACGAAGGTGAAATTTTTGAACGCTGCCTCAACTAGTCGCCTGCGTATTTGTTCTGTTCGGCAAGACGTCACCGTAGGAGCCGCGAACCTAAGTTCTTTAGGGTCAATGAGTCGACAATATCATATTGGGCTAGCCCCAATATCCTCATATTGAGGAATATGCCATTCAAAGAAGTATAATCTTCTATAGTTGAATTCTAAAACTCAATTTTGAAATAAAAAAAAAATATATAACTGATAATGTTATTAATATTTCAATATATTGATATAGATATTCACAATTTAATTTATATCATAGATCCAATGTAATATTATCTGATATCATAATTTTTATATATATACATTACATATCAATGAACCATTCAATTTTTGGAAAATAAAATAATATTATATTCATATATCATATCATAGTAATGGATGACTGTTATCTAAAATAGAATATATTATAAAATAAAGAAAATAAAATCTTATGTAACATAGTAGGGTAAGTTCTCCTGCATTGTCTCATAAACTTATTGGAATTGTCAATCATAATTTCAAAACTAGAGTAACAAAGAAATGAACTTTCTATTTATCAATGTTGAAATAACCATAGCTCCATATAATTCGAAAGTTAGAAAAATAAAGAAATGATCTTCATACTTGGAAACCTTGGTGTTGTTGCTTGCACATCTAGTGGGATGGCTAATCACCCCCTCCTAATGCCTCTCGAATCTCCCCCCCATCTAGTAAGATAGATAATCACACTCTCGGAAAAAAGTGTCACATGTAAGATATGTAACCATAATATATATAACATTAACTTGGTTTTTCGGAACCAAGTATAGATTTGAGTGGACCACACACTATACCAAAACTCATTCATACCAAAACTCATTCATGTGAAATATCCACACTCTCTTGCTATAGCAAAACCACATCTCTAAATGACATGGGTAACTATACTTTTCGCTATATTCCTTGTTCACACCTCTTCATTGTTAAGAAAACATATAACATGTTTGGTGGGCCCCAACCGTGACAAAGAGTTCCCTTGCACCACTCCCTAGGCCCTTGGTCTTAAGTGAACGTGAGGATCATGTTCACTTAATCCGTTTCTTCGAAGTGTTGGTTTCTAAAATCAAACCTCTAACTTGTAGCCACATTATGTGTCAACTTTCTCGGTGATTTTCTTAGACGTCCAAACTACGTTCACAAACGTTCTTGACATAAAGTTGAATGTATTCAAGTGCTTTCCAGCGGAAATCATTCACACACCGCCTTTCGTTCCTATATCTCCTGTCGAACATAGAATGGCACGTCTAGTGCTTCCCAACACTACGCTCAACTACCGTAGTCGAGAACTGACTACAGCACTAAACCCCTAAACTCTTCGTGCTATGTCTGCTTGGCCATTCAGGTCACCCAGAAGTTTTCGATTTTAATTCGAGTGTTGCGTCTCTAAAGTCTATAACATGGTGAGAGACCCCAAGAGTTGAGTATCTTTGACACTTCCTTCACTACACAACCTTACTATTTGACCGTGGCCTAAAAGTCACCAAGACAAAAACTTGAACGATTTGGCCTCAACTGCCAGAATCTGGCAGTTGAGGCCAAATCCGAATATCGATGCCTGCAATCTGAGTACATGTTAAAGTCTTTTGGTAACCTTGTACATAAGCTAGGAATCATAGGCGGGGTCTTCCTCCGGGCCTTGCAACAGTTTGGTCAAGATGGTGCTTGCATGAAGTTCCCGAACTCATCATCATCATCATCACCATCAACGCCAGACTCGGATGAAGACGGGATTAGTTTCATTCTCGGAAGTGGTATGTTAAAATTGGCACCGTGTTCTTGTTTATATCTATGAGGTGTGGAGCTCGTGGGCTTCTCCTGCACAATACACTGTAAGATAGCCACGATCAGATCAGCATTATTAAGCAGACAAAACTACGAAAACATAGATTCAAAAGTCCACGAGATCGTACACTAGAAAGATCCAAGGTCTTCTGACAAGACCATGGAAGCGGCAGCGTTTCTTGATAGACAAACAATCGCTTCTGGTACTACCTGTACTCATCAGTATTTGCCTGTCATAGTTTCTCATGTCAAGAGAAAAATTATACAATCAAACAGGACACAATTCTCCGCGAGTGAGACGTTTTTGGATCACTTTTTGCCCATAAAACAGTTAGTGTAGATGGAACTGCAAACTGCCATGAGAAAATCAGATGCCCACCGGAAGCTCAGGCACGCTTGGGGGCGGTGAGTCACGAGGACAATACAGTTTCTTCTCGTACTTGTCGCGTATCCACTTCTCTACCTTCTCATTTGTGGATTTAGGACTTGGACGAAGATAATCATCAGGCACCTGGTCTGTTATTCACACACACATCATGTCTGTACGGTTCTCCAAATCGCAAATCTTAATGCGAGAACCTCAAACTCATGTTATTAATGGATAGACAACATACATGCAGATGACTTGAGAGCGGAAACTTCTGTTCTTCCTACAGAAACACATCATTTTGACCATTCGTTGATAAATCTGCACTATCTTTTGTCTATTTGGGAAGACAGTCTATACCCCGACGAGAATTACCACACTTTCATCGGCATAACATAAAGTGTACTAAAATCTTGCAAAGTATGCTAATGAAAACGCTGTCATGCCAGTGTCCATATTATCTGATCCATCCTCTGCTGCACATTAGAACTGGATATCACTTTGCTGATAACTAATCCAGGTCCCATCATGTAGAATCTTTCGACAATTCTCTGCAGATTTCGACCTACTAACAACTTCTGATGAGAAAAGAGTTGACTCAACAAGAGTTAAGCGAGTCAAAAGAATAGATCCTCCTGAAACAACAACACGTTGCCTACCATTCTCTATGCTTATTCTGCATCTATGTACCAGAGTAGCATGCGGCAATATCAGTCATCTCTGAAGCGTTTAATAACGCAATCAGGCATCTCTAAATTCCAGGACGAATCGCGGAGGACAGAAGCTGCTTCATCAAACATGCAACATAGGGTTGAAGACCTAAAAATTAACTCCAAACTCTGTAGTTGCAGTAGGGGGATAACTTTTCCTACGAACTACTTTCGCATGAAACACAATTCAGACCATGATACGATGCATTGCATACGAGGGTAGATATATGGATATCAATCTGTGAGTGCACCGTACCCATGACCAGTTATTTCTTGATGATATCATCAGATTCGAATTCGCTTTCGTTCGAGAGACAATGAGGCTGGATGTGATTTCTCTGTAAACTTCGACACAGACCTAGCAGCAACTCCTATACCCTCGAAATGAGATCAAATGAACCTAAAGACGACCGAAAAAATCACTACATTTCACTACTCAGCATCATAAGCAGGAACCCAAATTGTCTGATGTTATGACAAGATTCATTATAAACAAGAGTTGAATTGCAGGGGATGCTGGAGCTGATTACAAAGTATGCAATCAGCTTACTACTTAGTATTATAAGACAAGAAGGCAAGGAGACGATAAGTTCAGAGGGAGAAAAATACTTTCCCAGTACGACGCAGCACGCTCATTGCCAATGGATTTCATCCTGTGCAGCTCCTGAGGAGACCAACTGTCGAGTCCGACACACTTAGTTCGGGTGACATGCGCTCCAACATTGCGATGTATCCCGTAGCAGCGATTGCAAAGCCAAATTCCTAACGTGATACTTGCATATCGTGGCCTGCTTGCTTTGCAATCTGCACAGCATTGTGCAGCCGCTGACATTACGGCGGCATCCATTTGCAATCGATTTTCCACGAATTCAGAATCATCCACTTTACTCCAAAGCATCAACTCGAATGAGTGTGTCATGAAAACACAACTCCTGAAAGAACTGCGTTTTCCTCACGACGGTGAAACTGGAAGTGGAGTACAAAGCATGAAGAACAACGATGACGGGAAAGCCATGGAAAAGAACTAAAGGACAAACAAACACCATCAATCAATCGTGATGCTCGCATTTGCCTTCGCCCAGCATGTCTTCCTGGGACGGAATCTTGAATCTTGAATCTTGAAACTCAGCTGAAAGCGCTTTCAGCTTAAGCATTACTGTAGTTGCGACGATGCTCGTAGAATTATTTTCAATTTAGCTTCAAGGAGCGGTGATCCTGTCCTGAATCTCATGAAACCAGCAAGACGTGGAACCCGCTAGCGACACATGGAATCAACAGAGAGCGACGGCCAAAACCACCCGGAGCTTTGGGCTGATGGCAACATCAAGTGCACTTATGTCTCATACCGCTACTTATCCTCTAGTGCATGCAACCCAACCCATGACATCGGGTCATAATCAAGGTTTCTAAACAAGGATACTCTCCATCTCATGCACAAATGCAAGTCATGGGAACTACCTACAAATCATGGGATAAAAAAACCTATCGCAGGAACTTTCACAGGGAGAGCGATGCGGAGGTCGAAAAGTGCCAGCGGGAGAACCGTCAAAGTCACAAGAAAAGTTAGAATACAAACGTAGTCATTCTCTTGACAAGCCCCCCATCTCTCCTTTCCTTATTCTACTGTCTCTTGTATTCAAGTCATACAATTTAGATGATACTGATATAACTGAAAATCATCCATCTTTAATACATTCGTATTTAACGTTAAATACTCCGGACTTTGCAAGTTCAGATAAGAATGATCTCGAGGATGGATTGACTTTGTGCGTTACCACATTTAAATGTTGACAAGTTTGCCGCAAGTTTCTTGAATAGTTGAGATAATATACGAACATCACGATAACTGCGTAAATTCTCGTTGCGGATTTAAATGTGTGGAGTGGAGTGAGAGATAAATGGAGTCTCCCGTTTCAAATGTTGCAAGTTCGCTGCTGTGGTACGTGAATGAAGTCAGAGCTGACAACGTAGAGCGCCGAATCCGCCGATGGCACTTTTGCAGAACGCTGTCAGGTGACGTGATCTAACTCCGTGACTCGTCATGCGGTGCTTTGCGGCGTGCTCTGCATCCTCTTCTACATCGATTCCCCTGTACGCCAGCAGGAATTCGTCGCAGGCTCGGAGCCTCGGAGCTAGTCTTCAGTCTAGAGGGAATGGCAGATGGATGGTACTCGTTGTTCCTGAGCCGTGGGAACCGTCCGGAGTGATGGCTGCGGAGATTCGCCAAGCACGCGGGATATCCACATGTTTCTTCAGGCGCTGCCTGAGGAACATTCGACTTCTGTGCTCGGTAGTGCTGTCTGTACGCAGGACGAGGCGGAGCTACTGCATCCGTTTTGGAGAGTTTCTTGGTTGCCGCCATTCAAGGCTTGGTTGAGCGATCTAGTCCGGTCGAAGGCTTGGCAGGGCTCTGGCCTCGAGTAGGAGGTGGCTTGGCTGCTTGAGCGATTTCCAATTCGGCACGTCTTTTCAATCCGCGTTGTAATGACCTTAGCGAGGTATGTCATGAATTCGAAAGCCTGTCAGCTTAGCATGCACAAGGCATTGCATGGCGTTGCAGCGTATTGCCCTCTGAGGATACGGACGGTCACCCCCCGGGGGCGGAATGGCTGTCTTTACTTCTGGATTTTGACATGGTTCAGTAAACTGATGTGTATGAGCTTGTGTGCTCCATTTATGGCGTTCCTCTCGCGCTGCGTGGAGCCAACAACACGTTTATGTCTCACGTTGCTATCTGTAAGGCATGAATTTGGTTCATTCTGTGAGTCCTGAGCTGGCATTGCCATGTCCCAGCCCCCGACGTTTCCATACGGTACTTGGCCCGCTTCTTTGTTGATATGAAATTCCTCCAATTTATGTCCCTTCTACTTCAGTCGCAATCGTCTTTGAACATCATTATAATATGAAGTCTATGAAGAAGCCACCGCGTGCAAGGTAGTTCACCTCATGTCTGCAGCTGTTTGATGTCCATTGAGCATCATGTACGGGCGAGCTTGTTTTCCTTTGTTCTTCTGGAAATGACTGAAAATCCAAAGCGAAGGCCTTTCCTGTAGTCTAGTAGGGAAGCAGGTTGGGGAATCCTCTGAATTTCGGCGGTTGGGTCATCGCACAGTAACTTCGTGCCATAGCGCAGATGGAGAATAACTAGACCCTTGAATCGGTCACTCGGCCTCATGACCGATTGACCGGAACTGGACTATGCTTTTAGCTTCATGCAGTGTCAATTGTAGGTTCTGTATGTCGCTTCAGCCAAAGCTATATACTCGATGTTCAGCATTTTATCAACGGAGGAGAGGATGCTTCCACTTGGACGAAAAGTTGCCATTTGATGGAGAATTTGACCGCATTTCGTATTCCGGGACGGATTTCGCCGTTGCATGCACACTTACCTTAAGGAAACGTCCCAGCCTTTTATGTATAGGTTTTTATATCACGCGCAATTCCAGGTCCTGCAAATCTAGACAATCGTCGACTGATGAAGTGCCTCCAAATACACTTCAGTCACAGTCTCGAGTCGTTCGTTCGATTCTTACATGCTCACTTGGAATCTTCACTTCTATTTTTTCTTCCTTGTGTCATGAATCTACCACAGTACCTTCAGCTGACATCAGTACTGGGCGTTTCTATAATTCCTTCGATGGTAACCAACATGTTGGCTTCCATCGAAAGAATCTGACAGACCACTCTTGGTTCGATCAACCATTTCTTCAGTTTCGACACAGTCGTATTTTCTCTGTCAATGTCTGTCCTGCGAGTGTAGAATAGAAGGTTCCTCCTACGCCCAGAAGGTCATGAGTGGAAGCGATGAGGAGCACTGAACCAGTTCAAGAAAATTTTTGAAGAGCCCGCAAACCTGCCGTAAGATCCGTTATGTGGACGGGGAGTAATTTAGAGACTCATCTCGAGCTGCAGTGGAAATCCCCATGGTATTCCGAATTGACCTTGTTTTGAACGTAGATGCCTACTTTGCGGTCCAGGACTTGAAATTGACAAGCGATGAACGGAAGATTCATCATTAGTGTACTTGTTTGCCAACAGAGGTGAAGAGTATGAACATTTGCCTGTTCCTTGTTCTGGCAGATCCATCCATCTTGTCTCCGTATCCTCTGCAGGAATGTACGCTCCAGTTCCTCGTTGTTCATGTGAAGAGGAAACATTTGCAGCCCAGGCAGCGCATTGCCATCCAGAGAAAGTGGAGCTACCCTCTCTACAAATCTTATGCAATATGAGATGGTCGTAGAGGACCTGTTGCCTCGTCCCATCTACTATGCTTTTAACGGCTTCCTCCTTCGATGATGGACATTCGGCCAATCCACCAACCTTCCGCACCTATGACCCTCCTCCACTCCTGTTAGCTGTTGCCATCGAAAGGACAAGTACAAGAAATTTACTGCGCTACTTGTTTAGTATGGTATATTTTTAAAGCCTGAAGTGAACCAGGGCATCATGTGACATCGTTAAAGTTCTTTGCTACCCGCCTAAGGCTTCGGCGGATTATGCTCGAAGTGGGTCCCAGTTGGGAGAAATGAAAATGTGTCGCCGTTTGATCAGGTAATAGAATGAAACTGGAGGGCATGAAAGAGATCATTTGAGCCGCCCATTTTTTACAAATCACACTGGGTGCAAGCCGTATTGCTGCAGCGAAGATGGCCGGTGATCAGTCTCAGTTCACCGATCGTATGACGGTCGCTGCCTAACGTGAACTCCAGTAATTAGTTAGAATTGTGCTATGTTGGAAGGTTTGTACAAGAGGTAGAATACAATGGCGATGACTAGAGAGGCAGATTTTATATCCTCCTGTGAATCTGCAGTTGGAGGGCGTACACGTGTGTGGGACATTCTTTTCGGAGCTTATGACTGTTTCATAGCCCCTACAATATTCGCGTGGTCAGCGGTATGAATTTCTGTCCAGTCTTGTCAACATGCAGAAATTTTGTCGTATCTGATGGAATTTGGTACCGTTGAAACCATGTACGCCATGGAGATGACCCGTAAGTCATATCTCTTGTTTTCAGCGGTGCCTAGAATGCCGCGCAAGCTCAACTTTGGCCTTGCAGATTAGATCCCTACCGGGTTCTTGTCATCCTTGCTGTTATTTTCGTCATCGATTCTGGTCCTAAAGGGTTGAGCTCTATGCCGGCGGCAGGTGAACTAAAAGTATGGGTGAACTGGTGAGTGATGACACACCAGTAGGCAAAGCGGGGTCCAGTGGGTAGCGGGCTAGTGGATGCCCAGTTTCAGTGGACCAAGTTTGTAAAATATGATGTCAGATCTTTATCGAGTTCAACTGGCCAACCAGCTACTGTTTCGATTGACCCCAGCCTCAGATGGACCTGACGTTGTTTCTCTGTTGTCTGCGCACTGGTAATGACGTCCCCGGTTCGAGTAAAATAATGGCGAGCAAATAGCAACCGCTTTCCCAGTAGAGCTGTTCCAACTCCTGGGAATGTATAACTTTTAGGAGTCTTGATGGTGCAGGTTACTGCTTAGATTTGTTAGGCTGATGCTGGAAAAATGGTTGCCGAAGGCGATGAAGGCCTTGAAGTTGAAATGCCAACTTCGAAATTAGCAGAGTGATCAGTCAGCTACAGATTGTGAACAATAAATCTAGAAGCTCGAAGTGTATCTTTGCGTATTCATATCAGATATCGTTATTCCAAGGCAGAAGTGGAAGAGGTCCAAAAGAGCACGAACTCGCCTTTTGGTCTCTTTTTCCTTGACCCGTGGTGTACGTCAAATCCAGGTATACATACAATGAGCACAGTGTCAGACACATACTTTTCATAGTGGGCCCTGCAAATGCTTGCCTCCTGGCTGGTTTTTTATGTCGAAGCTGTGATATCCTTTGATGTTATAATCGGTGAGCTGAGATAAGAGTCTCAGTCAGGTACTTTAGTTTTTTAGTCTACATTATTTTGAATTTCTCTCGATATCACGCGTGCTGGCTTTCAGCCTCTTGTGTCGGTTTTGAGCATCATCATATAAAGCGGGAGCCTTGGGAACCCGGAACTTGGGAACCCTGAAGACCTCTGAGGTTATACGCGCCAGCTGTAGGGCGTGCATGAATAGGATACGGCAAAAAGCTCAAAAAAATATTTTGCTTTCTCGGCTGTCGGGATTTGCCAAACTGTCCTTGGATCCGTAGACGAAAAAAAAGGGAAAAGGCTTCAATAGGAAGATGAGATTTGAACAGTATTGAATGCACCTGGTTTTCTCGAAAGGTTTTCAAGAAGGTTCATCAATAATGCCGTACTGAACTTGTTTATATGATGTCACAATTACATGTAAGTGTTGGTCGCAGGAACTCAAAATGACCGATTCGTTGAATACGACTTCTGCTCCTGAGGTTGCCCATAGCAATAACAAAGATGAGCCAGAGGTTGCCATTCTTTTCATTGGGGTCTCACTCCTTTTGGGAGTAATATGTCGACAGGTGTTTAGAGGCACAAGAGTTCCTTACACAGTCGCTTTGCTCATTCTGGGATCTGGTTTGGGTGCAATGGGTGAGAGATACTTTACTTCTTGCTGTTGCTTATACATTGTTGTACATGTTGTGCACTAGTTTTCTCAGATACTTTAATTTATATTTCGAACACAAGTTTTAGAAGCTCTACCATTACTCGTAAGTAGGAAAAGTTTCATCAGCCATTTGTATGTAACATCTCATTAAAGGTTTGCTTCGTTGCAGAATACGGGACCAGCCGGGGTTTGGGAACACTGGGAGCAAGTATTAGAATGTGTATGGCTCTTCAGATACTTGCCTTTCTTGTTGAAATTCATATTGAAATTCCAAAAGTCAGTGTACTTTCCAGCTCAGTGGATGTCGCTGTTATATTAAAAGCTAGTACAGCTCGGGGTCAATGGTCTTCAGGATATGACAGGAAAAAATTAATGAGTACAGTCTATGCCTGAAGTGTTTTTTAGGAGCTAGTACAGCTTGAGGTCAATGGTCTTCAGGTTTTTGACAGTTCTATGGAGTGCAAAAGACTAGAATTTACAGACTCAGAAGTTAAAAAATAAATTGTTGAAGATATATATAGTCTGCCCTTTCAAAAATTTGAAGTTGGGAGTTTAACAGCATACATTATACACAATCAAACATTTTAAACATTTTAACAATTACAAAGGTAAGAATGAACTGAGAATTTTGATTCAAACATTTATTGATTACACACACGTACGACAAAATCCTTACCAATATATGGACACATTGAACTGGTGTGGTTAGATTTCACTTCCCGAAGTCACTTTTTTTCCACACTTTGATACTCTCATTCAATCACAAAGTGATTAGCTTGATTGTGTATCGTTGGAAAGATTAGTGTGCAGGGTTAGAATAAACCTTTAGAGCTAAAGTTCACGAAGTTCAACATGCTCAAACTTTGGGTTTCAAATGCTGTAACTTGGTTTTGAATTTTAAGGAAAGCTAACATGTCAATTAAGTACGGTAACTAATAATAGTTGAAGTAAGTTGAGCCATTCATGACCAATCTGAATAGCAGCTAAATATTTACTGAGGGAAAATCACAAGGAAGTCAAGTAAATTTTACGAAAAGTTCATGCTTCAAACAGTGAACTTTTAAATCGACAGTACAGTTCCAAATCGGAAGGAAATTATTGTAAGAATCATAGTATGTAAACATGTGTACAGGTAACAATTAAATAGGGCAGACTGTGTTCTAAATCTGAGTTTGCTATTGATTCCAAACCAAGTTACAAATGCTGTAACTCGGTTATGAACTTTAAGTAAAGCTAACATGTCATTTAAGTACTGTAAGTACACGAGTCCAAAGTAAGTTGAGCCATTCATGACCAATCTGATTAGCAGCTAAATATTTAAAGAGGGGGAAAAAAAAAGAAGCCAAGTAATATTTACGAAAAGCTTACACTTGAAACAGTCAACTTTTAAATTGGCTTTTTAGCCACTCCCATATCGGGAGAAAGTTCTACAACAATTGTAGTCCTTAAATATCTATTCAGGTAATAATCACATAGGGCGGACTGCATTTTAAATATGAGTTTGCTCTTAATTAATTTTTACGAGGACTTCTAATACTGAAGTATTCTGATCTGTGTGCAGGGTCAAATATCAATCCAGATCTTATCCTGTTCGTTTTCCTACCTGCTCTTCTCTTTGAAAGCTCGTTTGCCATGGAACTTCATCAGATAAAGGTAATAAGTTCAACGATATGTAATCACATCTCTGACCTTTTATGCTGGATATTCCTTCTCTATGTATCTTGGACAAACCATAAACAGTCAAGAGAATTCTTGGCCTCTATTTCAAAACCAAAGTTTCTGCTCTCATGAGTAATATTTTCTGGGCAATAAAACCTACGTATGAACGGTCTAGTGAAAGTATCTTGGTTGACAGTTGGAAGCTCCAAACGAACCTCATTTATGGGTAGAAAGCCCACCACAGGAGAAAACCTAGTCAATTTCTATCGGTTTTCTATTCTTCTATTTATTAAATCCTCCGTCATCATCCCTTCTCACATTAGGGGGTCTTTACACATTGCAAAGGCCGACCTTTCAACTCATTATCTTCCGGGGTAACCTTGAGATGTAGGGAGTTGGGTTGGAGATGCTTTACATTAGACAGACGGGCGAAGTAGCAAATGTGTACATGGACCTTGGACATGCCCCCGGGACAACATGGGTACTCAGAGAGGGGCTAAGTTAAGAGACCTTAGGGACAGACAACCAATGGTAATGTTTCAAACCCTGGCTCAACTTTGGCGGGGTTTCTCCTTAGGCGAGAAAGATTATAAGGTTCCTATGCAGCACTATAAGCAACCAACTTAGGACCTCTGCTCTTTGTTCATGTTATTTCAATTAAGTACATCTTTTGATGCACCCATTAAAAGCTGGACTTTTTCTAGGAGTATGTGCTAAGTAGAAAGTGTGTCACCACTTCATGTTCTTCTAATCCTGAAAAGGGAATGGCTCTCAAGCTTATGTGGGCGGGCGACAGAGTGGAAGGTGACTGGTCCGCCCTTGATGCTCTTCCCATATGGTACTAAAAGTATATAGATGCTAGCAAGGGGTACTTTGTTGATCTGCTAGGTTATAAATAAACCTCTGCTTATTTTATCGGCACGTAAACTCGACCGAAATTCCCAGTTAGCCAGTCTCTACTCTTATTTCGCTTTCTCTGCTTCCGCTGTGCTTTCCAGGCGCGGCACTGAACTAGCTTCCACAGGTAGCCAAAAAAAAATGATGAATTGCAACGTTTAAAGTTGAAATTTATGCATGCTTATTTTGATAGTACGTCTATTTTTGCCAAACTGATCATTTAGAGATACCTGAGGGCCTTCTGCACTTTCACTTTGTGGAAAATAGGTAGAACTTAACTAATGTGTGTGCATTGTGAAGCTTCTCCCAATTCGCGAGAGATCTTATTTCTGCTGTGCACGTGTGCACAATGTACAGTTGCAACCTTACTGTATTGGCACACCTTTTAATTTCTATCAAAGCCCGCATTGAGTACTAGCACTCCATCTTGCTACAAATATATATACATTTATTTTCAAGGTTTGATGCGTATCTACCAGGTTACAAGTGAACACGTTCTCGGTCAGTCACAAGGGAGATCAGCTTAAAGACGTTAGTCTTCTGATAGAAAAAATGGAATCTGGAAATAGAACTGACTTAGACGTTCATTGTTTACATACCCTTGCTTAAAAGGGAGTTCTCTCAGAAAATCGCCGACGATCGAGTTTCACTTCCTTTTCGTTGTACGGAGAAGAGCAGCCGTCTTAATTGTGTAGCTATTTGAAGTAGAATTTTATTACGTGATAATTCAACACTATTCCTGTATATTGATATCGCTCGTTGTTTGTTGCAGAGATGTCTAAATCAGATGCTCTTGCTAGCTGCTCCTGGAGTCTTGATTTCCACCTTCTGCCTTGCTCTTGTCCATCGTGTAAGTATTCTGTAGTTGTACAGACCGTCATACGAAGGTCTGTGTCTCCTCGCACTTACACTCTCCTCTTGTAGGTTGTGAATAACTAGCGATATATTTACCACCTACGAGAGGAGGGTGTACGTGTATTTTCTTTTCTTAGATTTCTTTTCGTCGATGGCTTATTAAGCTATATCAAACTAGTTTTTCCCTCACGCATTGACTCTGCAAGAGCTATGAACTTATGTGAAAAAGTAAATACGGATGCTTACAATGTTTATCACATTGTTTACCGGATCTCGTAGCCCAGATGCAGCTCTGGACCTAATGCTTTATTCATTGTCTGGATTTTGGAAAGTCAGTTTCTTTTTCCTTATGGCTGGAATTGGAGTACCTGTTTGCTTCTTGGAGGTCTTCTAAGTGCTACAGATCCAGTGGCGGTTGTTGCTCTTTTAAAGGAGCTGGGAGCCAGCAAAAAATTAAGTACAATAGTAGAAGGTGAATCATTAATGAATGACGGGTGAGTAGTTGTTATATCATGAAACAGATCTTGAGTTTTGTGGGTTGCCAATGGTTTATTCACAGTCGGGCTGTAGTACTCCTTGATACCTCTTTGGGATGAAGAATTGAACTGGTTTCTGTTTTTACAGAATGGAATTTGTTTTCACTGCTTGTCTGTTACAATGCATCGATTTATGGCATAGCTAGAGCCCTGTGGTTGTACCTCCTGGGTATGTACTCTTCGGTTCCCTTGCGTGATAAGCCCTTGTGGTTGATCACGTTTTGTTCATCGTTCTCTTGCAGAACGGCCATTGTTGTTTTTAAACTTTTCTTCCAAATGGTACTCGGGAGGCACTTTACCCCAGGAGACATCATCCAATTTTTCTCACAAGTTGCTCTCGGAGCGTAAGTATTTCTATTAGTAGAATTTCAGCTATCATATATTTCTTTGGTGATAGGCAGGTGCTCTATAAAGGTCTTTTGAGTAAACACGAGCTTTTTTTCATGTCATTTTTTTTCGTGCAGAGTCGCACTGGGGCTAGCATTTGGACTAGTTACCGTGTTCTGGATTGGACGAGTGTTCAACGATGCCATCATCGAGATCACTCTGACCCTCGCCGCGAGTTACATGGCCTTTTTTGTTGTAAGTTCCTGTCTCATACTTAATCCTTAATTATTTTAAGTTTCTCTTCGTAATACCTCATTGGAAGTCTTGATTCTCAGATAATGGCCATTCTACAGCTCCCTTATACTTGTCTTCTTCTCATTCCAGGCTGAAATGGAGGCACAAGTATCTGGCGTATTAACTGTCATGACAGTTGGCATGTAAGTTGCGCAACTGTAGTCTTGTGTTGAAGGGAAACAAATCCCGGAGTGTAGCTAAATTGCAGAAATGAGAGTAAGGAAGCTGTAAACGATATTTAACTATTACCAAGACTCTTGAAGGGATTTCTTAGTAGACTTTTCCTTGTCAAACGGATGAAGTTTTTGAACACCACTTATACCGGATGGTGTGAGTATATATTGTTATAACTCAAGCATCCGCAGTTCGCTCTCTTACTATGTTGTTCATCCGTGTGTGGAACTTGAATCATCTTTTGACGTTTCGTCTGACAGCAATACCCAGTTATATTACTTCGACTTTGATTCTGCTGTTAGATTAGTCTCGTTTCTAATAAGTCTTGAGCCGTGAAGCGTTGGAGTCAACTTACTTCTTTTTGACTTTATGAATCACTTTCTGCTTCATTTTTGTTGGATTTTGTTGACCTAACATGAGATGGGTCACATCCCTTAGGTCTCTCGTTGAAGGAGATAATCGTGGTCTTTTCTTACTCCATTGGCCTCAGTGACATTGCATACGTACTGCGTCTGACATTTTTTCGCAGTTGACGTTGTAGGTTCTTTGCCGCGTTCGCAAGGACTGCGTTCACAGGTGAAAGTCAACAGAGTATGCACCACTTCTGGTAAATCGTGTTACCTTGGACGATCGTATGGAACGTTGTGCTTTCAACTCAATTGTAGTTGTTGTCTTAAGATAAAGGTCATAAATAGCTTCGTCTGTCCGCTTCTTTCCTGTTTGATCAAGGTCAGTCCACCTCATAAGGTGGACATTGAGAACAATTGAACATATATCTAGATGTTTGAACTCTGATGTCTTCAGCAACGCTGAAAGTCCAGTCTACAAAAGTTTGGCAATCCAGTGTAATATAATAGTGCAAATTCTACCAGTATAATGGAATTTGCAAATTCCACATTTGCGGAACGCCAGCTGTCATTTTGTTGAGTTTTGTCCAAATAGGAGAAACTTATTTGCTTGTTCTGGGTGTCATATAGCTTATGTGGACTGCCCGCTCCATCTTCCATATTGTTTTTAAGGATCAAGTCAAGTACCCAGAGATAAACAATTCGATACCAAGATAACTGCAGAGGTTTCAAAAAAGGGTGGCATACGACGAACAGAACCTCATTTTCTTATTTATCTCTAAATACTGCGTGGCCTAGCCAACCAACTGCTAGATCATCTCCATTGTATTATAGATTGGTTTTAAAGTAGATATTGTTATCTGCTCTGCCCAATTCACTCTCTATATATAAACTTTGAGTTTGGACACAACTAGCTTAGAATTGACTAGTCTCTTGCAACTTTCTTGTATTTTAGACTTCGGTTCTTCAATATCCATACTGATGCACAGAGAGAGGCGCACACAAGTTTCAACTCATCAGCTAATCTAGTACTTTGTATAGACCACTGGTGAAATTTGTGCAACTTTCGAGATGACGTTTGCTGACACAAGTTGATGTCAATGTTTGTAACAGGGAGATGGTCTCTTACATCGCCAACACCTTGATCTTCATTCTTAGGTACGTCTTTTGCTCGCTGCCTATATCAAGTCCGACGGAAGCCCTTCGTTCTTAACTCGTCATGCGACAGGTGTTGGAGAATGTGCTCAAGAGCTGCTGAATCTGTAGTGGCACAGTCAACGAGGTCTAAGTAACTAGCTTGGAAGCGGTGTCGTCTATCTGTAAACTCCAGTCTACGGAAAACCAATTTTTTTCGAGACTTACGTGGGCCCAACTTATGTGTATACAGCGGGACGGTAATCGCGGAGAGCATTCTGCAAAGTCGAAACAATATCCAAGGTATCATGTTAAAGTTATAAAGTCTTTCTGCGAAACTAGGCTGAGCTTCGTATTTATGATTCTCAAGGAGAGCTGGGAAGTTGTATTGAGCTTATCCAACATCTTCATTGACTGGAGTCTCTAGGTTTCTGCTTGAGGTATCTAGATCTTCAAAAAAGGTTACTAATCGAGGAAAATCAGGAGATGGATTCAGGATTAGATGAAATATCACTGTAAGTAAGTCTTTTGTCTATATCTTTAACTGTCCACTATCAATAGTGACTTCCAGTAGGACTAGAAGTCATTGTCGTTTTAATGATCACCTTACAAACATCAAATCTTTGACATATTTTGATCGCAGGAGATGATTGGGGATTTCTAGTGTTGTTATATGTGGCATTGCAGCTCTCTAGAGTGGTCGTTGTCATCATGCTGTACCCCGGGTTGAAGTACTTTGGGTACGGCCTTGATTGGAAGGAGGCCTCTATACTTATCTGGTCAGGACTTCGTGGAGCTGTTGCCTTATCTCTCTCTCTCTCAGTGGCTGTAAGTGATAGTGCTTCCATCTCTGTACTTCATTGCATCTTCCACCATAGAATTTGGCCAATTTTCAGTCCATATAAGTCTTTTAAGTCGCAGTGTATCGCTGTTGAAACTGGATCTGCAATGAAAGGCATCTCCTTTCTGAAACGCCATGGTTCACCGACATATCAAAGGACGGTGAACAACGTCGCGTGATCTTGAAAGTGATTAGAAATTCTTGGCTTGCAGCAAGTTGGCGAAGCTGAATCAGAAGGGTTTACTTTAATTACAAGGAGGACACAAGCTCAGGTACTGGTTTAATTTCCTCTTTCGAAGTAATGCATTGTACTTTGCTGTATGAAGTTCAGAAGCAAGAGCGTGACGACATATGAAATATTTGTCCTCATCCATTCCGAAGTATACAGGCATGCCCTTTAATTTGGTTTGAATCGTTTGTCGGATTCATAAAATTTAGTGTAAATCAGTGCAGCACGTTAGGTCGTCATTATCTTAAAATTTCTTGTATTTTGTTTGAGGTATTTTGTTTCCGTTCAAGCAGCGCGCGGTTCGGCCACTGATTTGGTCGCTTCTAGCTAGGGTTAAGCACTTTCTTTTGAGCTTAGGGACTGTAAACGGTGGAATCACTTTTCTCTACGTTCTGCTGGAGATGGATTCGAGGAATATTGGAGCCAGGAATAGACCTAATTTTCCTTTCATACATAGCATGTTAGATTGGACATATAGGTATTTTGTTCATGATCGAGAGAGTGCATTCTTCTTATTTGTTCCACTGTATGCAACAGTTTGTCTTCTTCACAGGTGGAGTTGTGTTCTTAACTTTAATAATCAATGGATCCACGACTCAATTTTTACTCAGAGCATTACGTATGGAAACTACGTCCGAAACGAAGGTTTGCTGGAATGCCTTCTTCAATCTAGGTTGACTTGTGAGTAGTGTTTTGGATAAGATATTGGATCCAACTGCAGAGAACTCATGGACAGTTGATTGTGTACCTTTTGAATAAGCCAGCTTTATTTTCTTTGGTTTATATTTCCTGTTAATAGAATACAAAATTTTGTGATCCAGGTTGGCAACATGGCTTGCGGATATGGTTTACTTCCTTAAGCAACTGGTTATATAACATTCAACTTTTTTCCGTAAATTGATTTGGTGTTATGACGCTGCAATAATGATGGATGTTTAATGAAGTTGACAAAACTGACATGAAAAGCTTGTTGTTTCGAATTCTGCTTAATGTGTGTATAATTCATTCACGTCATTGTTGTGAGTGTGACATAGTTGCTCGTTGTGCAGGCCCTTGTTCTGGAATATGTAAGACATGAAATGTATGGCAAAGCTCTTGAGTCATTTGGTGAGTTAGGAGAGGATGAAGATTTAGGGCCAGCAGAATGGACAACCGTCTTTACATATGTTACCTGCTTGCGACATCAAATTGATAGAGGATCTCCAACGCATCCACATGAAGCAAGTAGTTCAGGAGAAGAAACACGAAAGCTGATTCTCCAAGACACTCGAATTCGATTCTTAAATGGTTCTTGTCCCAACCCTGTTGCTGATGTTCAAGAATTCAAGGAATTCAGCTGACTTGTGGTGGACCTCTCTCTTTGCCGTTTAGTATATTAGCCTAGGAAATTGCAGCTGATCAGCAGCAATTCCTTTTCTACTAGCGTCTTCTCGTTCAGACGAAATTATTGTGGTAGTGAAGAAATCAAATTATGGGTGATCTTTTATGACAATGATATGACCAGGACAAGTGCTCTCGATATCTATAAGCGTTTCTTAGCTTGCCGACAATTTTGTATTGATCTTGATGATTGATGTTTGTCCTTCGGATCATGCAGGTGTGCAGTCTGCATACTGGGAGATGCTGGACGAGGGTCGCATAACACGAACATCAGCAACAATACTCATGCAATCTGTGGACGAATCTCTTGATTCTGTAGGTGTTATGATCTTCATCTTGGAGTCTGTTTGAGTTCTGTTGTATTTGGTTATGGACCATACGCTTATGCCTTTTACCTATAGAGCCTTCCCGATGGATGGATTCAAAAGTAACTGCTGTGATTGTTTATCAGGTAGCTCGACATGAACCCATGCTTGACTGGAAAGGTCTCAGACCACATGTGCAGTTCCCACACTACTTGAAGTGGAGGAGTTCCTCGATGGTGCCAAAACGCCTTCTCTCGTTCTTT
Organism: Marchantia paleacea; assembly: GCA_014180765.2. Lineage (NCBI taxonomy): Eukaryota > Viridiplantae > Streptophyta > Marchantiopsida > Marchantiales > Marchantiaceae > Marchantia > Marchantia paleacea. The sequence goes on from MUAA02000097.1 coordinate 661,856, forward strand.
ACTGTAGTTAGACTGGAGCTGGGATGCTATATTGCTGCAGCTTTCCTTCGAGCCCACAGACAAGCAAGGCATCAACTGCGTGATTTCATCGGTGTGATGCGCTACTTCAAAATTCGTCGTCTCTGCTTGTACATAGTTGCGACTTGGAAGGGGTAGTGTAGAAGGATGCGCCAGTCATTGGCCATTACGGGATTCTTTGAGTTCTCTAGACGTTCAACAAATCCCAGATAGCTGTCTATTGTCTCTCGTGTTATTCGTATCTTCCACATACAATGTCATTGTGTGACAGTTAGGTTTGAAGCGTTCTAACACGGCAGTTCTAAAAGGATTCCAGTCATATTTCTGAGATGGAATTGTAGTGACTTTGTTCTATCTCTTGTGCCATCCGTTTATCAGGAGAAAGTGAGGTAGCTAACTCTGTGATAAAAGAAAGTGAAAATGAGGAAGCTGAGGCCAAGCGCTTTCTTGAGGATGTCCGGCTTCTGTTTCCCCAGGTTTGTCATGCGAAATTATTGTTTTACCAGCACGCAGTTGGTCAAATAGCTCATCATATTCACTAAGAAATGGACACCAATGACGTTATAGTCTTCTGTTGACAATATTATCGAAAGACTGTGACCAACTAGATGTCGTAGTCCAGGTATGTAAGTTTTGCGGAGGTCTAGATTACGCATAATTCTGTTTGCAGCTCAGCGCTGAAGCACCTCGTTCGTTTTTGAATAGGTTTTACGGGTTATAAAAACAAAGCAAGTGAGTTATGCAGTTTTGGTACGTTTGAGTGTTTACGTCAAGAGTCTCGAAGAAGCAGGACTCTTAGAAGTAAAAGAGACTAACCACTTACACGATATGATTCAGGTACGTTATCTGGCTGAGTAGAAATCTTATATCCTCCTGTCTGTTAATCAGGGTACAGAAATAATATTGACTCGTAAGGAAATCAGTAGCGCCTGAAATGTGAATAATTGTCATACTGTTTAAATATGCAACGAAACCCTTCTGACGAGAGAGAGGTAGTGAGCCATTGTGTGTGTTTATTGCGGAGTAGGAGCGGTTCTCTAGACTTTTCCTCTTAGGAGTTAATGTGTGAATGGTCCTCGGGACCTCTCTAGGGGATTTGATAGACGTGCATTATGTGCACCCACAGAACCTGCTGAGAGAACTGTGCTTCTCATGAAACCAAAGCCTTTGTTCGCGGATGAAGTTTGGGACTAATCACTAGGGGTTTCTCTACCAGGTAGACTTGAAAAAACTGCAGAGAAAGCCACCTTCGGTAGAAATGCCATCAGCCCATGAGGCCCTCAACAATCAGCCATTCTTTGGAGCCCTTCCCGATCACCTAAAGAAAGTTCTTCAACATGCCGCTAAAGAGTGCATGATGTTTCGGGATAGTCCGCTTTACACGGAGGATTCAAAAGCCGAAGGCGTGTGGCTTGTCGCCAATGGGTCTGTGAAGGTATGTGTTGTCTACTTTGTCCGTTGGTTTCGAAAGTTCTTATATTCCCAGCTGATTGGATTTTTGCAGTTAAAGTGTTCACCCCATCCACTTATGAGTTGCTCACACCGGCTGTTCGTAGTCAGCTCTTTCTCAGGTTCTGCTTACTCTAGTGCGATAAGTCCTTAATTTTCCTGCACTCATGTATTTAAGTTGTTTCGTCAGTGGACCACAAAGAATAATGCTGGACGGCAATTGCTTCACCCAACCTTCCCGCATGGCAGTACGCTGGGTCTCTATGAATGTTTAACTGGCAGGCCACGACTCTGCACCATCGCAGCGGATTCAGTGGCCCATTGCTTCTTCATTGACAGTGCAAAGCTCATGACATTGTCTAAGAACGAGCCCCCCGCACTTGAAGACTTTTTTTGGCAGGTACCTTTATGTTGCTGGCATTTTTTGTCATGTCGAGGCCCGGCACGAACTTTACATTTTTCTCTCCAGTAGCGATGGTATTGGACAACTAGGATTCTCCTCTCTCAGGTATAGGAGGCTCACAAATATATTCATTTGTAGAAACGTGCCCTGAGTTCTAAATCACTTTACGAAGTATCGCCCCTTGGAGGCAGGTGCGACAAAAAACCCGTGAGCAATGTATCCTTCTAAGATATAACATGCCGACTCTATCGCACTTATTGTACGTAATTTGGCCATGTCATTGTCCTAGAATAATCTCACTTAGTTGACGTCGTGTGTGTGTAGGAAAGTGCCTTGGTCGTGGCTAAAATTGTGCTACCTCAGCAATTTGAAGCTATCACCATGCAAGAGCTGCGTGCGTTACTATCGGAAAGTTCTAACTTGTGCACGTATATTCGTGGAGAAACATTTGAGCTGGAGATTGGTAAGATCGGAATTTTGCTTGAAGGTTTTCTTAAGCAAGAGGGTAAGGAGGATGAAGTTATCGGTGCTCCTGCCGGCCTAATTACAAAGACAGAAATCCTTACGGCCAGTAAAGGTATTGTTCTCTTCACTAATATTTTTGTACTTGATGAGAAGTACTTTCAGTCCCGATGCCGTCGTGAGCACTCCTCATCGTTAGAACTGACAGTCACAGATCTTTGTAAACACTCCCAAACAGCCGACATTTGCTCAACGCTCTACTGGTATAATTCCACCTTTCTATTACACATACATAATTTCGATAAGACAAAGTTGAACCGAGACGAAGGATACCTTGCAAAAGATATGTAAATATTCTTCAGATACTACTCATTCTCTACGTTGACCCTTGAACGAGGTGAACTGGCTCGCCTAGCTACTTCATTACTATGATGGGCCCTGATGAACTCGTGGTACGTGTTTAGACAGCCAACAGTAAGTACTTGAAACGTTACGCCAGAGTCTAACGATCCAGACTTTTATCGCTTCTTAAAGTTTATAGCGTGGAATAGATTATATGTCTGTTCAAGATTCTTGATTGTATCAGCACATTCCTTTTTTGTTCAAGAATACCGGGAGGCAAATTTGTGATTGAATTTTTCTCTGCGGACAGGGCTTCCGGGTAGCCGGACTGATAGCATTATACACCAGAGTATTTTCTACCTTGTTGAGGCTCGCTCTCGGGTTCTTTTCATCGATCTTCATTCTTATCAGTCGACTCCTCCATTCCCATCTTTGAATCCCCTCCTTCCAAGGCAGAGTATGGGCGAGTCAGCTGGATTGATGCGATTCGGATCCAAATACCGGAGTTCATGGAAGTCTAGTGATGGTCCAAATAAATCAGGTGATGGTTCCGAAGACCATTCGGCCAGTTACTCAGCAAAAGCCATGGAGTTGAGCGTTTTTGGCAGTAAGGTATGATCTAATACATGAGTCTCTTCTTTCCAGAAGGTGGAGATCCGTACTGGTTGAGACTATTATCCAGTTTTGACCTGTCCTAGAGTATTAGTTCTGACTTTCGTGATGAATTACGTGTGCACTGAACAAGTACCTACGGCAACACTGATCTGTGAAGTTCGAAGTCAGCCAACGTCAAAGTATTCTGTTGATTATGTGAGATTGATATGATACTGTATGTTGACAGGTACCAAACAAAGGGTGGAGAAGTAGCTATGTTCGTAAGTTCTTTAGTTTTCAACAGCCTCGAAGTCAGTCATATCCAGCTGTTGCGGCGAGATCCCTAGGGAAGCAGTTCTCGTCAGCAGATGCTCTGAAACTGCCAGCACGGAGTCATGGTTATGATCCCAGGATGGTTCACAGTCAAGGTAACTTGTTATCCACACCAGCTCACCAGGAATGGCCCAAAGTCCTGCGGAGAACCCAATCTGGAACCAGTTGTGACTCCGATGGGGACGAGGAACATATTGTGGAAATTGAATCCCCAAGTAAACTTTTTCCATCCAGTCAAGCTACATGGTGAGACATCTTCATACCATTATGAAGATGATATGCCTATATGTCGACAACAGATGACAAAAGGTATTTACGTCCAGCTAGCTACATGTACTCTAGAAGGATTTGAGTGTGTAAGGTGATTAGATATGTATGCATTCTATTCAGTTAGTGCTTGAAACTAAGCATGGATGGCTAATTTAGAATATCAAGTCTTCGTCATCCATCCAGAAACTTTCGGATTTTTTAGTGGGTCAGAAAATATGCCTGTATCATTTTCATGCAGACAACATAGACAGTTCGGTAGCCTAATTTGGACAGAATGAACATTTTATGGGTGACAGAAGGGGAGACATTAAGGTGGCTTGCTAGCATTTAGAGATGAAACTGCAGAATGCGCCAAGAAGGCATGTACAAGTCGGAGGTCTGCAGGCCAGGATAAGCCGAGTACGAAGTATCAACTTTTGCTGATCTGCGAACCTCGAATAATATCATCTCCGCACTTGTACAATTGATCCTATGATGTCAAGTAACGACAGGTGTAAAATACCGATCTTGTATAAGCTGTATTGGGCTTTCTAGAGGAGAAACGAAGCACGTTCATCAGTACCGAAGATTCCGTGGTGTTCGTCATCCAAGATTCCGAGATGAAGTTTATATGATGCTACAGAAGTGAAGAAACCTGTTTAGAGTCCAGACTATTCATTCATGATTTTCAGTAAGTTTGCAAAAAACGTACGTGTTGCTTATGCAGGCTATTCCGAAGACGTGAAGGGGAAGCAGAAAGGAAAAATCAGTGAGGATTGTTAGTTTGGGCAACTTAGCGAAGACAAATATGAGCTAAAAATGTGGGACTAGGTGTTTCGGATGAGAACATTATTTCCAGGATTTCAGCCTAGTCCAGGCTTTCATATGTTACCATCATGCACATGAATGATCATAATGTATCCCTCAGTTTGATGAGTATTATGTGGGTGTACATTATCGAAGGTCCTGAGTTCTGGATTATAATTACTTGCTCCTCACCATTTCTTACTGGTAAGCTCAAAGATATGTGAATGCTCATGAAGGCTTTGCTATTTTTGTCACCATGAATGCAACCAAAGGCAGAGCTATTTCTTAGAAGTCACTGGCGAAGGACTTTGCGAGTATGATGCACGATGGACATTTCAGATCGAGAACTTACAAGGACTTCCTTGTGCTGTTGTTCATGACGTCAAACAGATGTCTTCATTGAACATTCACTCGAACATTTGTCTAACTTTAACTTACAGCATGAAGTCGGATGTCTGCCTTCGAGGTTCGTCTCACAACAGCTCACAACGTCTCACGACAGCTCAGCGAACATGGCTTTGTTGTAAACGACCCTCTACTTAACATGTAGAGGGTCGTTTTGTATCAACCGTGCCCTGCACGTTGATACAAAATGCCATGTTGAAGCATAGTATGTTAGTGATCTCCTTTGTCGAGGCCCCGATTTCACTGAATTTGGTAAGAAGCACGAGTTTAGATAGGTTTAAAAATTTCAGAAGAGGAAAATGTATTTTCTTTGCTTTTGCGGAGATGGCGGAGCAGGGCATTGGCCATGAATATGAGCTCATTCAAGACATTTCTGAACAATCTAAAGGTTTCAACTAAATTGTACTGCTCGACGGAGGGTGGTCTTTAAAGGGAGAAGTCGCCTGGCAGTATTCCTGTGTTACAAGATTCAGTATGATAAAATTTAACCGGTGCAATTCAGGGACCTACTAGATACGCCTTTTCCATCGTCAATTCATGATAGAGGGACATCGGACTGACCAATCGATTTTGGCAGAACTTCCAAAAAATACTAGGGTACGAAAGGAGAGAAAGACTCATGACGATGACGAGCAGCTTTTCTTTGCTCACAAGGTTCATCATCAGTATTTCTCATTGACTGATAATCATAAGTCATCAGAACAACTGCGAATCCCATTTAGGACATACTCGCAGATTGATTTCTGATTCTAACTTGAGTACCCACGGATGTAACAAAAATTTACTGATTTCGGTATTAACCTTCATGTGATTGTTGGGCAAACGTAGCGTATCGGACCTATCGACCCAGCACAGTTTAACCAACTTCAGCACTGACCACTCAATAGCTACATCACTGATGAGAGGGCTGGCATCCTAGTCTACGACAGAGGCGAGAGGTGAAAGTTTCTTAACCTCAAATGACTGTCTGCGAAGTGTGGAAGCGAACTTCTGAAGAGTAAATATTGATCAGATCGAGTTCTTCCAAACTATCAAGGTTTGACGAGTAAACCGTTGGCTGAAGGAATGAATGGACAAAATGCAAGACTCCGTTGGTGTCGTGGAAGAAGGGTTTATGTATAGAACGAAGCGAAGCAGGGTTGATGGCTTGAAAAGATCTCCAATCGAAACAAGGTTGGCGATTGGTCTGATGGTTGGATGCCGACGTCCATGGCGTAACTTTACGAATCGTCGTGCTACGCATTTCACCTTCATTGTCCGGGCCACAGCCAGAACTGTGTTTTAGGAACTCCTACGAATTTGTCTTCTTCTTTGTTTCATGTTCCTCCTCCGAACTTTCTCTTTTTTCTTTTCGGTAAGTTATGTCTTCAGTGCGAGCCATGAAAGTTATAGTGATTCGAGGAACTTTGATGCCGCTGGTCTCTTAAAGACGAGATGTAGCGGCAACCAAAACCACCGTCCTATGGCAGCCGATTGCGGCCCAGCCCAGCCCAGCCCAGCCCGCTACAACGCTGGCCACGAGACATTCATATTCTGTTGAGAAATGGCATTTCTTGAGATCCATGCAAGTGTCGAGAAAAGCGAAGCAAAGCTTGTGATGCTTGATGAACGACTCTTCAGTTTCAGTTGCCTTCTCACAACCAAGTTCAAGCCAAGCCGAGCCGAGCCAACCTTTACTTTGGCTTCCACTGTAGTGAAGTATCTATTTATGAGCTGGGTCCAACGATTTAGCCATCACCATCAACCACATCATCGTCTTCACCTTCTTCCTGCTTGTCCTACAATGGAAGTAAATGTGAGTTCTGGCTACTATAGATTCCAATTCTCTGGTAATGTATTCAACCAACGACCTGTAGAGAAACACGTACATCATTACTGTTTCACTCGGCCACCGAATGCAGCCATGCCAAACTCTTAACGTTTCACTTACCACATCACGAATGGCATCACTACTGTAGTAGTAGTGGTAATAGTAGAAGGAGGAGGAGGAGGTGAAGAAGAAACGGATAATGCGTTTACTTTGTGAACGAGCAACTCTCGTCTGTCAATGGCACTATGCTGCTCCCGGTGTCTCGACCAAACCTCTCGCAGGACTCTCACTAGCCTAATAAGCCGAAAGCCTTGCCAAATAAACTAGATTTTCTGGGATTCACAAACGCTGTTCAAAGTCCCCAGAGCCTGTCAACATCACTATGCTGCCCCCGATCTATCGACCAGACCCCAGATATTTTTTAACACGGTGAGTTGACATACACTCACTCCACTCCACTCCACTGCAGTAGACTCCAGTAGCGTGCCAAAATGCCTCGAGTCTCCAGCTGATTTCGTCTGGTTTGCTAGTCTAAGAAGATCAAAGATCAATTTAAAGCAAGGATGGACACAAATTGTTCCGACCTTTCTGTTGTTTAGGAAGAGAGAGGAAGGGAGTCTCGGATCTCGGATCTCTTGAACGACGAATGGGTGAGTGAGTGAGTGACTTTTGACGGGGAAAACAGGAAAGGAAAACCATGGATCCGATTTCGAAGCTGCTTACTTCTATGATCATGGATATGCCAAGCATGTACCAGATTCTACCTGCCTGCCATAGCTACGGTAAAAGTCAGTGACTCAAAAAGCCATTTTGCGATTTAAACCAAACTGAGAACATTCCATGTCCTCCAGTTCTGGGAATGTCTTGAAATGGCAACTCCTGCTGCTGTTCTTGTAACTAGTAGCTTAGATTTGTCTTTCTTTCTGATGTTCTCTGGGTTCTGCCTTCAGTTGACAATGGCAATGTGTGCTTTGCTTTGTTGCAGTACCATAAATTTCCGTTTTCGCTCTTGTTCCCTGCACTTATGATTGTGGACTCCTTTTCTGTATGTTTTTTAATATTTTACAGCTGCCATTCAAGGACCAGGTGCAGATTCTTCACATTAGAGCCCAAATAGTACCACTAGAATTTTAAGTTTTTTCTTGCATGTATGGGCGAGCAATATTATTTCATCCCAGAATGTATTGTCATGATAGACGGGCTCTCTGCCTATCGAAATTGCATCCTTCAGCAGTAGTGTCAAGGAATGCACCAAAGAGCCTGCAAATTATCTGCAGACATATGCATAGCCGATGGAAACTTTTAGAACTTTTCTACAAAAACAAGAGGGTTTTATCGTGATTCAACCACTGAACGAACTACGCTTGGCAGAACAATTGTTTATCTTCACGCCCCCTTATGGTGGCAAGGTACTCTTAAGACTTCTGAATTCATGATCCCACTGGAATCTGGAGCGATGATTTCTTGTTCTCTAAGCGTAGAACCTGGACCATGGAGCCGTATCTTTTACTCTCTGAGCAGTTAGTTTAAGTCGCTTAGGTTCGGTAATAATCAGAGCATTAGCATCTTGGGCTTCTCACTGTATGGCACATTCATGAGAGAAGTAATATCACGAAGGGCAGAGATGGGAACTTGTTCTTTCAAAATAATGCAGTTTTCTCGGAGTATACTTTTCTTCTCGTAAGCTTGGCTTCATTCATCTGCAGCGCGCGTTAGCGCAAGGTGTTGTTTGTCAACACTTTCCCCACTACAGGGAATAATAGGAATTTTTTACTGGAAATTTAAAGGATCTCATTGGATATTAATCAATTTCGTCATTCCACCAGGGATAATGTTTAATTTTCGTTGACGACTTAAAGAAGGAAAAATTCTTAAGCTTCTAAGAATGATTTTGGAGTATTCTAAAGAAAAATACTATTATTGGGTGAACCTATAAAATATTTTATGAATCCTTAAATATTTTTCTGGTATGTGAGGTGGTTCTGTGAGAAATATTCTATAACCATAAATTCATATATGGTTCTAGTTTAAAACCTCATAATAAATAATTTGTCAATTGTATATTCGATTTTAACCATCTCAAACTAAATTCAAAATTATGATAATAATGATGATTAAAATTTTTATGTGATATGTTTAAAAATAGAAGTTCACGTTTATCAAGACGAAAAAGAATAAATATAATTTTTCTTGATGCTGAAATCAGCAAAAAAAAATGCAGTCATATCTGAAGACATCCGTCTACGGTGGTGCTGGGGGCCTCATGCTGTGAGCTTTGATCATACGACTTGAGAAGGGCAGATGTAGAAGAAAGAAAGGATGCCAAGGCCTGGCAGTCACCGGCGTGACGGCAGACTGTTCAGCTCGCCGTCGAGCCTATCGTATGCGTCTACTATGAGACGTTGCTCGTGACCGTCCGACCGATGCGGTGAAACCCGCAACCCGAGTTCCATGCGCTGTAATGCTCTCGGCCACTTTCACGCAGATCCGACGGCTTAGACTGGTCGAGTCGATGCCTTGGTTCCAAAAGCCTCGGCATCGACGGCCCCGGCTGTCGTCTCGTCCCAACTCCAGATCGTGGTTCGAACCAAGCCACAGCCGAGCACACCTGTGACCTGACCACAGCATGGAAGGCCTCGAGAGTCAAATGACTCAAGTCACGAGAGAGGGATGGATGGAACAAATCCGTAGCTTTTGTACAGCGTACGTCAACTCCCCGGAACCGTTCGCGAACTTTGAGCGAAAAGTGGAGCGAGCGGACAGCCCGTCGCCTTCGGTGGTCGATCCGATTTTCACAGCGGCCTCTGATTCTGATTCTCGCTCGAGAGTCCGACCCGAGGAAGGAGAGAGAGAGAGGGAGAGCTTTCGAGCTTCTGAATCCGATTCGATTCAACGAGTCAAGTTGTTGCTGTTGTCGCCGTCTTCGGATGATGCGGATGCACGTACAGACAGCCAGACAGCCAGCCAGAAGATGAAGGCTGGCTGCGAGTCCGCCTCCTAGCCCCCAAAAGTGCCTTCACGTCGCGGGCGGGCCAAGGAAGAACGAGTACTTGACTCTCGTACCGCTGGAACCATCGACAACATTGACATCGAGTCTCCACATCACATCGATGACTCACCGTACTCTTCCCCCATCTCTACCTCTCTGTGTGCTCTCTGTGACCTTCGTCGAAATCGTAGCGTCGTCGCAGCAGCAGCAGCATCTGATGATGATGATGATTATTATTATTACTATTCTACTGATGAATCGACGTGAATTTGCCGCGAAGGAAAAGTAGAAATTGGTGACTGATGATGGTAAGAATATCGGGGAACAAGACAGCACCCTCAGCAGAAGATCGATCGATTGAGTGAGTGAGTGAGTGATTGATGGCCAGCTAGCTGCTGCTGATCTGGGGGATCTGGGGCACATTTGGTGGAGTGCAGCCAGCTGCAGCTGAAGCTAGTGTGCTTCGATCTTTCGATTCAGGCCCAGAGAAGTGCTGGTTTTCTAGTTGCAGATTCCGTGCATGTCCGACGTGGTGGTTTATGTGAGCGGGTACCGGTGTGAAGTCCAGCAGATTGCAAATCTGGAGGCTCGTTGGATTCGCGAGGGCGCGACGAGTCAGTGAGCTCGGCCCAGCCGACGGCAGCAGGGCCCTGATGTGAAGCCCTCGGCCAACTCCCGAGATTTAGACTCCACGGGCATAGGGCCTTCAAGAAAGCGAATGAATGAATGAAACGGAATGATGATGATGATGATGATTTTGCGGATTTAGGCGTAAAATCGTCTTCTAGATCTCAGGAATCAAAGTGCGTGGCTAGATCCATGGACCAGGTGCCTCAATTAGCTTAGTTCATCTCGAATCTCAGCTCAGCTCAGCTGCAGGCTGGAGGAATGAGCTCAATCAATTGCAAAGCAGTCAGATCCAGTCTGATCCGTTTCTTACGGAACAAGTGATGGTTCATCCTTTTAAGTCGTAGACTGCTGGAAATAAATGTTCGTGATCCCTCTTGACTTTTTCTTTTATGATTTTATTTGTCAAAATTCGATCCATGTTGTCCGACACGTGTACGTTCTGCGCGCGCAAGAGTGAAGACGTGGGTGACTCGCTCAGATACCGATCGATTCAATTCAATGCTGGGGACCTCTGGACCTGAAAAATCAGGAGATGAGATGTGTCGTGAGCTAATTTTCAGCACAGATGGTCACGAGAATAATATATGTGTCATCATCATGCCTGACAGTGTGTGTGTGTCGTGAGCGTAGATAAGACAGTAGATGTGTAGACAGAGACGGGGGAATTTGGGTGAGGCGGCTGCAAATATCACAAAAGAGACGAATTTTAGATTGTGGAGCAGGGCAAGGCGGATTCCAGGGGAATGGGAGGATATCAGATCTTTTTGTAGGTATGGGTCACTTGAAGACTTGTTTGCAGTGTCGGGTGATGCTGCAGATATTATTTGATACATACATGTCGTGTTGTGGAATCTGAGAGATCGAGATCGAGAGAGGGAGAGAGGCTTCGTTTTCCAGTATACAGTATCTGGTCAACTGCTGCTCGAACGTGTGTGTAATAATGTCGATTGTGCCTTTCACATTTCGGTGCCAGGGGCCAGTACTAGGGGGTGTATATTTCTGGAAAGAAATCTGATCAGAAGTGTCCTTTTGTCGCTCGTCGTCATCTGCTTATGGTTCATGCAAGTTAGCAAGCGCTGCAAGGCTTAGCCTACGACGTGTGTAATTTTGTTGGTTAGTCGAGCTCCAAACGCCCTCCAAGCGGCCGTAAATCTGCACGTAAATGCTTAATAGTCTTGCTGGTCGGTTGAACATGTGACCATCGATCCATGCCCAAAGCTAGAGTTTCAGAAAGTAGTACTTTACCTTTCAAGTTTCACCAGCAAGGAAGAGTTTGGCTTCATCGTATTCAACATTTGGACGCTGGCCTTCCCAGCGTGCCTTCTCTTCTGATGCAACATTAGAGACCATTTACTCTTCGGGAAATCCAGGGAAGAGACTACCAACAGAAGTTTAACAATCTCCTCTCGGACAGTGACAGCTGCTTATAAGAAGATGAACGACGTCACTTGAGTTAATGACCTCGCAGATCATACTTTTGCAAGTGGTAGTACGTTGTAGCTGGGGGTGATTGAGGGAGCCTCGGGATTCATCAGAAACTCTCCAAATTGGATGCCCTGCTGAATGTTCACAGACAGAATGTGCATGAAAAAATCTTCTTGTTCTGGATCGGAGGCGATATGATTTTTATAAAGAACCCCGAGGCTCAGAATCAGGTGAACTTTGAGGTGATGACTTAAATATGTTATCATGTACGACGAAGTCCTGCAACATGTACGAACTGGAGTCAGCAGTTTTTTGCTCGAAAGGCATTCAGGCGATGGATACTTGGTTCTGAATGTGCTGTGCTGTGCTGTTACAGCAGCAGCAGAGGATCATTGATGAGTCGATCCAGTTTTGTGCGCGCGCCGTATCCGCGGAATCAGAATCTCAACGTGAAGTGTTCACTTGCAATGACCTTTGAGCGTAGGTAGGGCACCCACATTGACTCTGGACTCCGCATGAATGATTGATACGTGATTGCGAGATAATGAAACCACAAAAATTGTCCACTCTGAGGAGTCAGATCGAGCACGTAAGCGAGGCATGGGGAGGGAGGCCCTTAAAGGCCTTTTTCCTCGATGAAAGTCGTTTCGACCCATGACCCTGGTCACATGAAACCCATATTGGATCCATACGATGCTGATGCGAGCGAGTGAGTCTCCACATGTCCATGGCCAGCAGCACTGATGCGTCTCTGAGCTTGGAGTCCACGAGCAGAGCAGCCTTGCCACTAACGAGCGAGGACTACAGTTGCCAACATACGGTTAGGGGCACTTTGAATGCATGGACAACAATGCAAACATGATTCTTTTTGGCATATGAGACGGTACCAAAAGAGGTCCGACCATCGGAGCATTGGGCGTGGGTCCCTGTTTTATCGTGTTCATTTGAGCACGAGTAACGGTAGTTCAGCTGAAAGAGTAACCCCAGTCTACTCTCTACTACTTTTCCGTTGGGGAATTTACTGCTGTACGTTCTGCGTGCGCACTTATCTTGGTAAAGATGTGAACGATATCGCCGAAGTTCCTAAGGATAAAAAGCGCAAATCCTACCTACTGATTCTATCCGCTTTCAAATCAAAAAGTTCCTGAATGCTTAAAAGAAGAAAGAAAGAAAGAAAGAAAGCGAAAAGAATGGTAATTAAGATGATTTTATCTGAGAAACATTGTGACTCTGGTAGCCAGCTTTTATCCATCGTTTCTACCATCCATGAAATATGGGAATACACATCAGACCCACAACTACTGCCCTGTTGAGTCACACGTCCATCTTTGCCACTAGAGAAGAGAAGCCAGGAGGACCAATTGCACCAAGAACTTCATGAGTCATACCAGTCCTGAAATTAATTCGAAGTTGGAGCACCCGCATGCAGTCGAGAGACTGGAACATTTCAGTTCTGCCATGTCAAATTCTCTGACCTCGTCTGTCTGTGAGATTTGCTGCACCGAAGTCCGAGACTTGCGTCTTTGACATGAAATTTGTGACAGAGTCTTTGGATCATTGAGGGTTTATCTGCTTGCTTTTGGCTGCACTTCTGAGTCATCATCGTTCATCACATTCCAAATTTATTATACCCAAGGCGTCTCTCCAAAATAGTCCTGGACAAGTTCCTGAAACTGTTGGCTTCTCTTTAGGAACCGAGGTCAAGAAAAGAGGTCAACGGCAAAGTGTTGTTCGGAAAGGTTCTTACGTGGTTTTTACCAATCGTATCGAATGTGTAACTGCCGCGCGCGCGCATCCAGCTGTTGCCATCATCCATTAAGAATCTCCTCGTGAAAGTGTGTGCTTGATGAATGTGTGAGGTTGTGAGGGAGAAGGATCCCTCCCTTTATGCTGCTAGATTCGACTTGTGATATATTATACGGTCACACATTAAGCTAATCACGTGCATCAGGGTGATGATAAACGTACTGTTTCTGGAACCAAAGCTTTACAGCTCGTTTTTACTTTTCCAACGCGCGCAGGACACTCCGCAGTGTGTAACAGATTTCCACTCTTGGCGAAGGAAAGGGGAGAATGAGTTATCAGAGTCTAAGAACCCTCAGGCTCGTTGATGAGTGATCATGAACACTAAACCTTCACAGATTCGCGTATGTGTAATGCTTGCATGAGACAAGATGGATTGGCAAAATAATCGTATCAGTTCGGAACATGAAGTGGACCACAGGCTTCGAATCAGGAATGAGGAGCTAGTGCCCTGCGGGAAACGAACCAATCGAGGTTATGCAGTCATCCTCAGATTCAGCTTCAAGTGAAGTCTTACCATTGGTCATTTTTCCAAACGACGTTCAAACCTATGTATAAAGTTCAGAGGATACAGTGGCCGAAAACTACTGAAGAAGGTCTTTGTTTGTTAAATGCAGACGACCAGACTGAGTGTGGACATAGCTCGGTCAAGGATCTATGAAAATTTGAGGTTCAATCGAGTTTACAACAACTCCGAGAAATTGAAGTCTGATACATTTGAATCAATCTGAAACTCACGACATAGTTTGTGGATACCGACAATGTCATCGGAGGCAATCGAAGACAATCGAAACTCGAATTCGACCTTTTCCTTTCAGCCCCATGCCTTGAGAGTGGAGATGCTCTCGGGGTCGATCCCTCCGTCCTCGAGTGCCTGTTGCTTTCTCGAGGAGCGTTGAGGCTAAAGAGGGAAAACGAGAGGTCACTTTCAGCCCTGAAAACCTGCTACACCCCGGAAATATGCCACCTTCTTGAGACGAATGATGACCTGTGTGGAAACTATGATTGCTGCGCTACACTGATTTCATCTTTTGGCTATTGGCTAGAGTCCTCGAGGGTAGATAGACACATCAAATCATCAATATTCCCAGCAAACATTCGTAAAGACAAAGTCTGTGGTACCCAAGCACGGTAAAAACCCATCCCTCCCTCCCTGCCCCCCTCCCTCCTGCAACAGAAAGAAAGTGATTTGCCTTCGAAAGCTACCATGATGTGCACGAAACCTAGATGTTCGCACCATGCTGTCAGTGCACCATGGACCGGCTACTGCAAGTGGGCGGAGTTTGCGCCGAGATTTAACCTCTAGTGTTCCGTGATATGGCTGTCAGCCGAGCTCATAGAGTCTCGTAAAACATATCAAAATCCACCTGAAAGGTGATTCAGTGGAGCAAAAGGAGTCCAAGGACTAAGTACAGATTTCATGTCACATCATGACCGGGCCTAACTCGATCATTACGCTAGCTTTGATAGCACCGACCTCTGGGTCTCGTCTCGTCTCGGGCCTTGTCATCTACATGTGTACATGTGATGTGCGAGCCTATATTCCAACCGATCGTCCGTTCATATTCATTTCATTCCACCTACTCGGAGATTCCGAAGCGGAATTATGGATCGGGAGCATTCACTTGGTAACGTGATCTGTGGAGAACAGGTTACGCATCCTTGGGTAACAAGCTACGGTGGTTTTAATGCCATACAGCTTTCTCTCGTCTTGCGATTGCTCGATCTGAAGCGGCCATGGAGACGGCGCAGCAGCGCAGCGTTGGCGACTGATAGGACAGGACCAGGTGAGTCTAGTGGGCTAACGATCATCATCGTGCATGCTTCGCTGCTTACTTAGTCCACTGATTTGTACGAACTTATGGTGGTTGGTTGGGTCCTGGATTCTGGGTCCAGCCGCAACGCAACAGCCAGCCATGCCATGCCATCGCTCCTCGTTCCTGGTCAGAGCAAGTCTACGTAGAAGCCCAGAAACTTACAGAGAGATGAGGTTTTCCTCTCACTGTACGTAGCTTCGGAACTGGCCATGGCCCACGAGTCGCTAGGGCCAGTGGGGTGTCGCCATCTCGAACTCCTGGCGTGTTCGTCTCTGGGGGCTCTCTCCCCGTCTTCGTCTCACGAACTGCCCTGCCATGCGATCGTCCTAGAGTTTAAGTCAATGACGAGTGACACTGGAACTTGGAAGCCCCGGCCCCCAATCCGGGTCTCTGGAGTCTGGAAGCGGGGACCATAGTGGGGACTTGAAACGGGGCTTCATGACCATGAGCGGGGGCTATCGTACACTGTCCCGATACGAGCCTGTTGTATTTCCGTCAAAAGTTTTACTTGCCGGGAAAATTGTTTACTGCACCGGTAATTTTGGAAAAATAAACGTCGTTTTGTATTTCTCAATTTCCCTGCCGATTTCTCGCCGGCGTAACTTAGACGAGTACCGATAATCTCGAAAATCAGCCGGAACGTGTAACACTATTTGCCGTCTACTCGGCCAGTACTACCGTAGCCCCAGGGACGACCGGGGAGGTCGGGGATACAGGTGTGAGGATGAGGTTGGCCAATTCCGTCGCCTGCCTGTCTGCCCGTGAAATGCATGCTGAGGAGTAGACTGAGGAGGAGTCAGGACTCGAACCGAGTACCGTCAAACGAAGTCGTACGTATGGGCTGCCGGTCAGGCAACCGACATACGCCACGGCTCCGGAGTCCGGCGTCCGGCGTCGGGCCAGGGCTCCCTTCTCTCGGGCCCCGGCTGGCGATCCCCCGACCATGGATGCGTGAATGATTTGGTTCCCGGGATCTGAATCAAATGTTTCCCGGCTTTACCCGTGCATCTCGCTGCGGTAGCTGCCCACAGCCCGGCCGCCCCTGGCCCCCATGCCCTTCTCTCCATGCCTACGCCGTTCGTTCGTAGGTATAGTAGGTGTGATGGAGACGCGACGACGCACGCCGGTCCTCCTCCTCAACGTCACCCGGTCAATGGCCGCGACCTACCGTTGAAAGAGAGCAGTCAGTCGCGCTGCCATAGTCCATGCACAATGACTGTCTAAGCACGTCCTGTACTGTACCAGGTTACGAGCGCTTCAATCATTCCTTCTACGGACTGCTCGAATACCCTCCCGAGTCCCCCGAGTCCCGTCCCGTTACCGCGTAGAGTCAGTCTGACACAGCACACCTCCGACCACTGCTGCGAGAGGAGCTGGGCAGGGCCAGTGGAGTGTCTAACCAGAGAAGAGAGGGGAGGAAGGGAGGTAGAGGACCATTTGCGCTGAGCTGAGCTGAGATTCAAAGAGTAGGAACCCGACCTTTTAGAGAGGAGCCATTTATTTGAAATAGAGTGTCTGGTTTTTCTTTTCGCGGAATGTCTGATCAATGATTTCGTGGAAAGGTTGGAAGAGAATGGAAAAGATCTCAAGTTGCACGACATTGTTCTTAGATTAAAGTTCATCTCGCATATCCATATGTTTTTTTGCCTGTGGAGAGTGGCATGCATGATGGTGGACGGGGGAAGAGGAACCGAGGGTCACACGCTTTCAGGAGGACAACGACGAAGGCAGGTAATAGAGTATGGGTTTCTTTCTTTCTTTATGGCAAATTTCGGCCTGGATTTTTTTAGCTCTTACAGGCAGGCGCTTTATCCGCCTGAATTGCCATGCGGTGGAGGCAACCGGGTCCCGAGTCCATCATCCGAGCAGAGCCTTGCTCTGCAATGTGCCACCCTCAGATGGTTCTGTGGCAAATAGGAGTACGGTATGGACTCTGGCGGAATGATAACAAAAGAAATGTCCGGTGTTTGAGATGAGGTCCATGCAAATTGTCAAGAATAATAAATACGTTCTCATGCAGAAGTGTATTGCGCACATCGAGCGCAGATAAACTCTAGCGCACCTTGAGCGAGGATCGGCCCGTTCATCATTAATGTCCACTAAACCAATCGAGTATAGGGTCACATTTATTATTATCTTACAATTGTGTACCGACTTTTGTTAGTCGTAAACGAAGTATCCTGATCCTTCCCTTGATAGAATGTCAACCTTGCTTCCGCTCATTGAAAGCGAACCTTTTGACATTCCTCCCAACCTCCTATAGATATTACAGTCTTGATCTTATTTCAATGTCATGTCATTGACAACACGTTTCGACTCTCTTCTACAGTAGTCAACACATCTGTCATGCAAAATCATCATCTTTCTTTCAATCCCGTATACATTTTCATTCTCACATGTGATTGCGATACTTCTTTACCTCAACCCGGGTACATATGGTTCCGGCCCAATTAAGAATGGAATTACCCATTATATCATTAGAGATATTTTGTTTACTGTTACAAGAGAGTGTGTATAAGTCACACAGTATGGAGTTGGTATCTTGGAGTCCATTCCCGTTATGGCACACCTATGTTTGATTATGGAGTGACATGTTCTCGATACGAAGGTTGTAGTTAGAGATCTTACGTGTGATGTAGTTTTAGAGGGGTGATTATAGATTCTTTTGGATGTCAATCAACTAGAGCATTAGTGACCAAGGTCTCCAAATATAGGTTATGCAAAAGAGTTCAATTGTTTGTTCATCTAACCTTGGAGTTATGGACTTGGAGAACTAAGGACACCCGACATAGTGAACAAGAGTATACCATACTATGCTATAGAAATATCAATTTCTTTATCATAGTTTGTAATCTATTTTAGACCATGTATATCCATTGTTCTATAAAGAGTGTTGGTTGGTACAATCACAAGAGAACAATCACATAACAATCTTTCTTAATACTCTAATGGTATATACTCAGTTTGATGAGATAGTTAGAATATCTTTGGTACATAATGATATATTTTCCATTGTGATGCCATTGGGACCTAGCCCATTCTACTCTATTGGTTTTAATGTAGACTTGATGTGATCTTCCCCTCATTTTTGCTATATTACTCTCTCTACTCTTAATCTTTTGCTTCGTTGCTTGCGTTTCTAAGTCTTGATAACCAGGGCCGCATCGATCTGGCTTGAGTATTAATAAGCCGACAATGTCTCTATATAGAAAACTTAAGATATAAAACGGCTCTAGCCCATAATGTACGGTCTTACAAGACTTCAGACCAACCATCCTGTTGACAACTTACTAAACTTGGTTTCAAGGTGTCCATATGCAGAAAGAAAACGCAATTCGTTGTGCCTTTTTCAAATCATCAGAATTCTCCTCAAGATACTGCACGTAGTACTAAGAAAATGACTTGTGCAAGAAATTTGGTTTCACGCACTTTCAGCTTTCTCGCAAAGAACCTTTCGACGCATTAGGTCTGTGGCCAGATGAAGACCTGGGGGCCTAAATCCTAGTGTATGCAAAGCTGCGTTTGACTTCATGCTCGGTGAAAAATTCCAACGTTTCTTCACAATTATGCAAAAATGAGATGAAAACATTACAGCAGTTCCTATTCCGTAAGACTCAGTGATGTATTATTGAGCTGGTTCGCCCTTCATCACCTGTCCCCTTCGAGTCTGGGATGCTCTTTGACACTCTTCGGCCCCCATCCCCATCATTATTTATTCCAGTATTTCACGTTGGCAGGGTTCTTCCTTATTTGCAGAATGATGTGAATATGAAGAAACAAATCACTAGGAAGAACATGTGGACCTGCGACGAAAAGTTCCTGAAGCAGGCTGACCCAACGCTACCCTTTACGGTACTTACAGTGGTCGGCAACCGGCTGGGCTAAGGAGAAAGTGGAAGTCTGTGCAGTACTTGAAGTTCACCGGAGGTAACCGGCTAGCCGGGGGCCGGGGCTGCTCTGAGCCTCTGAGCTCCAAGACTGGTGTCAGTCATGATAATAATCGAGTCCACTGAACTCAAATGGCGGCGCATATTCGAGGCACGTACGAACGAAGGAGAATGGGTCCATGGGAGCAAGAATGAATAAGCAACGGAGCCGGGCTGGGGCCCTGGCCTGGGATAAATATCAGATTGGTTGAAATTTGTGTATGCGTGTGACGATCCACTAGGGACTCGGGAGGGAGGTCCCCGAGGTCCAGCCCAGAGTCCAGAGTCAGTCCAGTCACTCCGATGAACTGGTGTGCTGTAAGGAAGAGCACCTCAAAGTTTAGAAGACGTCCACGGAAGCAAGCGAGCATTAGGAACAAAGACATGCAGAAGGTTGCGTCAACAAACTGCGCTTGTTTAATCCCCTAATCTCTCCCTCCCTCTTTTATATTTCTGATCCGATCGTCTCTATCACTGGCAACGGCGAACAGACCATGTGTACTGGTAGCCCCTCCCCTCCCCGCCCGGGGGTAGCGCGTAGCAGCAGAGAGAGACGCGGACGGATGGAGGGAGGGAGGGAAGGAGAGATCATGCTCATTGCACAGCGACGAGCCACGTCATTGTCCTGGCAGGCCGTGGTCGGAGCAATCTGTTGTCAGCTGGCTCGCTGGATCCAGAGACGGGCTTAAGGCCAAAGAAACCGGTACGTTTCCACTGTGGGCCGCTGCGAGGGGCCGGGGCTGGGGCTGCTTTCACTCGTCTTCTGAAAGAAGATGGCCGGTGGGTAAGTAAGTAAAATGGGCCAAATTTTGGTTGTGAAATGTCAACCTAGAGAGAAGGCGAGTACAGTACGACAGCGTCCAGTATAATCCAGGGGAAGGGAAGCGAGGGCAGGGGAGGGGAGGGGATACAAAGGAGGAAAACCCAACACGGATGGCTGAGAAATTGGTGGGAATTCCGTGAAATGGAGAGATGTTACTATGTATGAAGGAAATATCCGAACTATCTGTATCTCGAGGTGCGCGCTTCTGGGAAATTTCCAGGTGTCGCCATTGCATCCCGCCACCACAGTGGCGTGGTCGGGAAAAGCAAGGCTCTTTCCTGGTGCAGCTGCTGGACTGTACTCGGTCATTTCGAGCTCCCTCTCCCGCTGCTATTTCTGTTCCCTTGTGTTAGTACTTTCATAACATTTCTTCTCCTGCCACTTCCAGCTCGATCTACTATATCCTATGCTCACTTCTACCACGACCCAGCCACCGGCCGAATTTCAAATGTCCAGACCTCCCGAGACGGATGCTCGAGAAGAGAAGTTGCTCCAGTCCGCAAGCCCGAGGACACACGCTGCAACACTGACTTTTATGATTCTGATTCTTGTGCAAACCTCGACTCCAACTCTGATACATCATAGGATACATCACATCTTACAGCGTGCGTACTAGTAACTTTTTTGAAAGGGGCGACGCATGGGATAAAAAGAACGATGGCAAGACCATCCAAGAGAAAACAAAAATGAGATCAAGAAGGCCAATAAAAGTCCCGAAGGCAAAGGAGAATGAGAAGGTACATGCAAAAAGGATGGGTTAGCAAAAAGGATGGGAATACCCCCATCGAGTCGTACATGGGATGAAACCAAGGGTGTAGGGTGGGGCTAGGCCCCATCACAATGTGAAATATGTACCATTGCACCTAACATATAGGAAATATCTAGATAAAAAAGGTGTAAAGATTACTGCATACTCTAAGAATCATCATGTAACGAGATTGTTCTCTAACGTAAATGGATACATG
Source organism: Marchantia paleacea (assembly GCA_014180765.2). NCBI lineage: Eukaryota > Viridiplantae > Streptophyta > Marchantiopsida > Marchantiales > Marchantiaceae > Marchantia > Marchantia paleacea. Next base: position 683,106 of record MUAA02000097.1, read on the forward strand.
GTCACTAAAATATGTTTAAGACATGATAAAGAAAATTATACTCTTGCGCACTTTGTAATTAATATTTCCGTGTAATTCCAAGGCTAGAGGAACAAATATACTAACTCTCTATATAACTTTATATTTTGGTTGTATTTGTAACATGTGTAACCACCATGTCAATAACAATAAAATGATAATCTTAAACCAAATATAGGTTTGCATTAACCCGAGACCACAATGCATACCAACACTATTTCCATGTGAATTATCACTCTATGGTACCATAGAAAACACTAATGATATCACAAGTAACTATACTTTGCATTTCAAAATGGACTAAGAGTAATATGAACACTCCACATCCAAGATAAATGGACACTCACAAGTGAATAATGAGATGCATATGGATGGACATGTCAATCCATAAACTCATAGCTCTAGAGAGGTAGTCCGGTGTGACGTCAAGTCATGAAGGTACAAGTGACTCTCTCGTGGTGTAAATCTCTACCTAGTAACTAGGTGCATGGCTCTAGCCGCTAGGGCCACCCAATGAGTTGAGATTAGAGTGAGCTAGAAGCCCTACCCATAACCCGCTTAATTATCTCCAGCGCTGGGGAGGAGAGAAAAAACGTGGGAATTAGACGCATTCGGTGAGCCCAATATATATATACTAGACGAAGTGCCCACTGCACAGGACGAGGCTTTGCAGCGGATATGGAAGGAAATTACTCTGAGATGAGATTCCCCACAGGTTCTTTCTACTTATCTGATTCAACAAATCTGCGTACATAGCCTCAGGGGTGACCTCAAGGACGCTCCAAGAGGATTTTCGGAAAAGGCAAATCGATGGGAGAAAAGGAAAAGTGATCATGAGGAAGAGAGTTCAGAAAGTGAACTCTGAATATCGGCGTCGAGGGTTTAATTACTCACTCCGCCCGGTGACATCACAAGGACGAGTAAAACCGGGTAAAGTGATGCCTTGATAGGAAAAGGTGGGGAGCCCTGGGTACCCATGTTCATTAATGGCAAAAATAGGATTGGAGATAGATCCTTGGGACCCATGCCCGTAATAAATCATACTTTCAGTAGTACTGCTGCTACTACTACTGCGACTACAACTGTGCTCAGGTGTCATGTTAAGATGTTTATAAGCTTGGGGTGAAGGGAAGGGAAAGGAGGTGTGAACCACCTGCTTGTCTCACATGTCTAGAAGTAACTCAATGAATGTTGTCGATATGAAGCACCTTCTCTTGGATTACAACGATGGAGTTTTAATCTTAGATCCAGGTTTTATTGGACCAGACACCGTTGTGCACTTTCTCCCACAATGCACAGTGCACTCCTCGGGAACGCTGTTGGGCTGGGCTGCCAAGGCCCGCTACAGTGAGAAGGAACGTGCAGGAGAGAGAGCCCCAGGTTGCCAACCTTTCAAATGTGGCCTTATCTCATCCTTACCTCGCCGAACGTTTGGTGAAAAAACCAAATCCTCGGCACTTACTTTCTTGTGTGCCTAAAGAGGTGTTACCGTGCAGCGCCTATACCAGGGCCTCAAACTGGACGTGCACTAACTTGTCACGCAGTTACAATTTGGCCATCTCTGTTATCACTTTTATAACCAGTTTCACGCAGATCGACACCAAGCAAGTTGCCAAAGCAGAAAAGATTTAGCACTGAGTATCGTACGCTTGATCGATTACTTGATCGACCGGCGGCAGCTCTGGAGAGTTCTGAAGAAGGAGCAGTACAGGGGTGCAGAGTTGATGTCGAACATTGTCCACGATTAGGCAGCAAACTAATTTATTCTACTTCACCTCAACTCTTTCAGACTCTGTCCCATCTGGTCATGGCTTTGTATCAGCTCATCTAGTTTCTCCAAAGTTAGAAGCACGGAAATTTCTGCATCCGACATAGAAGCCTCTGCCGAGCTGTAATAAAGCTCGAATACCAGAGTTCGGGTTCGCGTTCGGGTCCGCATTTTCTCCCCTCTAATTGGCGCCAGCCAGGCAATATGTATCCCAATATTTGAGGTTCCAGGATTTTCCCTGCAGCCGAATGCTGGAAGGCAGGCAGTCCAGTCTAGTCCAATCCATTGTGCTTCCTTCTTACTTCATCACTTCCAGCAGCCCCCTAGGCACTGGTGCCTCCAATTTGGGCCAGATAACGTTCCGACCTACACGCTTTCCTCATATTTTCTCCGCGCTCCCCTGTTCGAATGGAAGGGGGACGTGTTCGAATCCACTTTTGATTCCATTCGAATGCAATCAAAAGGGAAAAATTATTTAACAAAGCACGGTATAAGATGTAAGTTTTACTGTTTTGCCGTGAAAATCACCCAGCTGCCTGCGAGTCCTTGATCCTGAACCGTACTCTTCCATGATGACGACAGTGATGACGCAGGACCAGCTGAAGATTAACTCGGTGTTGAGTCTCGCTCTTAAATTCACTAAGCCACATCGATTCGGTCAGATGCACCTTTTGGAAGGGTGACGATACATGACCCACCCTTCTATCCCTCCCATGCCATCCGAGCTCAAGAGAAACCTGGTACCGACAGCTGCTAGGTCGGGTCTCAGTGGACCGACGTCACGAAGTCCAGTTTGCTGGTGTATATATTATGATCCGAGATTTTGCTCTTCGTAGCCTCGGGAGAGACGGAACTTAAAGGAGGAGGTAGAGCTGTGAAATATAATAGTCTGCACTTGCTTCACCACCTACATTACGCTTACTATGTTTCTAAAGCTCGGAATGTCAGCCGGATCTAGCTCAGGTCCTAAGCGTAGACGGCCCTAGGGCCCCAGCCTAGCTCAGTGGAAGAAAGGTCTTCAGGCTACAATAGGCACAAGGAGACTGAAGGCTGAAATTATGCTACGTTGTGTCTAAGGTCTACCAGTGTAGTGTAGAGGAGAGGACAGGAGACTAGAGTAGTGTGTAGTGGAGGCAGCTCAGCTCAGTGTCATGTGAACTCATCAAGAGACTCATGGGCCTCATGGATGGAGTTTGCTACTGATGGAGGAACGAAGGAACAAGTGGCATGCAGTTCGTTACTGGGGCTGTACCGGAGAGTGGAGTGTGGAGTCGAGCAAGCGTTGTGTAAAGAAACGAAGGGGGAGGGAAAGGAAGAGAAGGCGAAGTGGCAAAGAGGAGGGAGCCAGCCCGCATGCCCCAGAGCCAGCGGAGAGCAGCGGGGCGAACGGCGAACGGCGAACGAACGGCAACGCCATCCCCCTCCTCCAGCTCTTCACCTGCTGGGGTTGGGGCTGGGTTGCGCCGGGGGTTGGCCGGGGCTTTGTTGGGACAGTTATGCAGCGAAAGAGTAAGTAAGCAAGGAAGGGGTTATGGTCCGTGTGCGTTGTCATAGGCCTGGACAGCTATGCCCGGCTCACGACAGTTTCACGGGGCTGTGCGGACCCACTTCTTTCTCTCCGCTCTCTGCCTGCTCTGCCCTGCTGCTCTTATAGTCCTCGCTCGGCGTCTTTCGATCAGCAACAAGCAGCTTGCAGCCGCAGCAACAACAGCATCAGCAGCAGCCGATTCCTCCCCACGCTCTCTTCTCATTCTCTTCTCATTCTCTTCTCTATTCTTCTCTACTCTGTTCGCTCTGACTACAACTCAGGACGCACTCCATCGTCTGCTGTGAGAACGCAACACTGAGAAGTAGTAGCAGAAGTAGGAGTAAGGTGACTAGTGTCAAGTCGGTCAGACCGATAATCTCATCAATCTAAGACTTGAACAATTATGGCCACCACTTCGTCGTGTCAGCTCAAGTGTAGGAAGGCTGTGGGAATTCTGATCCTACTCATGTGCTGTACTTCACATTATGCCGATGCGCGAATAGCTTTGCAATTCGCACTTCCAGCACAAGAAGAAGAAGTCGAGGAAAGTGCGTCGAGTGTCGTTGGCCTCGAATCGCACAAAGCCTTCGAGTCCCTTCTGACTCTGGATCAGCAGCAGGCGGGCTCGCGAAGGCTGTCGTTTCTGGTCCCGACGCCTTCGATGATTCTGCCATACCACAACGGAGTGATTCTGTCCGGGGCTCCGGAGATCGCTGTGTACGTGATCTGGTATGGCAGCTTCAGCACAGCTCAAAAGGCTCCAATTGTGGACTTCCTGTCGTCGTTCTCGGCAGCTCCGACCGTGGCGCCCTCCGTGGCTTCATGGTGGAAGATCACAGCCGGGTACAAGGATTCCGCAGGCCTGGCGGTGGCGCCCATGGTGAAATTGGCAGGGCAGCAGGAGCTGCGGGATTACGCGAAGGGCAAGGTTCTGAAGAACGCCGACATCCAGTCGCTGGTGCTGAGCTCTCTGGCCGCATTCCCCGTCAACAGCAACGCAATGTACGTGGTACTCACGGCCGACGACGTCGTGGTGGAGGACTTCTGCAGAAACGAGTGCGGGTCGCACCTCTTCACCAGCCCCGCCAAGGCCACGAACCAGCAGCAGCTGCCGTTCGCCTGGGTGGGCAATTCTGCGTCGCAGTGCCCCGGCATGTGCGCCTGGCCCTACGCCAAGCCCCAGTACGGGCCGCCGGGCGAGCCATTGCTGCCACCCAGCGGCGATGTTGGAATCGACGGCATGATCATCAACCTGGGAACGATTCTCGCCGGCTGCGCCACCAATCCCTTCAACAACGGATTCTATCAGGGCGACGCTTCTGCTCCGGTCGAGGCCGCCACAGCCTGTGCGGGCACTTATGGAGTGGGAGCTTACTCGGGCTATCCGGGCCAGCTTTTGCTGGATTCCACCACCGGAGCCAGCTACAACGTTCTCGGAGCTAACGGCCGCCAATTTTTGATGCCTGCTCTGTGGGATCCCGTCACTCTGGCCTGCGTTGCTCCTTGAACCAACGAATGCTTGATCACTGACAGAGCCATCCACTGTCAGAGAATGCATGCTTGCTTGCTTGCTTACCCTGAGCTCACAGAGCCTGAGCCTGAGCCCGAGGGCACCACGACAGCAGCAAGTAGTACTTTATGATCTAGCTCTTGTACCGATGAACATATGTTATCTAAGAGTACGTTGTAGACATAGATAGATAGACGATTAGATACAGAGCACGATAAGGTGCTGAGGGACTCCATACTTGCCCATCCATCCATCCGTCCGTCCATCGATCCATCCTCACGTGGTTGAGAACAGAATTCAGAACTCCATGTACAATCGAAAATTGCGGCTCGAGACAGAATGCATCATCATTCACAGGCGAACTATCAGAGGAATCTTTTAGCAGTGGTAGGAGTAGGGGGAACATCATGCAGACAGCAAGGGTCATGATCGCTCACAGTTGCTGCGTAGATACTTCCGGAAGGGCGGACGTTTCAGCAACGGTCCAGAATCCAGATGTAAGATTTAAGTAATAAATATGACACCTGCAGGTGATAATCATTTGAAGGTTGGCAATAGACAATCAGCTGCTCTGCTACTCTCTTCAGAATGCCTACACATTGTCGTCTTCGATTTGAATTCAGAACAGTATGCGGTTCATGCATTTGACCATACTGGTGCGCCGTGTTTTTTGCCTTGCATTTCGCGCGATACGTCCGATTCAACGGTTGCACGCAAGGAATCCGATTCTAAGTTTCGATGACCCGGGTTGCAATCGTACCTCCTAACGACTTGTCTATTCTCTTCGTCCCATCGCCCTGCTAGCTTCTTGTGTTCCTTAAGATTCACTGTAACATTCCACGTACCTATTGAAAGATCTAATTTTCAGTTTCCTCGTTCTGTGAACTACGCTTCTTCTCCGGTGCCTTGTACATCTGTAGTCCGAACTGCCAGAATACTCCTGTTTCCGGTGAGCTAGTGTCTTCCATCCACGACTTTGGTGGGTCAAATCAGGAAGTACTTGTGGCCTTTTAGTTCGTCTATGTTGTACTATATCTGCAAGCGCTTACGATGTTTGACATTTTCAGCAATTGTGCCGGGGATCGGGTCCGCATCATTTCAGGTTCAGATGTCTCCACAACGCTGGACCTTATCATTTCAGTCCTCGGAATTTTGTCGTTGTAACATAGAATACGAGGAGTACTGAAGTTATTTAATATGCAAGAGGCTCCGACTATAAAAGTCAGTACATAAATATTGACATTTAGGCAAGGCTATTCTCCAAAAACTTTATCATGTTCAACCTCTCTGCCAAAAACAAGCGACATACTGAAGTTTCTCACTGAGAGCGCGATGAATTGCTTCTTGCACATCGGTCTCGTCCTAGCCGATCATGCAGATCCTATGTTAGGGAGAACTGCTAGGTCGCTCTTTGTTGAGGTGCAAACACAATGGCGACGGTACGGTTTGTAGAACGAAATGCCTTCGAATCTTATCAGCTCCCCACGACCCAGCAAGGTACGTCAAATTCAAGAGGTAATTACCTGATTGTTGTGGAGGAAGCCAACCACTTCACACAAGCTTTGACGAAGGTAGTCTAGGCCAACTATGCATTAGGATCTGTGTTGAACATGACAGGAATATCTCTCGCTTGATGGTCTGTTCAAGAAGGTGGGGTTGATCGAACACAGTCCAAGAAATCATTAAACCCGATGCAAAATATCGAGTCATAGAAAGCGTTCTCCGGCCCACTCTGCTACTGGAGTCATGTCGATCTCATGGAAGCTCTGCGAGGAGAAGGGACAGGTCACTTTAAAAATTGGTTTGAATTTGAAGTTTGAAGTTCGAATTAAAAGAAGAGATTTTTAGGACCTGGTGGGATGTGTGTCCCTTCTCATGCTCTTTATGTCAGGAACTGGTCAGCCTTTGGAGCTAGAATGGTGATTGTGCACCCTGAGGCTCTTGCTAGCTTCCAGGTCAAGCTATACGAAATCATTACTTCCACCCGTCATGGAAAAGTATTGCCTACTGCAGTAGCCTGCGGTCATTCCGTTGAAAATTTCTTGTCGATTCTGTGAAATGCAGTGACGAAATTCTGCCCACTTTCGAATGTTCTCTCAGAATGCTTCAACTCGTCATTTTCGAGTATGTGACTGTATCTCTGTACTCTTCTGAGTGTGTTCGAAGGAAGAGAAGTTGTACAAATCCCATTTCGCACATGAGCTCGGGCCCACGTTTCATAAGCTTGGGCCCACGTTGCGATGTCGAGATGCAGGGAAGAAGCTGCAACGACGACGAGAGTGGTGCTCAAGAGAAAGGTCATAATTCTGTAATTAAGAGTTGCTTAGGTGAGGAGTGAGGGAGGGCTCAGGGCAGTCATGATGATGAAATTTCAAGTTTTGTAATGAGATTCACCATGCTCATCAATGCAACCAAATGAAGAACATGCTCCTACTTGTGAGTAAACATCAATGTGAAGCTAGTCAAGCTGACTGACACGATCTACCCATTTCTACTCTTGGAATGACCTGTGGATTTCAGAGTGTCCGCTCCAGACAGCAAATCGGCTAGATGCATAGCCAGCCAACATAACGATCAAGATGTATAGTTCTATCTTTCCTTGCATGCTCTCTCAGTGATCAGAGATTCAGTGGCTCCATGCGCATGCTATTCATCTCCATCATTTCTGCCTCGAGGTCTTCCATGAGGACCTCTCAACTCCCCGTCGCATGACCTACTACTACCCTCTCTAATGTATAAAGTCTTCTCAAGCCCAGGGATTGGGGTGCGAATGCTATTTTTTCCTCTCGTGCTTCGCAGGACCTCGCCAGTTGTTTATACTAGTTTGGTTCGGAGCGCATAGGAACAAGTACATGTTCCATAATATCTCATCGTACGTTCATCCCCTGGAAACGGTACATCTCATTCTGCAACCCTCGCTTCGTGTCGGAACCTTGACCTACGGATCGACTCAGATGATTGTGTACAGCTCCTGTCCACCCATGGCAATGCATATTGGAACAAATTTACCAGGCTGAGCTAGGTTTGTGCGTGTGCAGACATACAAGTTCGTAACTCGATAGATAAGCAGCAGCGGTACACTGGAACAGCTGTGGATTTGTCAATGCTCGAGATATGAGCGTGAACTCGGCCGTGGTCTCCTGTATTTACATCATACCTTGGGCCTGTACAGCCCCCGATAACAGACCTTCTCCGAAATGCTGTTAAATTGCATCGGCGAACGTGTCCAGTCTGATGGCGCCACCCGCTGGTCTGAGCTAATCTCTCGTTCCTTGAACAGGGACAAGTGTTCGCTCAGAACTTCTTTCTCTTTCTCGAAAACCATCAGCATTGGATCAGCACTTCCCGACAACACAAGACCTTGAGCAAAACATGTCCAGGCTCAGAAGATTATTAACAATCCATTCATTATATGCATATAATGCATATGGATCGCATTCGTACGGGGAAACTTTCCGAGCATCACCTTTAGAGAGAGACGACTGTCCACTTGTGTGCGGAATGTACGTTTGCTCGTGTGTCCAGCTCATGGGAGATCGAGCAAAGGGGAAGGGAAGAATGTTTGTTTGAAGTTTCTACGGTCGAATTTCCATCCACGACCCTTTCCCTCACATACACGAATGAACATGATTTGAACATGCAGCAAAGAGCTCATTCTGTACTATAAATGAACACACTTGACCACCCCACCTATAGCTCTACGAATCTCTTTATCGAACTTAAAAACTGGAAAAAATATCTCGGCTAGAGGGCCACTATGACCATGAAGGAAGAAGTAAGTCGTAACAAATTGCCACGTTTTTTCCACTTCTTCAATTTATTCTTATGGATCGATGAAAACGAGCAGTACACATTATGCTTTCACAAGTCATCGTGCTCCACCGCCTTGCAAACTCGTGTCACTCAATGACCAGAGAATAAGGCTCGCCGTCTATGCGACACATGAGACGACTGCTGCGATCTCGCAGTAGGTGAGTGGGAACATTGCAAGTACGATCCAGTCCGTCAGTCAGAGTCTTAGAAAATGATTTGCTTACATGTATTAGGCTCGATGTGTTCCTACAGTACAGGATAAATGTGCCGTGCCATGCCCTGCACTTCCGTCCAGTCCCCCAGATTAATTTTTTTTAAGTTTCTGTTCTGAACAGTCTTATCCAATGACTACCGATAGTACAGGTATGTATGGCAAGTTGACACCTTTTGATTCTGTGTTGCATGAAACACGAAGTTCGGGTAGACATCGGATTGGCGTTAAAGGCCTTTCAAGGTTTTGAAAGGCGAGGCGAGGCGGATCATGTCCTTTATCTGATGGATTTTACGTGATGAAGACGATACCATGCAGCAGCATCTCAAAAACTCGCACAAATGGGCGTCTCCGAGATGTCCATATCCATGTTTGGAGCTTGAAATGCACGAGCATCTTCACGTCCAACTTTACACATCAAATGACGTTTGATGGATGAATGTCGTAAATGCTATTTTCTTTAGCCATTCAGTTTAAAGCACACAGAGGCAGACACACACAGACTCACAGAAAGGGATAGAGAGAGAGAGAGAGAGAGAGAGAGAGAGAGAGAATGTGTTGGGGTGTGTCCAATTTTAACCATCTGACAAAAGGTGCATCATGCAAGTATGTGTGTGTGTCCACAACATGCAGTAAAACATGCAAACTATCTTGTTACAACGATCATGGTATGTCCTCATCGCGCACATAGGACCGATCGCCAAATCTTTGCCCAAACTTATTTTCCGCCGCTTAGTTTAATACGATCCTACGTACACGAACAGAATTGGATGACGACCACGTGAAGCACACTTGCACTTTTTCTAACTCCCTCAGAGATAGGCCAGTGATGTGGACAATGCAAGTCCAAGCCAAGTCTAAGTACTGCTGCTGATTATTATTACCGGCATGGCATATTGTTTGAGTACACGCAATCTCCAGCCCCTCTCTCTATCTCTTTTTCAATACAGCAGCACTGCATGAAATACATCTACACCTCATGACTTCAGGTGCGCGGTGCTCGCAAACAAGGCCGCTTGGGTTATTCGTGAAACTGACCGAGCTCCAGGTCCGGGTCCCTGGTCCTGCCCAATCTATTGCACACTACGGTAGCTCCAGCCTCTTGTACTTTCCGAACAACACATCTGAACTCAAGCCGAGTGCAACTCGACTCTCAGGTCTCAGAGGAAAGTACTTGTAATTAATTTGTCCATTGGCGAGTTTCCTTGCATGCATGCAAAAAGTGAATTATAACTAACTATTTCTCCACTCATGCTTTCCTGGAGGCGAGAGTACTCGATGAAGGCAGGGGTAAATGTATGAGTAGATCTGCAGTCCAGGGCGAGGAGGAAAGGTGAAGTTCAAAACTGGCATTCTCGAGTCTGAGCAGGTGCAGAAACCCACCCGCCCCCCCCAAAATCCATCGCATAACTTATTGACCCTTTATTTCGCGCTTTGAAATGCAGTAAACCATTCTTTATGGTGGTTGTGTACTTCTTCCGAAAGATACAGTAACTCTTATGGACAATCATAAGCAGCTGCTACTTCCAGCCTTTCCAACATGTAAGGACTAGGGGACGGGGCGTATTGATATTTAGCGCAGCGCAGCAAAGACATAGCAAGCTCCAATCAGTACAACTTATCGAGCAACTCCGGCGAAGTCGACAAGTGGAGTGAGATCATCATCCACTATCTGATCATAATGATTGCGCAAATACTTTGAACCAATGAATTGTGATTCTTTGAGACGGTAGGATTCCTTGTTTGATGACCAACATCTTGTGTTGTCTTTCTTCCTTTAGATCTGTGTGTGTAATGTCATCCTCGGTAAAGAGCTCAAACCCCGATGCTCGAAAAAAGCAGAAAAATAAAACCACGAAAAAAGCATCTGTGCAACTTATGCTAGTGCCATGCCACTTCAAATGGCATGGCACTGGCACCTGGCACTGTAACGGAACGAAGTTCTGATTGTCAAGTTTGTCACTCTTTCTTCTCCTCCTCCATCCACATAATGGGGGCTTGGAGTCCAAGAACTCGGACTCCAAGTCCATGAGATAAGGTGAGGTAAGGCAACTTAAAAGTAAGGTGTGCTGCACTGTTGATGGTTTTTAGCCTTTGAGGAGGCATGAAGTGAGAGAGACCGAGAAGACTGCTGCAGCTTTTCGTTTCCTAGGGTCTTAGGAGAGGCAGGAATCTAAAAGTATAATCGAGGAGAATTGCGGCCTGTGGTGCTGCTTTACACCACTTGGCAAGCATATGGTCGCCTGCGTCTAAGTTTGTTTTTTAATAGGGGTAGTATGAAACTCAACTCTTACGGCCATCTTATAAAATCAATGGAATTACTTTGTGGGTGGAGGAGGTCAAAACAAGCCATCACCAATAGTTGGCGCCCACAAGGCCATCTTATACACTCAATCCTTCCGTCCAAACTTTACTAGGAAATATAGACTATGGGAAAAACAACTTTTCTCTATAGGAACTCGTTGAACCACATCTCCTCCGACTGCCTTTGGACGACATGTGGTATGGTTGACCATCTTGCCTTTGCAAACTCAACTTTGTACATGTCTATAAACATGACCTTTACGCCCGCACTTTTTTTAGATGCAAGCTACATATAGATAGCAGGGGAGTGCAGGGGTGGTGGCGAAGGAGCCTCAGGACACAGCGCAATCATCCATCCCGATAATCGACCAAGGAGATTAAATGAGTTGTATGTGAGCTGCTGCCTCCCCAGTGTAATTATCTAAGCTCGAGAACGTGCCAGCCACCTAATCAAAGGACCTGGACATGCCTCTATTGGGTTTGATAGATCACAGCACAAACTACAAAATCACGTGGTCTACCCAATGGAGGTCCCACACTTGCGAGAAGAACTCAGAGTTTTCGTTCGTACGTTTTGTTGGTCCCAAGGCTCTCTCTACCACTGTAGTAATGCAGTTTACGGTACCCCTAGACCTCTCCTCCCTGGAATCAATGCTTAGACTCGCCTCTTCGTTTCTGCCTTCCTTCCTTCATACCTGTCTATGAGTCCCAACCCGAACACTCGTGCTCAATAGCAGGCAGTGCGTTGGCTTTCTTCTCTGCCAGTGTAAGTAAGCCTGAGAGTCTCGGTTTTGAGCATCGGACTGAAAACATGGTGGGTGATAAAATGAGGGAAAGAGTTTTTAAAGTTGCTTCTCGGCGAGTACACCATGCCACTTCGTGTCAGGTCAGCACATTCCGAGCTGAACTATGTTTTTCACTGAATACTGGATTGTAGTAGTTCACCAAGAACTGTGAGAGCAGATCTAGTATAAGTTATGATTGATGGGATATAAAGGGATTAACCTCTGGGCTACAAACTCACTATAGCATGGGTTCAGCGGACGACTGGTCATCTACTTGATCTTGCTCGGTCTGGTATGATCTACCAGTGGATACTGTAGTCCAGGCTGAGCCCTCCCTTCTTGCTCCTCCTTCTCCTCCCTGGAGGCCAATCCGCCTGTCTGACTGACGACTTCCCCACTGTTCCTTGTTCATCATGAATAGGACGTTGGCGTTCTTCAGTCACTAGTAACCTGCTGTAGACGTCACTGAATTGATGCCACGAGACGCGTGAGGAAATCTTGCTTCAATTGTGCTTCAGCTTGTGGCTCTGGACATATGGAGACCCACAAACATGTCAGCAACTCTTTAAGATTTGGATCCATTTCTTGTTGGATTTACTCTTTCACTCCGGTGCTCTCTCTCTCTCTCTCTCTCTCTCTCTCTCTCTCTCTCTCTCTGTGTGCTCGGACGAGTAATCCGTCAAGAATGTCAACTTGGGTGTGAGAGAGAGGGAGAGTAGTAGTATGCGCTCTATCACACAAGGTTGAGTGCACATATCAATGAGAAGTATGTAGCAGCTAGAACAGGCAGGCATTGAGCAACCTCGAAGGACATTTGCATCCACATATAAAGTAGAAAACAATGATAGACACCTGGGCTCATCGATTGAAATCGCTGTTCAAACCTGAAGGAACTCTGCTGACCCACACCAATAAAGTAGGGGCCCGGGCCCTTATGTTCAAGAGCCTGAGCATGAAAGACCAGAAAAATTTAATAAAAAGGCATCAGCTGTCAAAATTTGAGACGAGACATCCACATCGATATGGATAGTTTATTGGCATGCTTTGCTCCCACTTTTGAGGCTGCCAAAATTCGTGGGGATTCTGATCAGATATGTCGTGTTGACATTGTGAGATAGTTAGGAAGGAAGGAAAGGAAAGGAAATCCGTCAGGGGGCTCAGGAGAGGTGGTTAAGCGGGCAACAACAGCAAGCACTAGCAGCAGCAGCAGGCCGGGGGACTATCGGCACCGAAGCGCTTGTGGCTCCTGTCAGCTCGAGTCAGATCGGTCATATGGGATGTGCAACTTTTGAAGATTTGGAGCCGTTAAATCTGTGGCAGAACTGCTGTTGTTTACCTTACCTGGTGCTCCTTGAAATCCCCAACACATGGGAGCATGAGAATATAATTATTCACGGAAAAGCTGTTGTAGGTCTTATCTTTTACCCACTTATGAATTGTCTTATTTTTTCCAAAAATGATCTACATCTTTTTAATCGGTATATATTTCAGAGATGCTAGTTAATAATATTAAAATTTCATGAGCATAATCTGTTTCTATGGAAGAAAGACCATAAAATAGCCAAAAACTATCTAAATAAAAAATAAGAGTTACCGAACATAGTGTTGTATTATGAAATCAAATACTAAGCCTGAAACATAAACAGCAGGAAGAACAAAAAAAATCTTATAACAAAACTGTAAAAATTTAAATTGAAAAAAATAACTGTTCAAATGTAATATAGTATAATGTCAATTTGACCATTTCAGATATGTCAATCATGCATTTTGACAATCTTCAATTGAACAACCCTTGTTAGATATATGATATGTTGACTCTCTCAAATTGTGATTTCTCCTTCACAGATATATTTTAAATTGACAATTCACTCAATCTTTTTCATAAAAGATTATATAAAAGATCACAAAAATATACAAATTATCCTTGGAAAAAATTGATAATATAGAGAATATTCTTTCCAATTTTACTTAAATCTCAAAAAAAAATGTTATTCAAAAGTAAACACCCTATTTTTCTAATTTCAAGTCCTTCAGATTTGTATGAAAAAATCAAAATCTAAAGGGAGCAATACAAAATTAATCACTTATTTTATTTTACTGCAATATTTTTTTTTTAAATATATATCTGATAATATTTGATGGTAATTTCTTGTCAATGTGTACAATGCATGAGGAAAATATTGTTACAAAATATTATATATATATATGAATTTTCCTTCAATAATTGTGAATATAAAAAAATACTATATAAAATTTTACAGATTGTTTGAAAAAACTATCATTCTTGAAAATTCTTATGTACACTTTGAGAAAATAATTTTCTAAATCATGATGAAATTTGAATTAATTTCAAATTTAAAAAACAAATTTTAAATTTTAAATAAATTTATCATCTTTAATTTCACAAAGATGATAAATTATTTCTGAATTGTAATATTTTTCAAGATCTTTTAATATTGATCATATTTAAAGTTTTAAATTATTTAATCAGCTAAATAATCATAATAAAAATATATAAATTTTAAATTTATAACTATACGCTGAAAAATCAATCATAAATTTTCATTGATCAATCATTCATCATTTTTTATTTCATCAAATATATCATGACATAAAATAAAATAAAAAATAAAAATCTTTAAACCATAAAAAATAAAAAATAAAATTTAAAAAAGATTGTTATTTCAAAATTAAAATTATATCAATCATTATCTTTATGCCAAAAATTTTTAATTATTCTTTTGAAAGATGTTCATAAAATCATAAATTTTTTGAATTTTTCAACATAAAAATGAGATTTTTAAGAATTTCAATAAAGAAAAATTTTTAAATTTTTTTTAAATATATCTACTTTTAATATGTTATCGATAAAAAAAATTTGTAAACAAAAAATCATAGAAGTGTAAGTGTATGCTTTTAGTTTTTAAATTCACGCATGCTTTCAAACTTGCAATCTAAACTTCAAACAAAATTTAATTTCAAATCAAATCATTATTTTTAATTAAAATTAAATTTTTTACTTAATAAAATTAATTTTAATTTCAAAATTTTGTAAATAATTTTTAGGATTTAAATATAAAATAAGCAAAAATTTCAAATAATAAAATTTCATTTTTTATTTAAAATAAAATATTGATATATTTTAGAAATAAGCCAATGTTCACATAAGTTAATTTTTAAAATTTTCCATGAGACTTGAATAAACATTTTTTGAAATTTACAACATCATGAATGAATGAATGTGGATGAAAAGAACTATAACATAAAATCCATTTCTAATTACTCATTAACTTTCAAGAGTGATACATGTTCTATGCAAGAAATTGATGAAAATTATTAAAATTAAAAAATAATGAAACTTAGATGCAAGAATAATTTTTAAATATTACTAGTCCCACTTTATCAGGTTTGAACTTTAAGAAAAATTTTATTTTAAATTTTGAGTTGTAAGTTGAATATGAAAAAATAATATTTTGTAACATCAATTTCATCATTGATTTCACTTAATATGATATTGAAGATTCTATCATAATACATTATCACCAAATGATTCATTTAATTTAGAGATCCATACCAAAAGGTTTTAAGTTAAAATTTGGATGACTTTTAAAAATCTCAAAACTAACATAATTATTTATTCTAATTATTAATAAAGAATAATTAAGATTTTTAAAAATCAAAAATATTTAAATTTTATAATAAGAAGATATATCAAATATTGATCATTAATCTAAACATATTTGAAAATTCATTCAAACTAGCATAAGCTTCATTTTTTATTTTTTACATTTGATAAATCAATAAATATGCTTGTTAATTATAATGAATTTATGTTTATATTTTTGTGTGATACAATTATTTGAAATGACTTAAAAAAATTTTAATTTGGTCAAAAATTTCAGCTTGAATAAAGCAAAATTTATTTTATTAACAATAGAAATATTTTTTATTAAAATTTATTATAATATATGAATAAAATAATTAAGGTCATATTTAGAAAATAAAATTTTAAAATTCAGAAATAAAAATATTACAATATTTTATTTTATTTTTTAATTTTATTAATTTTTTTGGTATTGAAATGTGATGAATTGAAACTGTTTACAAATACATTTTTAAAAAATCCAATTTTTTTTTTTATTTTAAATATTTACAATATTTTATATGATTATATTAAATAATTTAACATAAAATATCTAAAATAATAATTCTTATAAAAAATATTTATTTATTTATTTATTTATTTATTTATTTATTTATTTATTTTTCATTTGTTTATTTTTAACCAGATAATTTTAAAATTTATCTATAAGTCAATAATATTAAAAATTATGCAATTTAAAATAAATATGATATAAAAATATTTTTATTTTTGAATTATTTTGTATTATAAATAAATATTAAAATTATTTTTTTATTTTTTTCATATTTTTTTATAATTCAATAAAAATGAAATTTTATATTGATTTATTTCAAATATTATTTAAAAAAATAATGATACTTGATAAACTAAAGCCATACACATAAAATATATAACTAATGCACGTTCATTGAATCAATAAATGAAAACCATTTAGATCAAATGTATTCTTTTAAATTTGAACAGAAAATATTTAATTTTTTTTAAATTTTAACTTTAAATTTTTTTCATAATCATAGAAATATAATTATTTTTTGGTACATTTTGATTTTTTTTTCAAAAACTTGTAATTATTAATTTTTTAATTTAAATATTTTTAAACATTTTTTCAATTAAAATTAAAAATATATAATTTAATTCGAATTTAATAAAAATTAATTAATTTCAACATTAATATGATTTAATACATGAAGGTGTAAGTGAGAACATCAAAAAATAAAAAATTTATAAGGAACTTGGAAGAAGTTAGTTCAAGGCTGTATCAATAAGCTTGAGTGGAACATTGCTATGGAGCGTGAGATGCAATCGCTTGTTGAGAACAAGACTTGGGAGCTCGTGGAGCTTCCAAAGGGTCAACCTTTGGTTGATAGCAAGTGGGTGTACAAGTTGAAGGATAATCCATCGGATGAAGAGAATAGGATCTTCAAAGCCAGGTTGGTGGCTAAGGGCTTCACACAAGAGAAAGGTGTGGACTACAACGAAGTCTTCTCACTTGTAGCAAAGTATGCTACAATTCGTCTGGTATGTGCACTTGATGTGATATTTGGTCTAGTTATGGACCAGATGGATGTTGTCACCGCTTTTCTATGTGGATCTTTGGAGGAAAAAATCTACATGAGACAATCTACTGGCTATGAGAAGAAAGGTCAGGAGAAGTTAGTTTGTAGATTGCTCAAATCTCTATATGGACTGAAGCAAGCTCCTATGCAATGGAATGCAAGGTTTGATGAGTTCATGAAAACACAAGGATTTTCACGGAGTGTGTTTGATCAATGTGTTTACATGAAGAAGGTGAATAATGAGATCTTTAGCCTCATTATTCTGGTACTCTATGTGGATGACATGCTCATTTTGGCAAAAGAACAATCCGATGTTGACAGATGCAAGAGTCAACTAAAATCTGCATTCAATATGAAGGATTTGGGTGAGTCCAAGAGGATATTAGGTATGGATGTTCACGGGGATTTGAAGAAGAAGAATCTATGGTTAAGTCAGGGTAAGTACATTCACAAGGTGCTTGACGGGTTTAACATGGCGGAACTCTAAAGGAGTGTGGACTCCTTTGGCGGCACATTTTAAGCTCTCGGCCAGACTCAATGTCCAATTGATGCAACCGAGAGAGGAAAGATGTCGTCAATTCCTATGACAAGGCAAGAAACCTCATGTATTTGATGGTGTGCACTAGACCTGATATTGCTCTAGCTATGGGCAAGGTGAGCAGTTACATGTCAAATCCAGGGAAGGTGCATTGGGAAGTTGTGAAGTGGATTCTCATGTACCTCAAGAGTACTAAGGATTTTGGTCTTTTGTTTGATGGTTTATTGGACAATGCCAAATCCTTGTTGGATTACGTTGATGATGACTATGGACAAGATCTGGACAAGAGGAAGTCTACAAATGGATACGTGTTTACACTTGGAGGTGGATGCGTTAGTTGGAGATTTACCTTGCAGAAGTGCATAGCTCAGTCAACTACGCATGCCGAATATGTAGCAGCAGCGGAAGTAGCAAAGGAGGCTATTTGGTTGAATAGACTTATCACTAAGATGGGATTAAAACAGTATGTTGTAAATCTCCATTGTGATAGTCAGAGTGCCTTACATCTTGCAGCAAATCAAGTGATGGATAGCAGGGTGAAGCACATCGACATCAGATATCACTTTATCATAGATGCAGTTTCTAATAGGAAGGTTGAGCTAGTCAAGATTGACGGTAAACTCAATCCAGCTGATTCTTTGACCAAAGTTATTCCTTTAGAGAGTTTCATGAGGCATTGTGCTACTATGGTTTTGCAACAAGAAGCTTAAGTAGAGTTACGCTAGCAATTGTTTGATTCTTGTATATGCTTTACTCCTTCCTAGTTAAATTTACGCCTTAGTTCTAGTTAATCCTTGTTTTACAGAGGGCCTATGCTTTAGGGTTTCCTTCTAGGACTTCCCATGAGTATGTATATGGATAACAAGAGTTAGAGATCCCAAGACATGAGTCAAGGGGAGATTGTTAGGGAGTTAACTCAGTCTTGAGTAACTACAGTTAGTTTGACTATATTTAATTAGACTAGGCTAGGGGCCGGTACTACTATATAAAGAGGGCTAGCAGAAGCTCTCTGTAACACAAATAAGGATTATTTAGTAAAGTGACTCCGTGTGTTCCGTGGACGTAGCCTCAGTGAGGTGAACCACGTATTTCATGTCTTGTCTCTTGATTGCATGTTGCTTCTCAGTGTATTTCCTGTCTTTCGGACCAACAATCCTTTGGTTTCGGAGAAGATCCAACAATTCTTGCAAGGAGCGTGATAGAACTACCACAAATATATATGTTGGACTCTTGCTCATATGTTCTAGTTTGAATATGGCTACTTGGTCTTGCAACATCTTCATGCGCTTGATAGTTGGGATTAGCTTTTCCAACTCTTCAAAAATCTCCTTGAGCTCGTCCAAGAGTTGGTCCTCATCTTTTGCATGTTTTTTTCTCTTAGAGAGAGCATGGATGACTTGCAAAATCATCAACTCCCCTTCTTGGTTGGGTTCACAAAATAATATTGACATTGCATGTATGTGATTCCATTTACTCACTTTGCATACTAGAGTAAAGTGGAAGAGTATTGATTATGATCATAATGTACTACGTCTACATCAACGGCAATAAAATTTCTCCCGCAAACATGCAAGTGGTAGTGATGATCATATTTCTAGCAAACACATCAATGATCCCATCATAGGGGTACAGCAGTGTTCAATGAACCATTGCATCAACTCCATGGATTTCTTGTAGGGGTTTATTAGATCTCCAACGTAATTCACAACATTCCAAACCACACAAATCCTTACATTCTAACGGCCGTCATTCAATTTTAAATTGTACAGTGTCCTCTTCTTAGTTCTAGATTCATTGTGATATTGATGGTCCATTGCTTAGAACACCAGGCTAGATGATTGCCTTGAACTTGTCCATCAATATTATCTTTTATCCTAAAGAACAACATAGAAGCGGGATTAGAAGGCCATAAAGTGATACATGTATCACAAATGAGATTGGAAATGAAGAAGACACAACATTGAGTTCATTGAAGTGGGAACAAGGAAAAAAAGTAAATGAAGTGAAGAAGTGATACATATATCACTTCTTCATGGATGAAGATTCATCAGATTCCATATTTCACGCTATTGTTGCACTTTTCTTGTGGAAACTTATCAACCGTGTTCCATTGCTTTGGTGAGTAGAACACAACCAAACATTGGACTTTGGAATATGTTTTATGTGCAAATTGCTCAACCAAGATGGATAATTTCTCTTCCAAAAAAGAAATCTCGTCAATCTCGGCTCCATACATCCTAACGTTGTAAGGGATATTAGTAATCCCCAATGTGTACTCTAATTTTGGCATCAATTTTGAAAGATGCATACAGTCTTTTAAAAACTACCATATGATGTCTTCATTTTCCCATCATACAAATGGAATTCCAAGGAGGAGGTGATTCTTTGGACCTCCTTTACCTTCAATTTTGATTCTCAACAGCCACAACTCTCAAAAAAAATGTGAAAGTTGGCGTGAAGACAATTGCCAAGTCTGAAACTTGATCTTTTTCTTCCTCCTCTTCTTTATCATGGGTTTTCTTGTTCCTATAGCCACCCTTCATCTACAAAATCCAAAGAATTCAAAATATTAGCGGAAGTGACACATGTATCATTCAATCAACGACAAAGTTAAGAGTCAAAAGTGAGGAAGACTAAACCAATGAATGACTTTACATGGTACAAAGGATACTTCTTTGGATTTACGAAAGAAGAGTTGAAAGATAGAAATGGCAGATCTCCACATGTATCACAAAAGAAGATTTACGTGATCTTGAAAAGAAGGTGTAAAAGATTTCAATTGCTTCAAAATTGTCTTTGCATGTTGTCCAGTTCAATTGATTGAAAAACAACATGAAGAAAATTTGAATTTTCTAGAGCTTTTTGATTTGCATGACCTCCTTCGTCATAACAATCAGTACCTTGCTAACATTTCTAAGATGACAATTCTGGTCACACAAAAGAATAATGTTGTTTTGTGTGATAACTCTTATTTTCATATTATGATTCTTGATGTTTAGAATGTATGTAATATTAAGTAGCAATAATGATATATAGTAAGATTTTGTCACATTCTAAACTTCATGAAGATGGTCATTATTTACCGTTCTTAAGTCATATGTGAGTGATAATTAGGGTTATACATTTGACATTAATTTTGTAGTTAGAGCTAATCTTAAATGTTTCATCTAAAATTGTGACAATTGCAAACAAAAAAAATGATTCGTATGAGATATTTCAAGAAAAAATAATTGTTTCATAAAAATGTATAAAAATTCAACTCCTTTTCAAATGACCTCCCATTTCATGATCATCATACCTATTAACTCCGTCGTTATGTTTTAAGTTTCACACAAAATTTATATTTTTCAAAATTATAACATAATTCGATATATGTTTGATTCCATTGCTTTTTATCTCAATTTTTTTAAATTACTACCCAATTATAAATATCCCTTCTAGTTTTGATTGGATGCATAGATTTGATTTTTCAAATGTGTCTAAACTCTATTGTTTATCTTGGAGTTTAAAAATTAGCAATATTATTACTTTGAGATCATTTTTGTATGATGATTATTTTGTCTGTTATTGAATCATCTACTCGGTATTGATAATAGAGCTTATATATTTGAAATTCATTTAAAATTGACAAATTTTTTAATAATAGTGCTTACTTCAGCAAAACATTTTTCTTTTATAATTTTTTTTTATGGATTTGATCATACTTTGGACATATTTGAATGAGTGAATGCAAACGACTATCTTTATTAGAGTCTGAGTCTTTTCAAGCCATAATTTTTTGTGTGTTGTGAGATGAGGATGGTCTCTTGGATCTTATCTCCTCTTATTGCATGACAAACAGCACATGACAATTATAAAGTTATTGGAGATGTGATGATACATATTGTTTGACATACATTGTTACGAATCCATTCATAGGTCTATTCTCAAAGACCTCTCATTGAGTGACATCGAGCCATATCATCACGATACATAAGGATCATATGACATAATATGAGCTATTGATGAAAATCCCTAAGATAATATCTTTATTTGATAACAACTTTGTAGATAGAATATGCAACGGCAATGACAACATTTATATACAACACATGACAAGGAATCATAATTTGATGATCAACCTCCTACATATGACTTCACACCTTTGATGCTTCAAATTATTTCTCATCTTCATTGCCAACTAGACACAATGATTTGAGGGTGAGACATACACATATATTATCCACAACATATTTAGACAACTTCACAACGTTCTAAAGCTTTGGCTATTCTTCATAAGGCTTCCTGAGGCTCTATCACTAGGTCATGAGGCTCTATCACTAGGTCATATATAAGTAGCACATTATATCTACAACATGGTATAAGTACCATATTAAATTTACTTGATATGTCATACGCCGTCATGTCATGTTAATGAAGTCATCCATTCCATCATAAATGTTTGAGTATCATTTTCTCTCATCAAGAATAGTAGGAGGAGCAAGCAAGATAGCAAAAAGGATGGGAAGACCCCATCAATTCTTACAAGGATGAAACCAAGGGTGGGACTAGGCCCCAATAGCATCACAATGTGAAATATGTCATACGACATCTAATATAGGCAAACTATCTAGATCAAAAGTTCTTCATGCTACTCCAGCATACTAAGAAGCATCACCTGGTGTCATGTGCAATCCGATAGGAGAGCAATCCTATGGATTGTGCTCTCCATGGATTGCACTAGCAAGTGCTCTCAATGGCAGTTCTCTCATCAAGTGCCCTCATGCACTTCCATGTTTTTTTCACTCTCATTTCTATATTATTGGGCCTGGCGCCTCCACCATGTTAGAGTATTGCTCTGGCTAACAATGACGGCCTTAAGGTTTCGAACCTAATTTAACCATGAATGTTACGAACACGCAAACTCAGAAGACTCAAGATTCTTTTTCCACGCAGACCATACCCATCGAAACAGAGGTCTCCACTTCACTTCACTTGATTGGTGACGATCATCTGTTCACTTTAACACAAAGTGAGCCTATGATGCTACACTCACATGATGGCAAAACGACGCTGGCCAGATCCATCGTAAATGTAATCGCATATGACGTGCCTGGGCAAACCGTTCGCCTGATTTCTTACAATAGTAAAACAGATAAATACATGTCTCCATTCTGCCATTATCCCCTTGTAACCGGAGAACAGGCACTGCAGGTGAAAAATAATTGGCTGGATGATCAGCCTCCTCTCTGCTTTTAGGGAGTGACCGGAAGATCCGAAGATCACAGCAGAGCTAAAGCAATTTTGTTTTTCCTGGCGGTTTTTCTCGAGCCAATAGAAAGAGGCTAGATTTCCGCACGATGTAAAAATGACAAAAAGTTGTTCTGCTGTAGTACTCTTTTACTCTCCACATACAGCTAACGGAGCCGGTGACGGCCGTCACAGGCCAGGTGAGTGTACCGAATGAGGACACGGGTGTTACTTTCCCCTCCACATGCGGATCGGAAGATGAACTTGTACAAAGAAAGAAGAAAAACGGCGACGCAGGGAACTTGTACAAAGTTATATTCTCTCATGTCGGCAGTGGCACCACCGCCGCTTCTTTGTTTGTTCAAAGTGGGTTGGGCTGCCAAGGTTCGTCAGGTTGCAGGCTCTTGCTTGTCTCTCGAGTCTCGTCACTCTCGCCCTCCTCCCTAACTTTGGCAAAGGCGAAAGAAAGCCTGCCAAGAGCGAGGAAAGTGGAGGAGGTGAATGATGCTGCCCAGTACAGCAGTAGCTAACCGTCTACTCAAGACCCAGGAAGAAACGGGAGAGAGGGAGAGGAGGTAAGGACAAAGAGACCAAAGTCACCGAAGTGCAGGTTTTTTTTGAAGCTGCTCGAATTTGAGCTCAACGGTTGCTTTGCCCAGCTGCCCGCCTGCAGTTACTGCAGTCGTTTCTGCAATGTTTCCAGCAGTCATCGTCGTCGTCGTCGTCAGCTGGATTTATTCTATTGCTACTGTCGCAGGTTGTGCCAGAGCCCTTCCCTGCTTATATCCCTCCTGAGCTCTATCTGCACAACACAACTCAGGCCCACTTCCTCCCCGGGGTTCTTCTATCTCACTGTCTCTCCCCTTGTGTCTTCTGGCTCTTTCCGTGACCTTCTCTTCTCTTCTCTTCTCTGCCTCACTCTCGTCCGGTCCACTGAGCTGACACCTCCGCTCCTGTGATTTTCTTCTCTTCTTAGCTGTTTTATCGATTTCTGCCGTGGTGCTTCTGGGTAGTCCATCTGTTGGTTGTACATGTGGGCCGAGTTACAGGCCGAGTTCTACGCTTTTTTCTTCAGATTTCAGATTTCAGGGTTGTAGGTTGAAATTACGGCGGTCTTCGCACAAACATCAGCCATGGCGAGCTTCAGCAAGAAAACAGCAATGGCCATGCATGTTGTGGGTATCGTGCTGTGCATGATTGCGTGCACCCAGGTGGTGTCTGTCAAAGCCCGGTCGACTTCGGTGTTCTCTGCCTCTGTCAATCAGCTTCGTCACGGGCAGCACCATGAAGGTGTACACCCTCATTTGAGAACCCACTCCCGAAAGCTTTCTTCTCTGGTCCAGACGCCGCCTCTGTTAGTACCGTATCACAGCGGTCCCATCTTGGCCAGCGACTCGGGAATTCGCATCTTCATTATTTGGTACGGCCAATTCAGCGAGTCGCAGCAGGCTACCATCGTGGATTTCTTCGGTTCCTTCTCCCAGGAGGTCGAAGAAGGCGAGCCCAGCGTGAGGAAGTGGTGGAAGATGACGGAGTCGTACAGAGACGTCAGCGGGGCCGCAGTCTCGTCCGAGGTGCTCTTGAAGGGTGAAGCTTTCGACGACTACTCGAAGGGAAAGACGCTGAGCAAAGAAGACATCCAAGATCTTGTGGAGCAGGCGCTCGCATCGGGCTCTTTCCCCGCTGACTCCAGGTCCGTCTACTTCGTGCTGACTGCCGATGACGTGAATGTCGGGACCTTCTGCATGAACACTTGCGGATCTCACCATTTCACTTCCCCGACGGGCGTCACCGAGCACCAGCAATTGCCTTACGCATGGGTAGGGAATGCCGGGAAGAAGTGCGCAGGTCGCTGTGCCTGGCCTTTCGCCAAGCCGCAGTATGGCCCGCAAACAGAGCCCCTCGTGGCTCCCAACGGAGATGTGGGCGTGGACGGGATGATCATCAACATTGCAGCTGTTCTGGCCGGTACTGCCACCAACCCGTTCAGCAACGCCTTCTTCCAAGGAGATGCTTCGGCTCCGCTCGAAGCAGCCACTGCATGCGCAGGCGCATATGGAGAAGGAGCATTCCCAGGATATCCCGGAGCCCTTTTGGCGGATCAAGCCTCTGGAGCCAGCTACAACGCCGTCGGCTTGAATGGTCGGCAGTATCTTCTGCCCGCTCTGTACGATCCGGCCACACTTTCTTGTCGTGTGGCTTACAGCCCGGCAATAGATGTGGTGGTGATGAACGAAGGTAGCAGCAGCAGCCGTGTGGACTCCCAGTAGACGGACGGACGGATGGATGGTTGGTTGGTTTGTCGACCCAGTCGGTTCTTGCAGATTGTGAGGTCGGGAGGTGTACTTCTTTGGCCGCACAGGTTTCTCGCCTGTCAGGTCGGAAGAGGGTCTGCTCTCGCATGAGCCTCGACTTGAGCTGGGATGCCAGGGCCGGCTGAACTTTGTGGAACGGTTGAGGGTTTCGGTTTCAACTGGAGTAGCAAGAACTGCTCGATCGAGACACAAGATGGGATTGAGATAAGCGTGTAAAATGGTGTTGCGACTTTAAGAGTAGATTGTCGGATTATCTGTTGTTGTCATTAGTCGTTTGTATGAAATGACGGTACTCAATTTTGTAGAATATCGAGAAGGCCATCTCCCTGCCCGTGGAAGCATGTATAGTGTAGAGACAATTCTTTCCCCATATCAATTGTTTGTACAGAAGACCATACTCAATTTTGTAGAATATAGAGAAGGCTAGTTCTCTCACCTTGGTAGAATGTACAGTGTAGAAATAAACCTTGATTACTATTTGCAGCCTCCTCCATTTTTCTTATATAAAACTGTTTATATTGCTTGTACATTCTTCACTCGAAATCCTCGTGTGCAATACGTGTTTTTGGGTTGAGTCTTTTACCGATGCCGTAGTATGTGCATTGCTGTCACATGGTGCGACTGGAGGATGTCGAACTTGCAATCCAGCAGGTTGAACTTAATTTGTCAGTCCCCTTGATGGGATTACATGGGATGTAAGAGTTATCATTAGCGCTATTTCGGCTTGAAGTATCCCTGATCATGTTGTTCAATGTTGCTTGTGGAGCGGTAGACAGTGCATTGGAGGTAATGTACCTGTTGTCGAGATACAGGCTTTCTTCAGGTGTGTGCATCCCATCGGGTTCCATGGTGGGACCGGATGGAATGCCGTCGCACATATTTTACAGCTCTCGTGGAAAGTTGTGAAGATATCCTGCAAGCTGAGCCCAGCTGGTAAAGCACCTCTTCATCTTACAGAACTTGCCGACGGCACCGCCGAGATGTACATGGAGTATGCAGACGGCAAGGAGAACCGATGACTGGAGGAGTCACAGATTGGAGGTATCTGCTGACTCTCAACAGCAGTAGAATATAATCTCGTTTGTCCTGTACGCACGCCAGGGAAAATAGCACTCCCGATGTATCCATTTTCATTGGCAATTGGAATGGAGGTTTTCCAAGCATGTCCATGATCAAGTGAAATTGGTCAAAAGGAGTTGTTAGGGTGATTTGTATGCTATGTGAACTCTGAGCGTAGCCGATTGACTACAGCAGACTGCCCTTCCGGCAAGGGAAGTCAAACCAAATGGAGGTGAGATCGTGGCTCCTCGGTGCCAAACTCTTGCAAAGAACTTTGAGTAATGCAGAAGCAATTTCCGACCACCGAGCGAGCGGACTTTAATGGCAGGTGAGTAGAGTGGATCTGATCTCTGCCCAGAACTCAAGACCCTATGGAGGAAAAGGAACCTGCCGACCTGCAAAAAGTCACTGCACCCGCACAATGATCAAGCAGACGGCAGACCTGATCAGTAGAGTAGACTGATGAATATACGGTGTTCATGGGTTTAAAATAGAAAAGATCAGTCTCCATTATCTGCTAAACGCTGATTACTTATGTCGCAAACATAGGAACGCGGTGGAATTACAACCAAAGACGTTGATTGTAACAGCTGCCAACTAATGCAAGCAGCATAAACCATCACCGACCTTACTACCCGATCTGCTCACGTACAATTCTTTCTTATCTGCTGGACTTAAATGCAAACGTTGTTACTGGATGTTATTGCCAATTCCCTCTGTCAGTGGTATAACAAATGACATTTTCATTTTTTTTGGCTACAAGGACTCCTTTTCTGACATACGTCGACCTTATTGAGAATTGTTTATTTACACTGTATATCACGCACTGAATATATACACTAATATTCCACCTATCCACTACTGATAATTCGACAGTGACTTGTATTAAAATGGGAATTTTCTCACTGAACAGAGTTTTAATGCCAATGGTATGTAAGACTCTTACTCTTAATACGTAGTGGTAGGAGCGACTTGACTTGTCATCTAAATCCAATATAACTCGTCTTTTAATTTCCCAAGCAGGTGGTCGGTCTCCTACACCAGCCACCTTTGGCACCGACAAACTGTAAGAAGTTCGGGAATCAAAGGCATGAAATCTGTGAGGAATGTTTTTATGATGTGGTCGAGTGTCACCTTCGAGGCTTGCCCGGAATATTGCCCCGAGTGTACTATCAACAATGGCTCTAGGCAGAGAATTTACCGAAGTCACCTCAAACATAGTAGTTTAAGGAGTTGGACCCTGGCTAACGTAATTTAGCCAACTCTAAGAAATGTAACTATAGCTTGCCAATTTCATGAAAGTAGGAGAGTTACATGTGGTAAGCAATTGTTCTACTGTAAAACTTAGGAGGCTGTTGAGACTAAATAGCACTCTGGTAATGAGAAATGTATCAGTTTCCGACCTATCGAAGTGCCGGCTTCAATAGGCTCGTGCGTAGATACCACCTGTTACTAGGCCACGAAAGCATGCAGCGTCCCTGAAGACGCTCCAGTACTGTGAAAGGGCAAGAAAAGTCTTCCCAACATTAGCCTAACATAGGCCCTTGACATTCTCGTTTTCCCTTGAATATTTATGTATTACACAAAGCTCCTTGTATATCTGGTCCAAAGCCTACTCTTAAGTCATTGTAGTAGCTGTCATTAACATTATAAGCTTCTGAGGATAGAGAGATATTATTGGGGATATCGTCGACAAGCTTCGTACTAGTACATCGAGAATTTTACTTACCGCTATTAGAGTCGCTTATGTTATAAAGGTCTTGACATCTACATGCAATCTCCAAGATCTCTGTGACGGAACTCTTTGGTATTCTTTGTCATCTCATAGGGTAAATGAATCCTATAACCAGCACTAAGTGTACAAATGAAAGTTGTGAGTACCTTAAATCAGCATATCGGAAAAAAGCCTACTTGATTCATATATGTCATCAGCTTTTGAGGAGAAAGAAACTAGATTCAAAGAAGATGGTAGAAGCCTTCATCATGGAGTAGAAGGGAGCAATGAACAATGACAACCCCAAACAAGCAGGGTGAAGAACCCCAGTGGTTCCCTCTCGACTTGAGTTATGTGCTCTAACAGCTCGGCTCTGAACTGGCGGAGATCCCCACGGTAAACCGCACTCATAGCTAGAGCTCATTGTTGTAATGCATCTGCCTGGCCTCTGTGGAAGGTTGTATATTTTCTGGTGTTCGACTTTTGCAGTGCGTCAATCGTCTAGATATCTTTTCCTTCATAATCAACGACGATCAGAATTGTGGGATTGCATATTCAAAAACTCACTCAGTGGAGTATTGAATTCTTCTGCTACTCGTGATAAACTTTGGCGTTGCCATCACAGTTACCGATGGTGCATGCTCTTTGAGAAGAAATCAGAGCAACTACCAACTGAAACGAAATTTGAGGGAAGGAGTCCAAGAGTTAGCGATGGCATACATGTCGCGGTCACATGGTCTCTTTCAACACTGTGTAGCAATGTACTGCCTCATTCTATAAATTAACTCGTCGAGAATGAGGCGGATCTTTTCCAAATGTTCGATCAATTATGCTCGATCAATTAATCGCTCCTCAGAACATAAAAATGGCTTTTATTCAACGGCGTCACGTAGGAAGTATCTAGTCTCTGTACTTATTCGTGTCCAAAGTATGAGGTCGTCGTATCTGGAGCGGTATACATGAGAAAGAATGTACTTTGGTACCCAGTATTGTACATGCTTTGATACCCATCAGTAGATACGACTGCAGTCTGACGGAGCGCAGAGCTACAGAATGACAGGCCCCGGCGCTGGCCCTGTGGACAAGCATTGGCAGAATCACGTCATTCCAATGAGTGAGGCTTGACCGAAATGACCAAAATCTGGGGAATTTTGAGCTGCCTTTAGTACATCCACCGTAATATCCAGGCAGGTCTCGGTCTTCTCAAGCTCGGCGAAGGTCATGCATCTCCGAAACGAAGATAACCGAATAAACAACTATGCATGCTGTTCGTCCTCATTGAGCCTTTCGGATCTGTAACAAGGCCAGCGCTGTTGTACAACAGGTTTGTGGGCAACAGTTGGCGTCGACCTTTCGAAGACTTGAACGAAGCATGGACCTACCGAATATCAAGGTCGTGGCACCCCTTGACCTCGGGTCTCCATCACTCCATTTACATCTATCCAAAAAGGTTGAAAGGGTAAAGTTAAAAGGAGATGCCGGAGGGAGGGAAGCAGGGAAAGAGGGAGCGAGGGACGAATGAGCAGTTACAAAATCGCTGGAAACACGTAGCTGAGTGTTGCAATTTAAAACTGCACAGTGAGCAGTACGCTTATGCCGGGTTATGGTGGGATCGGGCGGAAATGACGAACTAAGGTGTTGCAAGTACACGACAGGGAATAAGGGAG
Organism: Marchantia paleacea; assembly: GCA_014180765.2. NCBI lineage: Eukaryota > Viridiplantae > Streptophyta > Marchantiopsida > Marchantiales > Marchantiaceae > Marchantia > Marchantia paleacea. Next base: position 712,764 of record MUAA02000097.1, read on the forward strand.
TGCAATCGAGCAAGGATGCAGTGTATTCCCAAAAGACATTGCTCTTATAACCAGTAAAACTCTTCTGTTGAGGCTAGCTGTGTAAATCGAGTACTGTCCTGCAAGTATGTGCTGTGATACTGCACAAGTGGAGAGATTTGCAGTTCAGAGTACGTACAGCCCTACTTGAGTAGGCATGAGCAGTCTGAGGTACGCCTGGAAGATATCTATGTACGAAAGTGTTTGACATCTTCTCCCCCGCTTTCCTGCCGTGCTTTTCCTACGTTCACCACTTTGAAATGAAACCAACATCACCGAGGATTTAGTGTAACCACGAACTAACGTAAGCTTGGCCTTAATAGTAGGTTCTGATTCTTCTGAATCCCGTTCATCGGATGCTTGCGTGCGGGGACACATACTGAGCCTAACATTGCCACCCCTGTGTGACATTAATGCTCCTTGTGAGCGTTCTTCATAGATTCTTTGCTCTCAAGACTTCGTCTTGGCGTTGCATGATGGGAGGTCACTGTTATGTTCAATTGATTAACTCTGGTGTGCTCACTATAAATGAGCGAGTTTGCGATGTGAACGCTAAAGTCAAGAACACCCGAGTGTCCACTTTAACCGGGTTAAAGGTCATGCTTTTAAGAACAACCTATAATGGCTGTAATTGAATTCTGTACTTTGACACCTGGAATAGGAGCAGAATTTGAGGGAGTATTCAGTGTCACATACAAAGATATTTTTTGTACACTCTGGTAATTTCGTTCTATTTCTGAAGAAATCATCACCAAAGCTGGTAGTTATTGCAGCAGTAGGAATGGAAGAGGTATGGGAGGGCGGAAGAAATTAGATTCTTACTTCCATAAAAAATTCAGTCGAAAGTTCTCTTCTAGGCGATTGAAGCCTCTTCAAGCTTTGATTGATATTAGCTCGACACCTTCCGTTCCAGCTTCCTTTCCTGACGATTATTTTAATATTCTACACCAAGGTAGGGGCGGAAGGAAATATCTGCAGAGATTTTGTAGTGAAGCTTAACTGTCCATGGCGACAACGGGTCTTTTCTCATTAAGGAAACAAGAAGCGACCGTTTGCAGGTAATGGTAACGTATGGAATGAACTTCACCTAGGTGTATGTACTTGGACACTTCTACCTCGACCTTGCTATAGACAAACAGATGTATTTCAAAACTTGTAGGGTGATTACTAAGGTCGTTGAGTTGCGAAATAACATTGTATGTTGGCTTGAGTCGAATTGTATAATAAATTTCTTCACCAGGCGTACGTAGGACTGTTGAATTTATATACCGAGAGAGCGCTACTTTGTGGTCAACAGATAATGGGACTTGTCGCAAGGGGCATAGACACTTGCAGTCAAGTGAAAACCGTAGACTGACTCTCTACATATTCACAGGCGGGAATGGTGCCCTTGGCAAGTGTAACCACAATAGCACAAGGCTGATGTGGTTCAGCGATACGGTGAGAAGCAGGGAAACTGCTTGTACTTAGACGTCTAGAGCACCAAGATATTGATATACTCAACTGATCGACAATGAACGTGTGGCAACCAAGGCAGAATCTTCTGCCACTTATTAGATATATAAAAGAATGGGTGAAACAGTCACGGAGCGATGTGTCTGCTGAGAACATTCACGGCTAATCTGAAGATCTCGTCTTAACCATCTGACGTCTACTCCTAAGAAAAAATACAGTCCCGGTATTTACACGGCTACTCAATCTCGTAAAACCTACAGAAAAATGAAATTGTATACACTATTGGCATCGCCAGGGAGGGGGACTCCTGAGACCCGCAGAGCGAACTCGTTCAGACAGCGAGAGGAGTGCATTTCCTGCTGTCCGGGTCCCAGAGTGCAGGGAGGAGAAATTTCCTGTCATTGACACCATTGGCGTTGTACTTGGACCCAGTTATTACGTCCTTCTTCAAATCGCCAGGATATCCACTGTAAGACCCCACTCCGAAAGACCCAACGCAAGCAGTTCCAGCTTCGAGAGGAGCCGCGGCGTCTCCCTGATAGAAGGCATTGTTGAATGGGTTTGTTGCAGTGCCGGCCAGCATGTAAGCGATGTGGACGATCACACCGTCGACTCCGACATTTCCATTTGGAGGCAACGGCATATCTACTTGAGCAGGCATGTACGAGGGCTGGGCGAAAGGCCAGGCACACATTCCCGGGCACTGGTCCTTAGCATTTCCGACCCAGGCATACGGCAGCTGCAGCCCGTTGGTGGAGGAAGGGCTGGTGGCGAAGTGGGAAGCGCAGGAGTTCATACAGAAACCCTCGACCTGAACATCCGCTGCGGTGAGGACGAAGTACACTGCGTTCGGGTCGGCGGGGAAGACGGAGAGGGAGCTCTGCACGAGTTCCTCGATGTTGGAATTGTTGAGGCTCTTTCCTAAAGAGTACGTGTCGTTCACCTCCCCGACGAGAGTCACGTACCGAGCAACCGAAGCACCGGTAGCATCCTTGAACCGGGTGGTCACATCCCACCATTTGGCGACATCGGTCACAGACCCGTCAGCCGCAGGACTGAAAGAAGCGAAGAAATCTCTCACTGCTGTGGTATCAGTCCCATTGAAATCCCCGTACCAGATAATGTACACAGGGAGAGTTCCGTTCGAACCTTCCATGACAGGCCCATTGTGGTAATCGATGGTAGTTTCCGGCGACTCGACCAATCTGAGAAACCTGCGTGCGAGGAGACCCCCGAATATCTTATTCACCTCCACCGGGCCGATCCGAGCTCCATCGACAACACTGGCGAGCACGAACATCACCAGCAGTGCAGTGCCCTTCAGCTGTGTCAAGTCCATGACGATCTTTCTTTCTTTCCGATACGGGTCGCAACCAGTCAAACCAAGTGTTCAGCAGCTCAGCTTTTACAGGCACAGACGCTGTCTCGCCTCGAAATAGAACAATGGCAAATCTTTTCGCTTCAGAAAGTCCTGCCCGAGGGCTGCCCAAAGCGCCTCGTGAGTAGTATTCGAGTAGAGACGATGAATACTGTGAAGATAAGGGGAGAAAGTGATCCAAGAGATGCACGAGATGAGCAGCAATGGGGACGGGCCTGCGCTTGCTGCGGTATGGATTGTGGAAAGGTCGGTCCAGGCAGGACTAGATATACTGCAGGGGGGATGGAAGAGATGGAAAAGGTAGAGGCAAGTGAAGCTGGTACGAAGATCCAGTAGGTGAATGGCTGTTGTTGAGCTTTTGCTAGATGGCATGGCAGGGCCATAATTAGGAATGGGAGCTGGCAACAGCCAGGAAGGGAGGGTCAGTGATTGACAGCGCAACTTTCACCTACACTACGCGCAAAACGAGTAGGGAAGGGAAGCTGGGTGTGGTGGGGGACGCGCTCGCTAATCAAACAGAAGTGGAGTGGAGCTTGAAGAAAAGCCAACTGGTTTTGCTACGGCACCCATCTAGAGGGCCTTGTCCGCCATTGCCAGGACCAGACGAGCCTTTCCAGGACCTCCCTCCCTCCGTCGTCCCTTCGTCCGTTCCCGCCAGCGTGTGACCGTTGCGTCATTCACCTATCAAGGAAGCGTCGCCAACTTTCGCCAGCTTCAGAGTCCAGTCACTCCAGTTGCTGCTGCTCTTACCCTTTACCCCTGGTCACAAAACGCTGTTCTCTTCACTAACCAGTTTGGAGTTTGAAGCCCGATTCTAGTCGGTCCCTTTGACGCGGTATTGACTTTGAGCCCGAGTTTACTCCAGAGCAGTTCGTACTCGTACGGAGATGGAAAGGTGAGGGATTTACTTCGGCCACGGCCCAGTGCCCACGGTCGTCTTTTCCTGCTGAAGCGTAAGACAAAGTCCTAGCGAAGGAACAGAAGCGTAGCGAAGCTCAAACAGACCGAGGTTATTTAAGATAGGCGACTTGGACAGGGGAACATAATCATACTAGCGCAGATTTGTTCATTATTTCTGAAGTCTTCAGACTCTTGTATGTATCTTGTGAGCCAAAAAAAATCAAGAAGTTATGGGATGCGAAGGAGGTTGCATACCGTAGAGACATGGAGCAGTACGGGGTTAGGTTTCTCAATCATGCCCCTGCCCTATTAGGCCTTGCCATGGCTTCTCAAGACGCCTGAAGCTTTAATCATACGACTCGTGACAAACTATTTTACAGCTGTGGGCATTGAAACTTGGAGTTTCTCATTGGGGCTCCTTTGAAGGTTTGGTCCGTATTGCCATGCCGTTGGGGCTCTTAGGACCAAGGCTGAAATCAACAACTACAAGCTGGAAGTCGGGTCTCGTTAAAGAATACCATAATAATGGTGTGAGTCAGTGGGTCATAAGTCAGTGCAGTCAAAATCTCCAGCTTGCAAACTTAGACTTGAGACTACTGAGACTATGGGGGCCATTTTCCTACACAATATCACTCATTTTCCTCCTTTGCCGTTCGGTAAACTTGACCCTCAAGTCAACAGCCTCTACAATCACTCGCACTTTAAAATTCCTTCACTGCTCCTGCAGATACAAGTCAACAAGTTCATTAACTGCACCTTACCTACTCGAGTAGTGCCAGGTAATTCACACCATGGAGGCCTTTACATCACTTGACTTCTTCTACAAGATTTACTCACTTTCCTTTCACCTTTCCTCGATCTCCTCCCTGGCAGCCTGTCACATAGTAAGAGGGATTTCTCATCAGATTCTTCTAAAGAGCTGAGAAAGGCATGCTCAGGACTGGTTTTTGATTTTCTGAAACCGAGTTAAAGATGTTTCTGAAATGCCCAAAAGAAGTTGGCCTGGGTGGCGCAAAGGGCCTCTGCCTCGCTGGGCTTGTAATGAGATGGATTGCTGCAGATATGTGAGAAAGATTTTATCTTGATTTCTGTATTGGGTCACGAGCAGCTTTGTCATATCCCGTATCCCAACGTGATAGACTCACTTTTCTTTTCATGGTCATATATTATGTTTTCTTTCTTCCTTTTGTTCCACATCTTTACGCCCGGACATTGGAAATTTACTCTTTCCACTAGTGACTAGGGCTGGATGTTCCAAAACCCCTTTGTGCCTCTTTCGCTGGAGTTGACATGCCAAAACATGCCTATTGACTTGTAGATATCTCGACTTCAGGCCCGGATGCGAATCCAGTATATGGGACTCTAAGGTTCTGTGGTATCGGTCATGAAACTTTACGATTCCAGTTTGCCATGTTTTGGAAAATTGATTCAGAATTGCAGAGAGTTGGAACTTTGCCTTGCGCATGTACATTTATTTTATTCAATGCTTTCATTCTATGACATGTAAAGTCTCAACTCGAGAAACGAGAGGCCTGGTTTTCAAATTGATTATAATGACCAGTTGGATTCTTCAAGGGGAAAGCTGTCTTCCTACTGCCTGCTTCAATAGCTCTTTTCGGACCGTGTCGTATTTGTATGTTGATTATCAATATATGAAATTGAAGTGGATCCTCGATTATTGATCTCAAGGCTGTGAAGCCTAGTGGCCCAGTTGATTTGAAGAAGAAAATATATTTTTTATTATTATATGTATGAAAAGACATATTTGATATGCCAGATGCTCACCTCCTGCATCGGCAACTTAAAGACCGATTCTTAAAGCTAGATACGAGTTTCGAAAGTCCTGCTGTTTATTTGATAGCAGCTCACTTGCAATCTATCATAGTTGTGTTCCAGGTTGCAGTGCTCTGGAAAGTTTGTTTCATCTCGCTGTTAAATACTTGATTTCTATGTTCTTTTACCTTTACTATGCCAAAAGACAAAAAGTTCGGTTATACAGTCGTTCGTATTTTATTCATGCTTTCTCGTAGAACGCAATCCTCGGGAAAGGCGCTAGCCTGGAATTTAATGTCCGTGCTACGAAATTTTGCCCGCAACGCAGACAATTTACTTCACTTCTACTGGAATGACCTTTATTCGTCTCCTTACGGCAATTGCAACGGGTTAAGGAGGAATCGTAAGTCCATTCGCAAGTAGGAAGTCCATAAGAAAAGGCGAGTATATTTGGACGCTTCGAAAGGCATTACACCGAATCCAGCGACGACTATAATTTACAATGTACAGAGTGCAAAGGAATGTTATTCTAAAGTCAACGTGAAGTCTTCAGCTGGTCACACTTTTCAAACCTACACCGAGCGGAGTAGTGACCCTCCCAGTTTCCTCCTCGTTGAAAGCTTAATCCTCGATAGGAAATAGTGAGCGGCGAATTCTTCGATGGAGGTAGATCCAGTTAAAAAGTTCATGATGTTCGATCGATAGCTTATGTGTACCTTGCGAAAAGCTACCCTCCAGATTGCAATGTTCTGGAAAGGTAATTCCTACAGTAAAGGCTGGACGGAGTGGAAATACCTCTCTCAGGATCTTAGCCGGGCCCTGAATGTGGAAAGTTGCATCCCCAGGTCATTTGGCAAGAAAAACTTAATTTAGAAAGTCCTCGTCTTTGCTGCCCGGCCATCCCTTGGCTTGCAGGAGAGGCTCGAACCTTAACATGAGTCACTGCAAATCCGAACGGCAATTGTTGAGCATCGAGAGAACCGCAAAAGTGTTGAGTTTCCAGACAGCTTTCTTGAACCCAGGAAAAATGGATTTTCCCCGATACGGATAATTTCTTCGCCGATAGTCACTAACAGAGTTAGCTTCTTCTGATTTTGTATTTTCGAAATGTGAATGCCGGTAAGAGTCATGGATTATTTTCTGAGACTCAGAGACTCCAGATTACTTTGTACACTAAAAGTAAGACGTCATTGTTGATTACTTGGAGCCTCTGACTTCCGCATCACCTTCAACTGGAAAGCCCTGTTCACTTCACTTTTCGAGTGGTAGGCCCATACCTCCCGATACGCTCGAGACTGTGTTCACGGCGTCCACTTCAGTCCAGAATCGGACAGGACGTGACCTCGACAGGTGATTTCTACGTGGGTCTAGGGATAGGTGTAGCATGGGTCTAAGCTCACATTGTCAAGACTCGAGCGTTGGGGTTCTGGAAGATCTCGTCCGAGAGATGGGGAGATTTGGTGCCCGCGGATTTGCAGGAAAATTTGGCTGTGTTCATGAAATGTCGTGAATCTTCTCCTCCTGTTCATGTGTTCCCTAATTCTTAAGGGCGGAAGTGGCAGTCAAAGCACTCGTTAAAAAGCTACATCGCATCTCATCTCCCCATGCAGAACACCGTTGAGGCCGACAGGAGTCATCTACTCCCGGAGGGTCTTATCTAGCTAAGTTGGCGGGCCCCCGAGGCTGGAGACACAGGCCAGCTTTTTGACTCGCACTGCCCTTCGGCGTGGAGCATGGGTCTTTGTCCCTCGACTCTCTCTTACAAGGATCCCGATTCCCGTCAAGGAAGGTGAAATCCACCATTCATATTTTCCTGTATTTGTGGGGAGCAACCGCCTCCTCTCGGCACACGTAGGCTTCACAATTGCCACACGATGCTTCTCATCTGGTGTCGCGCGACGTGTTCCTCTTGGGCCTTGGCTCATCGAATGGCTGCCTATAATAAGTGCTTTGGATTTATTATTTTATTTTTTAACTGTTTTTTAATTCAGTTTCGGAAGACTTCGCTGAGCGAGCGAACTACGGGTCTACATCTTCAAGTGAAGACCGAGTGGACGACAAACTCAGCATGACAAACAGACAGGATGTCCGTGGCATCCTGTCTGTTTGTCAAGTATCAAAGACGGATGTTCTCTCGAGTTTCGACAGGGTCCAAAACCGTTCAAAAAGACTCTGTTATACGGAAAACAACTCGCCGATTTTCGATGAAAGTTTCCAATTAGTAGATGGATCGTACAGTCAACTAAATGAGCCATACTTCTGCCCACTTCACAAGCAAGGCAATGCGAGCCTTATATTTAAGCAAAAGTTGTTATCTTTTGGAAAACGCAACAAAACGCAAAAATGTATATTCTAATTAACCACAACTCGGACTGTAAATAAACGCATTCTGAAATGCAACAATATATTTTGTTTGGCGTGCAGTAGTGTAGTACGTTGTTTAACTGGTGCCCTCCCAGACTTTGAGACCCAAACACAGATACTGTACCTTACATTAAGTTCCATCATGGACTTATCCGCAGAACGTGCAGGTCTAACTGACAAAGTGACTTCCGGTAGTGGTCCATTCTCTCCAAAGCTCGACCTCATTCCATGCATCACTTCGCAGAGATGGAAAGAGTTCCAAGAAGATGTTCAATGTTCCAACCACAGAGACACAGAGAGAGGGTTCTAACACGATACTCGAACCTAAGAAGAGGTTGGGGTGTCAACATATCGCCTATCACGACATCATCCACTCACGTGACCAAAACCAGCAATATTGTCCGATTCTGAAGCCCCTCCCCAATCGCCAGCACATCGCATGAATGGATGGCCTCTCTCCTCTGCTACTTCCCTCGTTCCGTCGCTTGTTTGTTCCTGTCGCTGCTGGACAGTTGCGGATACAGCAATGTCTCCTGTTATAGAACGAACCAGGTTCGACAAACTAGATTCATTGTATTGACCCTGCTACCATACAATCGATGCGCCGCCAACAGCCTTCGTCCCTCGACCCGGGTTTCTATCCGCTGCATACGCTAACCACCCTTTCGTAGCCACCGAGTGGGATCTAGAGAACGTCCTCAGAAGGATCCCCCAAGGGGCCTAACACATTCGGGATCGTAGTCCATCAGGATCGTTCCCGGACGCCATAATTGCCACTAAAACGTCGAGCGTCTTGCTCCTGTAGGACCGAAGACACCACCGGACGGAAATATGGTCACGACGGGCTTCAATACTGGCGCGACAGGTCAAGGTTGATCGACAGGCAGAAGAAACAGGCGCCTGTCGATCAACTTGACTTATCGCGACTCGAGCTTGCAGGTCCTGGCCCAATGGCAGTCATGTACTTTATTGTCGCCTCTCCAAAGCGGGCACTTTGTCCGGGACACCCGTTACTTGTGATTGCGATGGAGAACTATGTACGTATTACGTGCACCGAATTGGCGACCATGTGTCGCGGTCGCAGAAGTGAGTGTTTCATTCCCTAACCCCGGGGGCTCATCGTTCTAGAACATCAGAGGTCGAATTTAACGCCCAGGTGGCTCTGAATGATCAATCATATCTAAGAACCGTGTTTATGTAACCGAGATGTAATATGCAATGTGATAGCTTCATCTTCACTTTAGCCCTGGTTCCAACCCAGCAGCCAAACATGCTCATCGATCTCAGGTACAGCTCTATCATTACCTGAGAGTCTGAGAGTCTGAGAGTTTGTGGGCTCGGCTGTTTCCGGTCCTTCCGGAGAATGGTGACATCTGGGCTCAAGTTTGATTCTTCTAAATACGAGAGCTTCGGATGTTGACTTGGAGGACAGCGATAGCATGTCGACGCATTTAGCGGGTCTGCTGTAAGACCAGAAAGATCTAATGCATTGCGGTACTTATCACTGCTCGCTGTTGCTGTTGTATTAGTTTCCAGACGAAGCGGACACGTAATGCGACGTGCTGTGGTGTAATCGGGAGTGACATTCGGACGACAAACATGTTAGGAACACATGGTAGCGGATAATGGAGTGTTCGATGTGTGACGCTGGGCCGAAACATCGGAATTTGGTGGTCAGGTGAAAGATTGAGGACGGCAATGTCACCAACTACGCCTCCAACTAACTCATACAACACCTGGCTCGAATGGGAGAGGGATGTAGTTGGAGGTGACAATGGTTGATTGTTATGTAGGGAATCTGGACCTCGAAGGACGCAGTACAGTCGTGATAATTCGAGCCAGTGCAATCAAGCAGTCCCATGTGAGAGACGGTATTCTCTCGACGTGTGAATGGAAGAGATTTGAAGATATTTGGCAGAAGGCATGGAAGTCCGACCTCCATTGGTGGGGGACGCAAAGATTCCTTTCTTTTCCCATGTGTCACCGTTCAAAAGTCTAGCAATCAGTCACCAAAGGAGATGATGATTTCGAAGTTCTCCAGTATCCAGCTCAACGATCAGTCCGCCATATCCAGCCATGTAGCTAAGGAGTAAAGACGTGGGTTATGGCTCCATCTATTATAGGGCTACCGGTAGCTCTAACTAGTAGCAGGTGTAGTTAGGGCACGAGCTTCCTCCTTCGCTACAAAATCAGTCCTGACCGATTTCCTCATGCCCGATGGACGTCAGGTCCGTCCTCCATCCACAGTGTAAGCTGTTTCGAAGTACGGTACAATCACATTCTTCCCAATCGCAAGCCAGCTGTTCGATGTGAATTTTTTTACACGCAGGAGTCATACTAATAAGTCTACTGAAATATTTCTCTTCTCGAATAATTTCATTCTGTGAGATATATCAATATTAAACCTGCATTTAGAAAAATAATTAAACTGATATAGCTAAATATATTTTAATCTCTATTATTCTATAGAATTTTTTTGGAAAGAAATTAGCATATGTACAAATTTCACTTCAGTTAATAATGTTTATTCTGGCACATGGTTTATAAACATTTTATCAAGAGTTGACCCGATTATTAAAGATGGCATTCATGATGTAAAATCAGTTACGGTCATCGGGTTAGTGGTTTCCGCTGTCCCTCCTTGGGCATAGACGTCAAGGCAGATTTGAAATTCAGTCGATGAAATCAAATTCAGATAAGAAAAACTAGGGATTCCAAGATAAAGTAAAAACCAGCCTTTTTTATTTTTAACAAAGTTCAATACAATTTTCCTTCGGTCTATGACACCATATACTAATTGATAAAACGTACCTTATTAAAATAAATTTGCCAAAGTTTCATCATAAAGAAATTTCTTATACAAAGAAGCTAGTTAGATATATATTCAATCATTGACTTCTAGAAATCATGCTTATTACTGGGAGAATTCCCCCAACACTTCACTAAGTTTTAAGTTACCACATCTTATATTCTACGGAAGATTGTATTCTTCAAAGTTCTTTGGGTGTAAATCAAAATTGATCAAAATAATATTAGATACAGGTTTATCACATGAAAGAAATTCTATATATAACTTATCAGTAAAACTTATCAATAAAAATTAGAAATGATACACACAATTCAGTTATAAACATATATGATACTGGTTCTTCTAAAAGAATAATTACGGCCATGGTACAAATTCGTTTAGTCCATATACATTTTGATTTTTCCCTTATCAAACATGGAGACTGCAGCCCTGTTGCAATCTTGAAAGCCATTTATAATTTTACGGTGTCTTTCAATCTTATTCGATCGGAATAAAATGGCCATTCTCTTCTTTCTCATCTTTAGTCCTATTCTCTCACACGTGTTAAAGTGTAAAATTTCAACGCTGAAAATCTTTCCTTCAGCAATCCACTAGGGCAAAATCACTTCTTGGGTGCCGAGCTCCAACTTAGTAGTAAGGCTCCTTGGGTTGCCATCAGAGAGAAAAAAAAGAAAACAAAATTCTAATGTTTTCTGAAGTGTATGTCTCTTGTGTGTATTCACTCACCTTGGCATCGAGATCTTTAGTCATGTTAGCTTCATCAATACTGTAAATAGATGGAAGCTACTGAAAATTGTCCGCTGCTTACAGTGCAATCCTTGCAGCCAGTTTGCTATAATTTCAATTTAGCCTCTAAACTTACTGCAGTCTCACTTTCAATCTTGTTAACAAATGGAACCCATGTGTCTTTCTTTAATTTCGTGGCATCGTGTAGACAATTGGAGTCTTGGGTATCAACTTGACCGTGCTTCCTTCTCCAGTGCACTTTTTCACCGATCTTCGTTGTTTATATATTTCATAGCCTCGCTCACTAATAAACTTATTGTATTGAAGGATGTGAGGATTTTACTGTTGCGCACAGAACTGCCACCACTCAAAATACAGGATGTGCCACATCAGTTGGATCAACAGGCAGCCGGTCAGGAGTGAAATCTACAGCGGGAAGATTGGAGGTGACGAAGGGCGACGGCTGAAGAAGTGCGTTCGTCACAGCAACTTGAAGAACGAGGGAGAGAGAAAGAGAGAGGCATGGATAAGTTTTATGAGATACAGCTCAGGGATGTAAACGAGTGAGAGACCAGCTGAGCGTTCCGAACATCGAGAGGAAACAGAGATTAGTGCTACAGAAATCAACTCTCATTTGCGGTGAATTTCTGACCTGCAAACAGCAGAGCCCAAACAAAAGCGCAGATATACATGGCACGGACACCGAATCACAATGGACTCCTGTGAATCTGCAAAAAGTGGACGTCCAGCAGCTTTTACCAAGAATGTAGAGGACGGTGAGCGGAAAACAAACGTGAAAAAGTTGACGAGTGCTGATGGCGGTGGAGCCCAAGCTGGAACTTGAAAGAACGCAAGAGTCCACTGTCCAAGTCAATGGCTGGGAGGGACTTGCCAGCCATCGCGCTGACCGACGGACAACGGGAACTGTATATGCTGTAGAATGGCATGTGCCTTTGCGAATTGTAGTTTACAATTCGCAAAGGCACGATTGAACGCAGATAAGATTCTCGAATGAAAAGGAGGCTTAGGCAAGTTCAAATGGATTGAGATGGAGACTTTCTCCGCTGCATCACTGTACCTTGTAAAGACCCCATTAAGGCCAAAAAGGTGATGTATGGAGTTCCATCAGGTCGAGGTGGACAATCAGTGTCCAGCAGCTCGAAGGAAATCTCGGGGAGAGGAAAAGGACTGCAGAGGCATTTGGACTGGAGCTGGCTGTGCTCCTTGTGGATCCCGCAGCTGGAAACAGGGGAGGCCTTTCAAATGGCCGGTATTCTCGTCTCTGCCGTTCGCTTCGAACCGTTTTGCGCCGCGAACATTATTGTGGACGTAGTAATTGATTACTCAAACAAAGACAGCCTTGCCTGCTTGCAGTACCGAGTCTACCGACGTAATAAGTCTACTTGGCTTCGCTCATGGCTATTATGGCATCCTTCACAAATTTGGGCTAGACTGTACAGCACTACAGCACTGCGTCTTTCCTTCTCCTCTACCGCACAAAATAAAATTAGAAAATTGAACATAGGTACAAAGATCTGAATTCAGTTCACCCTATACCGTAGGGATCATTGCAGACCCTTCACAATACTTCAAACTATATTTGCTCGGTTTCCCTTCTTTCTTCAAACTCCTTTTTGTTAACCCTGGGCTTTGTCCGGATAGCGATCTGAACAGCAATTTGCATTACCCACAAAGTGCTGATTAGAGATTCTTGTTTACTGAGATACATTATGCCACCAGTCTTATAAAAGAATGCAGGAACCAATTCTTTTCGTGCTTGGTTTTATTTGATCGAATATTCTGTTCCAGATGATCGTCTAAGACACATGGAATCAAAGGAGCAAACCAAGGCAATAAAGCTGCCGAACAAACCTAATTCGATCTTGTTGATTCTGTGATTCACTTAACTAGCAATTTAAGATTTCAGTACTCGAAGGAAAGAAGGAAAGTAAATCATCACTAGATGATTTACGCCACTCAGCTCCAGCTAGTGAGCGTCGGACGGAAGAGGACCATGTTAACTACTGGGCCATGGTTAAACGAGGTAGTAACTAACTAAATATATCATTTCAGAAAATTAAATCTGTCCGAGTCAGGAGACTTAAGTACATTTATACTCAGTCACAAATGAGAATATTACTATAATAGTTTACTAATATTCAAAACATTGTTAACTATTCAAGGTTTCATAGTTTGCATGGAATGAATCCCTACCCTTTTTTTTCTTTTTTATTATATGTTATTATACTTTTTCCACACCACAGATTTTTTCTTTTTTTTTCATGTGTCTCAAAACTGTATTTTAAACAATTAAATTTATATAATTTTCCGGCCGCAGGGCCATTAAAAAATTAAAATTTGCACGGAATGAATATTAGGAAAAAAAATACGAAAGATAAGCACATATGATGAACTTATTTTTAATTTCATAACTTTTGGAGTTTACCGGCAATCTTGTTAGAAAGTTTTGTGGTTTTGACATCTCTCTATTTTTATTCCACGAGTCATCGTTTTATACTCATGTAAACCATAACACAGAAATGGAAAATTCACCTTTTTAGGCACCAATGACATAAGTGAACTTAGTGGGTATGTATCATAAAGCGAATGATGCAAAGGTAAGAAACTTTATACAAGGGTCATTTGTGAAACTAAAGATGAACCTCTTCTTCGGGTTGTAGCCGCAAATCACAATATATGTAGTTTAAAAAGGTTGAAAATTCATAGAAAATCAGCATACACTTCATTCCATATCTGGCACCAGTAAGGTAGAGGAAGTTTTGAAACTTCTTAGATATTGAAATGTGTGGAAGAAGTGCTTGCTCGATACGAGAACAGTTTGCACCCTGTATAATCCCTTCTCTTCTGATACAAATGTGTGTTCCTATTAAAGTGAAGATCAGTGGTCAGTTCTGTGTGGTCTACTGAGGGTTGTTCAAAGCTTGGAGCTGCACCTCACAACCGATGGTGCTCGGTAAGCAGTGACCGGAGAAGGAAAGAAAATTCAAAACTGATCAGTAGATCCAGTATAATAACAAAAGGGATGGGAAGACCCCATCAAAGCGTACAAGGAAGGAACCAAACCGGTGTTTCAAACTGGAAATTCAAAACAAGAATCATGACTAGTGAAACTCTCGACGATCAGGCATTCGTGTCATTAAAGTGGAGATTAAGTGTACAGAATACTTCACTGCACTCCATGCAAATGAATCGCTAGGTATTTGTGGCAGTACCATTGGGAGGGAGCGGCAATTAGGAAAGCCAGTTGTACATTGTACAGTACAAGACATTTCTCCACCGAAAGCGTGTGGGCACTGTTTTTGGACAGAGTGGCGGAGGTTCAGTACAGACATTTCCCAGTGATCTTTTCGGCGGGTGAGTTTCTTTCAGACCAATTGTTCATGCAAACGAACACCAGCTCAGAGCATCGGCCCCAGGCCCCAGCAGGTTTCAGGAAGAGGAAGAGGATGAAGTAACCGACCGGGGCTGGAACTCGGAAACAGGTTCGCTCGATAGTCGGTACATGAGTCATGACTGGCTCAGTGGCTCTCCTAGGTTGGGCGTCGCCACCCCAGCTAACGTGCTGCTGCAGTAGGACGTTGGCTATCGATGAGGACGAGGGCAAGTGCCACAAGGTTCAGCTGATCATGAATGATTTCGCTCCCCCCTTTCTTCATTCCATCTGTCGTCTGCAGCTCCCATTTGTCCACGGCACGGAGGGACGTTGGGAGCGAGCGAGGATGGTCAGGGAACGTCACTCTTTGTTGATGGCGGGACGTACCAACGTAGCAGAGATTGTTTGCAGCCACAGGAAGCTTCTTGTCCAACATCAGGAGCAGGGACGAGGGAGAGGGAGGGAGCTAGCTACACCCAGGGTACCATCTAAACTCAACCGGAGGAGTAGAGTAACTCGAGAAGCTCCTACATGCCCGCCTGACTGCCTGTCTGAAACCCCCCTCCCCCCCCCCCCGACAGCGAGAGTGGCTTAACCAGGGCCAACCGACGCAGGTCCGAATCGCATCTCGCATCGCCCAGAATGGGATCTCCCAATGGACAAACGAGAACTTTTCATAGATGCTTGCGCGCGGGCGAGAGTAGGGCATGTGATAGAGATTTTAAAAGAAATGACGTGTTGGATGTGGATTTGCAAAGATCTGCAATCTCCCTGAGTCCCCAGGGCCCAGCGGCCCATGTGTAAGCATGACGCTGGGGTGGCTGTTCCTTAAAGGTGCACATTTTCCACGTGAGGCCCTTTCCTGTTCGATGTTCGATCGAACCAGACTCGAGAGTCGACGACGGTGTCCCGGTCCCGGTCCCGGCCGTCGTCAGGACCGTCGCTCTCCAGCTCGCTCGGCGGGGAGGAAAGGTTTGATAACGATGTATCGAGCTGGCATTGCGGCGCCTCGGTGAACCAATCAGTCCAGTTACCCAGGTCACCTAATCGGGTTCTTCTCGCTTCTGCTTGCTGGATTACCTTACAGCGTGTTCTGCGTTACGATTGCCAGCTCCTGGTAACTTTCCTTGCCTGCCCGAACCGCGGGCGGAGATGACAACTCATACTTCCCGTTTTCTTTTTCACTCTGGTTGGTTTCGTTTTTTCCCGGTTCTTCGTCTGCTGCGTCTTCTTCTAGTGCCTGTCTGGCTGGCTGACTGGCTGGCTTGCTGTCCGTCTGTCCGAGCAAAGCCGTTGCGGAGCCCTCCAGCACACGCAGCAGACCACAGACGGAGGGGCGGAGAAGAGGAACGCGCTCATCAGACGAGGGAAGCCGCTTCCTTTGCTTGGCTCTCCAGCGTGGGCAGCGGAGACGAGACAGCAGAGCATATACTTACCCGCTGCGATACGTGGCGAGATCCCCTACCAGCAGCCTTTTCCAGCCACGACGGTCTCTTCGTGGAATACGCTACGTTGGCAAGAGATCGTTGTCCGTAGCGTAGCTCCCACCTACCCTCCCTCCTGTCTTTCCTTTTCTGTCTTGTCTTGCAAGCTAGAGCCAAGCAACGAAGCGAGGGGAAGCCACGGAAACGAGAACGTAGTAGTTACCGCTGGCTGGCGCGAAGCTGGAGCTTCTAACGAACAGCTCTCAGACTCCCAGAGTAAGCGAGGATAACTCTTTCACTCGCTTGCAGCCAACTCGCTATCCAACTGATCATGAGCCAGCTTTCACACGCTGGAGCTTCGTGACAGCTTGACTTCCCTCGCGTCTTTCATACTACTATATAAGCCTCTCGCCCGCCCCATAAGCTCCTCATCACATCTTCTACGATCAGCAGTTGTGCTGCACACCACCTCTTTCTCTCACACCAACTCTCTCTCTTACACAGTCTGCTTACGAGATTAGGTTTTCCTTCCACTCCAGACGACATACAATTGCCGTCGAGAAGCACTTTCTCTTATGAATCAATAGTTCTTCGAACCAATTCCGATCCGACGAGCCAGCTGCAGCGGCCGCGGAAATCTGTGCCTCTCGTAGGGTATCACGTCGTGTTGAAAGCATCTGAGTGCGGAGCACTAAAATACAGAATGGAGCACTCGAAGCAATTCACACGTATGAAATGTACCGCGCTGTTGGTTTTTTTCAGCATTGCGAGTGTCATCGACGGGGCTCGGGTCCGGTCTTTGGAGCCCAGTAAGGTCTACGGGGGTCTCTTAGCTCGCAGGTATCTCAGGTTGGTCGAGACGGAAACTATTCTTGACTACCACAACGGACCAGTTCTATCAGGTACTGATGGAAAGCTGTCCGCGTATGTGATCTGGTATGGGGACTTCAACGAAACCGACAAGGTGACAATTCGGGATTTCTTCGCTTCTTTCCAGGTCGAGAATGGGACCGTGACAGATGTTTCTAGATGGTGGAACATGACCTATGGCTTCAAGGATGCTTCCGGGGCTAGTGTACCCAACAGTGTGATGCTCATGGGGGAGATGAACAATACCTACTCGAAGGGAAAGAATCTGAACAACACGCACATCGAGGAAATCCTGCTGGACTCGCTCAAGGTGTTGCCTGCTGACCCCAACGCCATCTACTTCGTCCTCACAGCTGCGGATGTGGAAGTGGAGGATTTCTGCATGAACTCCTGCTCATCTCACTTCGCCTCCGCTCCCTCAGCCACCAATGGCTTGCAGCTTCCATACGCATGGGTTGGCAATGCCAAGGACCAATGCCCTGGCATGTGCGCCTGGCCTTTCGCCCAACCCGCCTACATGCCCGCCCAGGCAGATATGCCTCTTCCTCCCAACGGCGATGTTGGAGTAGATGGAATGCTCATCCAAGTAGCGTACATGCTCGCCGGAACTGCTACCAATCCTTTCAACAACGCCTTCTACCAGGGAGATGCAGCTGCGCCTCTGGAAGCCGGAACTGCCTGCGTCGGCTCTTTCGGTGTCGGATCATACAGTGGCTACCCTGGGGATCTCAAGAAGGACGTGATCACTGGTTCTAAGTACAATGCGGAGGGAGTGAAGGATAGGAAGTTCTTGCTGCCTGCTCTTTGGGACCCGAACACGAGGAAGTGTACACCCCTCAGCGTTTGAAATGTCCTTAGAGGAGCATATTTGAGTTTGCGAACAACTGTACACAATATTTTTGTAGGTCTTTCTAGGTTCGAGTTGGACTTGTAAATATCGGGATCTTCATTAGGTGGTAGGAGGTAGAGTAGACCGCGAGATATCCTTTTTAAAGCGTATGCTGCGACACATTGGTCGTTTACTGTCTTATACATTCATTCTTTATTAATGGAGGTGCAGAAAATGCTGCCATCCTTGCGATACTCCTTTCCAAACATTCTCGTGATTCCTGTGTTCATAAGATGGCCTCCGAACTGTTTGCTACGTGTGGATCTGTCGTATAAGAAGTATCTTGGAGAAATCTCTATGATCACCGAGTCATTTTTTTCCCGTTTCAGCCCAGATTATCAGGTGGAGTGTGAAACACAACTAAGAGTTTCGGGAGAAGGCCGAGAGGGAGGCCCAAGCTTGTCCGCAACTTGTGACGGACATTGCGTGAACCGGATGCCTCACATTATCGCATTTTTCACACGATATCACTTATATTTCAACCCTATGGTGATGACAGATCACGCATGAAAGGAAGGTGGTGCACCTTCCTTGCACGATCCTCCACCACCGTACGATGAGCATACGACCTGTTCATTCCATGCGACAGTTGTGACGCTGTCAGAGCGCAGATAGTGAGGTAAGACAAATTCTGCTTGTTAAATTTTTTAAGTTTGGAAGTCTGAGTCTGCGACAAAATCTGTTTCATCAGTTCAGTGTTTCCGTCTGTGTCAATCCCGCCTTGCAACTCTGTACTCTGATGGCCTAAATGTCTACCGAGTGGATGCAGGTCTGTGATTTCCACTCTGAATTCCGCTCAACTGAAAGCGATCTGTATACCGTTGCCTTGGTGGAAGCCAATCGCACTAACCTGTGAGTAGTAAATTCAAGCCCACCCTCTGCATGTTGATTATTGCACGGGCGTTGCAAGTCAGCTCGTCTATCAGGTTGCAGTCAAATAAGCTCGGCTCTCCTTGACTCTCTTCCACTGTCTTTGCTCACTGAAGTCAAATTGCTAGAGTGGCTGATACATCTGAGAAGTGGTTCGATAAATATCAGGGCAGATTGTCGTTGAATTTATCGGGTACACTTTTGATGCGACTGCAACACAGGACTACTGGACTTTGCAGGAAAACCTCATAGCTCGGAAACTGTGCTCATCGATACTTGTAATAGTCATACGAAGTCTTACGAAGAACTGATTTAAGAGATCTATGCATAGCCAGAAACATCATATAACAAGTTCCGTCTTAGTCACATGATCGCTCCTTACAAGCAATTTCAACCGAGAACAACCTCTGTGCACCTGTCTGTTATTTTATCATCTTTGATCAAAAGAACTCGAAGAATAGCTCCAGCTTCTGCAGCCTTACTCATTTATTTGCGTTAGCTCTGTTAAACGTGATATGTTCCTGAAATATTGTTCGCAGCGGCAGTGCATGGTATGGACCAGTGTCATCTCCATATAGGAGATGTCACATTTCTCAGAACCTGAACTGGAGGAGATAGACGAAGGCATCCAATTCTAATGAGTCCAGTTTCGATTCAAAGGATTTGCACTTGTATATGTCATGCTTCTTCTTTGTTTCCAAGAATCCTTATATGGCTAGCACCTCAAGCGAGTGCAAAGGGCGAGAGTTTTTGATTTTTTTTTCAAAAATAGCATAAAATGTTTAAATTCTTTTGACGATATTATTTAAACACTTGTTTGAACAAAGAATATTCCAAACTTCTTTTCGCTTTAATCACATTTCTTTACTAAACTTCTGGAAGTTGTGATTATAACGAGGATTAGTGATCACAACGAGACTAAATTTACACTAAAATCCACGGGTTCCGCAGATAATATGATAATAAGGGGGTTGTTTACTGTAAAAATACAGGTATGTTGATTATATCCAACACAATGAAATGCAGGGACGCATTCAAACTCTTCTTAGAGATTGTAAAGCGAACCGGCGATGAGTCTTCTAACTAGCAAAGTCGGTAGTTGCGTAATGATGTGACTAACACGGGAGATACAAGATTTTCTTTTACAAATTTTTTGACGATTCTAATAGGAACGATGACAAAACCTATTAAAACGTAAAGGTCACAAAAAAGTCAAGAAAAAGCGGGTTCAAATGTTAAACAGTAGTTAGCCGAACTTGATACATCGTTGATATATTGATTCTCTAATATATACTGCATGCCTCACCTAAAATAAGAATTTTATTATCGCTTTACTATTGCTATAAGAATAAAACTAAAGCATGTTACAATGTGATACTAATATACTCTTCGAAATCGTGTTTACGAAAAGTATATATGATTGATGTTAATTGTCATGAAAACATATGTTACTTCCATGAGATCAATCTCTCTCTCCATAATGTAGCAAAACAAAGCGGTTTCCTCCTATAAACCTCCATACTCGTAAATCTCATACATAGTCCTAAGTTTTAAAATTGATATAGCAATAACATATCTTACTCATCCAACACACTAGTATGTCATCATTCATAAACACAACATTATCATACAAAGAATAGAAATACACGTTAAAACATAAGAATTTCATAACTAATGGGACAATGTCATAGATCTCAAACTTTCAAACCTAGACTCAAAGGTCAAAAGATACACATGACTTTAAATAAGATCAAGCTACGACATGGCCAATCCATGAGAAATGCTCAAAAACACCTTTTCCCCATTGTAAATACTCATCATCTTACTTCTCTTGTGATATTACAAAACCCACCAAATATATGGCTACACCTTCCAATTATATGTATCCATCCACCTATTAAAAGATTTATCGTTGCCAAACACAATAAAACAATACATCACATTGTGCATGCACTCAAACAACTTCTTTTTCAATATCTTACATTATCTTAACCAAGAAGTAAACTCAACTAAAAATCCAACACAAGACAACTTATCATCGCAATTCCTCCTTGTACATGCAAATCGCGTATTTGCACGTACCTTAACAAAATCATCACTAGCATAAAAAAAAAATCTTCCACATACATGATAGATTTGATTACAACACTAGGATAAAAATCACATAACTGTCACGACTTATGTAGCAGCATCCCTAGTGAGGTGATTCCGCGCATACAAAAGCAAATACAAGGATTGGGATCTAGATTGACCGAAATGATTTTGAATAGAAGTGCTCCAAGTTCAAGATTTGATGTTTTGAAGTTTTTGGGTAAAAAATAAGAGTGGCATGCTATAGGATTATCATATAGTGTCAGTTTGATCTAAAATTTGGTCGTGTCATAGAAGATATAAAGTATCTTGCTCAATGACAAGGATGTCATGCACAAAGTTGGCACTGTCAGAATTGTGAAATTTGATGATAAGGAGTTTGAAATTAGAGTCAAAGATTTTTGAATTTGCAAATGGTGTCAATTTACGAAAAAAAAATTGCGTTAGGTAGGATATTGAAAAAGGCCAGTAAAGCAATATCTAATACAACTGGATTATTGATGCCATATTATTGATATGGAGAGTAGAAGGATTCCAACACTGAATTTTATTGTTTTTAAATGCACTCTTAAAGCTATGTCAGTCTTGGCTGGGTTATGTTTCTTGTGATTGATATACCTCCATCTTGGCTTTAGGTTTTAGGTTGTCCTTGTGTTAGCATCTTGTGGTACCTCGGGTATCTTCTATTGCAATTTTTGGTTTCACTTGGGGACCTATTGCTCTACGGTTATAGCGGTGATATATTGGTGTCATAATGAAGTTCTTTGGAGGTTCCAACTCGGATAGCTTCTATTGAGATATTCTAGTTCCACTTGACGACTTGTTGCTCTATGGTTGTAGAGGTGATACACTGGTGTCATAGTGGAGTTCTTTGTGTGTGAAGTCAAAGTATAGTTCTTATGAAGTAGAATGTTTGGCAACAATTTGGTTGTGGCACATTTCATATGTTATTTTTTTGGAAACTCTTTCATTCTCATCACCTATCATCAACCATTTCAATGGTAGATGGAATCATACGAGCTTACAAAAAAGAATGCAAGATGGTCTATTATCCTACAAGAGTATGGTTTCATTATTTTACATAGACCTAGAGTGATGAACCGTGATGCGGATGGGTTAAGACAAAATCCATGTACAAGTCAAGTTAACGAAACCAGGGCTCGATGGCATGGTGATACTAATGAGGAGATGGTGTACTTGGACGTTGAGACTTATGACGATTTGGTGATAAGCCGAGACATCCATGATGGCATGATGGTGTTGAAGTATCATCGTACATGTGCTTTGGTGGGTATTTAGAGTGCCAAGGAGCGAGATCAAGTTCTATAGAGAGGTCGGTGGTTCATATGGGACAATAGACACCTTCTTTGAGTATGGGGAGATGGCAGTGTTCGTGTTGTGCCACTTCCATCTTAGAGATCGCAGGTGGTTAGACATGCTCATGAGGAGTTAGATCATTTTGGAGTAAAGTGGACATTTAACTTATTTTAAAGTCATTATTGTGGAAAGACATGCAAACTAAGGTGCATTAATTTGTGGCTAAATGTATGATATGTGATCGTGTTCAAGCATCATTCAATGCCCCTACACCACAGTTACATCCCCTACCGGATTATGGGACTTGCTTATCGTTGGAGCTTGGATTTTGTAGAACTTTACCATTGACTATACGACATCATCAATATGTGTTGGTAATGATTGAGCATTTCTCCAAGTGGATTGAGTTTGTGGTATTGCTTGATAAGTCAAGTGAAGGAACAGCTTATGAGTTCTTAGCCGATTTGGTGCATCAATGGAGTTGTTGACTGATCATGGTACTGAGTTTTTGGGCGACTTCTAGGCTTTGTATGATCGAGCATTGATCAATCATCATACCACCTCAAGAGATCATCATGAGGCTGATGATCTAGTTGAGAGAGTTGTTCAGACAATAAACAGAGGAATAAAAAAGTTTGATTTCGAGAAATATCCTCTAGGAAACTTGTACATCGAGCTATCATGGTTGGCCATGGGTTATCGATTTAGCCAACAAGCATTTCTAGCATAATTTTCATCGTATTTTTTAATAAATGGTAGAGATAAATACTAACCTGCAGCTATTTTTCAAGGATCAACTAAAGTTTTGGATGTGGATAACTCTAAAGTTTGGGTTAGTGTGCGTTTTCATGGTATTTGATAACATGTTTATTGCTCAAAATAGAGATACTTTGTGTTATGCTACTATCTGAGGAGGTGTATATCAACCTTTAATTTATAAATTTCATGTTGATGATTATGTTTATTGCATCAAAGTGCACCGACCACATTGGATCTTATTGTTGGATGCACGATTAGACGAGTAAGTGAGGTTTTATTGTTTGGAGTTTTGGTATTAGAGTATCGTGATTGTGTGATTTGGAAGGATCATGTATGTAATTGTGCGCCATATCACCTTCCAAACATTGATCGTATCATGGATCCAAGTCTGCAGTTGTGCAAGCAAGGTTGAAATGTATGTTATGTGGATCAGCTAGTGGAGTAGCCAATATGTTGATTTGTGATTCTTATTGAGAAGATATATGTCATATTTGACACCTCCTCTCAATGCGGTGCCCATTGGATGTGAAGACGTCCTCAATACGATTAACAGACAAGATGGTTTGACTGTTACATGATATGAATTGTAAACAAATGACTAATTATGGGACAATATAACACCCGACTTCCTGATCTTAGCCTTACGAAAGTCATATCATGTTAATGGACTAGATGGCTATATGTTGTAAGAGGGACCTTACTACAAGGCAATTGTGGTACATTTGTGTTGGTGTATGACCATTTATGTATTGTGATATATATATATATATATATATGCACGACATAACGTTCATAGAGTTTGTATATTACAACAATAAATATGTCAAACATGCAATTGAAATCAAAGTGACCAAATACAAATCACTATTTTTCCATTAAAAATTGATGGATATTTAAACTTTCAATTGTCATCACGATCAAAGCTACCAACATTAGATATAAATATACCATCAACACACTTAAGGATATTAATATCACAAGATGCAAAGCTCAATGGATAAATTGCAGACTACAAAACACAACTTTATTATATGATTTTCATCTTATAACCCAAAGTGATGCTTCCAATCACACTAGACTTTACAACCTCAGTTTGTATTCTTTTCTTAATTTGAGTTTGATGTTTAATTGTCTCATAGATCCACAAGTTACAGCTAGGGTACAAGAATACTTCCACTTATTGAGGTGTCTCCTTGGATAATATCCCTCATGCTAAGTTTTAAAACTCTTTGTTTGCATGATGTTAATATGTCCATATTAATTATTATTGCAGTCAAAAATAAAGTCATTTATGGTGATGTTTACCTATTTCTTTCATTATTATTTCACATAGTCATTTCCTTTGTTATGTAGTTGTTATGGCATACATGCTTACATGTATTCCTTCAAACCGACACAATAAGATATATTCACTACTTCTCACATGTTATTCATACTCCTTCTAAGATTGCAAGCAATAATTTTTCATTTGCATTGGATCTATAATTTATGGCTGACAATAAGATATGTCTTCTACTCCACACATGATATTTATCATGTTTGAAAGTTGGTAAATAATTTTTCATTTATATTGGATTAACTGAAAATTAATTCTTATTTTATTTCAATAAAAAAACTAGTTTTTAATTTACACATGATTTTAAATTAGATTTTATACATAATATCATGCCATGATTTTTAACTAACTGATCCTTATAATTATTCATTTCAATGTTGGCCATTTGACACAATCATGGAGTTAAACAACCAACCTTATGATTTTGTCTCATCTTATATTGTTGTATCATGTACCAAGAAATAAAAATTTATTAAATTGTGTTTTCATATAAACAAAAATCCGTTCAAATATGATAAAATTAAGTTTAAAAATCACGTAAATGATTATAAAATCTAATTTATTTTTTCTTTATAATTATTTATATCATATAATAAAAAATTATATGATATAAATCTAATATAAAATTAAAAATTCAACAAAACGCTCATTTTTGCAATTAAGATTTATCATTAAAGACAACAAAACACATTAAAGAAACTTTGTCATTTATATACTTTTGCACCTTTAATAAATAATAACATTAGTAATGCTATACAATGAGTTCACTTATTAAGACCCGCTAACTCTCCTGGTAGCTTGGTTGTTTGGTGGGAACTAGATCTATGTCCATGGTGGGTGAGATGTAGACAAGTGGCCTTGAAGAAGATGGGTTCGGAACCCGGATGACTCTAGTCTACTTAATTCGGCAATGCATGGGGTTGAAAGCCTTTAAGTGCACAAGGCTCCAAGCCAAGAATATGCTTCATAGCAAAAGACAAAATATTTTAATACTTTTTTTTATATTTTATTTTATAAATACCGTTATTATATTCTGGTAACCTGATTTCAGAATATACTATATATATTTCAGCATTAACACAAAACATGAATTTATATTTTATATTTTTTCTATTTAGAAATATAAAAAATACATATATTTAAAAAGATAACTAGATTGTAATTAAAAACTTAGAACAAAATGAAAATGATTTCAGAAAGAAAATTTAAAATTTAATTAAAATATTTTATTTTGGTAAAATATATCTACTATCTAATATATCTAAATATCACTAAAATGTATGCAGTCATGAATATACTCACTTGTTTACAAAATGCTAAATGCAATTGAAATTATTCAGTTATAAAAAGAATATTGATAAGGTTTTGGAATAGCCATGTAAATCAACTTCATAGGATAACTAAAAGGCATGGAAGTGTAGAGTTGGAGTAGATTCAATGAGGCAGTAGCCATATTCCAACATTCATGACAAATATTCTCAACAAATAATTAGTATTCTATTGAGAGTTATAACTTAATTCTATTTGAGCATGATTCTTAGCTTCAGCTCCACTATCTTTTGAGTAAGTTGCTATGTTACTTACATAGACGGATAAATACATACTTATCTATTTGAAATTCCATATATATATATATATATATATATATGATATTTGATCTTCATTGATGTTTGAAAGCGGAATAAAATGTTTCGAGAATACCTGAATAATCTTTTTGTAGGTTGATGAATTGCTAAAAAAAGCACTCACAGTGGAAGGCGTTTGCATGGCAGTCAAGGTTTGCTTTGGGTGAAAGAATTAGAATGGTCTTGCACTTTCTCATCATATCGAAGATATCAGAAATTTATTTTTTTTTCCCCAGAAAGTATAGTAACAAAAGGGATGGGAAGATCCCATCAAATCGTACAAGGATGGAACCAAACCGGTAATATGGGGCTAGGCCCCAATAATATCACACTGAGAAATATGTCCTACAACACCTAAGATATCTGAACTATCCAAGTCGAAAGGTCTACAAACAACAAGAGCATCCGAAGAAACATCATCTCCTATGGATTGCACCATCTAGTGCTCTCTGTAGAGCACTAGATGCAATGAAAATACGTTACCTAAAATAGGCTATACAATAACCTAAAGAGAATGATATTAGAAATGGATTGTCCGGATTGTGAAGTGTATCAAAAAATACCTCAAGATACTAACGGATATTAAAGATTTTTCAATTAGGTACAATCGTACGAGCCCTATGAGAAAAAGAAAAAGAAATTACAGGAGTGATATTTCCAATGATGGACTGAGAGTGGAGAATGTACGCTTCACCTTCACACCAATGCCATCCCGCGATAGAACTGCTGAGTATAGTAGAATGAAGACGATAAAGAAAGTTATATACACGATACAACTCTTTTCCCTTTCATTACGTGGCACCCAGTCAGAATCCCACGTATACACTGTGCTAAAGAATTTCCAGCATGTGCAAGAAACTACGTATCTCTAAGCTGTTAATGGCAGGTGGATGTCACCGAAAAAGAGAAAGAGGAGTCTCGGAGCTGAGATGCAGATGTACACAAGGTGATGAAGTCATTAAAGTGTGATAAAGTTTGATACATCCAAATACTTTTGACGTTAAAATCTTCGGATATGTGGATTGGATGTACCACCATTTGTGATGAAAATTACAAATGGCTCCGTGGAGTCCAGACGACTCGACGACTCGACGGAATTCAATGTATTGCACGAGATTGGACCAACTCTCAATTGCATGGGCTATTCACTCCAAATGCAGAATGTTATATCGGGAAAGTGTTTGAGTTCCTACCACATTAAGGCAAGGCCTAGTTTTCAATCTCTTTTGGAGGAACTATTCCCAGCTCCGCTTTTACCCAGACTAAAGTCCTCAGCGAATCATCATATGGGCAGAAGCAAAGACGCCGACAGAAAGCAGGCAATTATGAATAGAGATGGAGTCCTTGCTTCTAAACGACATTCTTTTCGGAAAGGATCAAAGTGAAAGGAAAAAAAAGGAGGAGGGATAGCCCAATGAACGGACAGAGGGTTGGATGTTTAAGAAACGAAATTCATATAATGCTTAATGGTAATTGACCACTTTTATATGGAAAGTTGGAAACTCAGGGGAAAGTTGTGCAGTTCATGTTCGACGGATGATATACATGAACCGAATATATGATCGTCATATTTATAGCCCAAACGTGGACAGGTTGTGGGGCCAATTCTCAGAAGCACGTGATCTTAGACAGAATGAAGGAGGTTGGTGACTGAATCGGGGGCGGTGGACAGTAGAGTAGTAGTGAAGTGTTGCCGAAGTGAAAAGAAAATAAGGGAATTTGTGCCACGGGAATTCAGATTGTACTGCGAAGAGTTGAAAGCGCAAGAAGCTCATGTTGCAGGTTAATGACATTTCCGTACGCAATTACAATCGACAGGAGAGGTGTCACACGAACATGGGTCTAACATCAAACAGGTTCTGGCCATGGCGCGCAGGGTGGCCTTCCCGCTCCAAATTACATTTGCAGAATGCCCCTGCGCCGAGCGGCGAGTCCCGACCAGATCGAGGCCGATACTTACATAACAACACACATCTGCGCGATTCTAACTTCTGGTCTCGTGTGGTTGCTCAATGCTCTTCCTGCAAACATTTCTCCCCCTTCACGACCAGACAAAGATCTGCTGTGGCCCCGGCTGACCCCTTGGTTTATCCAATCGTTGATTTTTGGAGAAGACGAAAGTGGGCGAGGCACATGTATGTGCGCGCAGGGCCAACTACCCCGTGGAGACATTTATTGCGACACTTCCAGTAAGTTCTGTGTCCTGCTTTCGCTCGCTCGCTGTGTGTGTGTTACTGGCGACAACGATCTACTATCTGGCGAAAGAGAGATATCTTTCCATGTCCTCACTATTGATGATGAGAGAGCGAGGCCTAAAGTGAGAGACGTCGTCCACTATCTCACGGGCGACCCGACCCAGTGGCCTCCTTTGCCCTCATTTATGCCCGTCACGTCTCGTATGTATCGGACCATATATAGGACACAATGGGATGACCGGTACAGGCAAGGCAAGGTACAGCTCATAGACATCGACAGTTTTGGGTTCATGATTTGGTTGCATATGCAAGCAACTACAGAGTGTTGTGTTCATCATCGGTATTGTTGTGTTCAGACTACACGTAGTAGTACGCTACTTCTTCCATCACCTACTTCAAGACTTTCCACTACACCGACACTGGGTCAGTTTCGTTCGTTCAGGCAGGTGACCCCGTCTCGGCTGGCCTGCAACAACGACATCATGCTAGCTGTATGGAAAATCAGCTCCTGATCGGTGTTATCTGCAATGCAGGTGGCAGACATTTCACGTCAACTTTCCACAGCCGGAACAAGGTTCCCTCATAGCGCGCACCTTATTCCTCATATAAACGTACATTCAGCTCAGCTCATTTCAGCTCATCTCGTCTCAGCTCAGCTCAGATCAGGGTCCGTGTGACTGAATCATCGGGGTCAGGAGGTGAGCTTCTCCTTTAGGTTAAGGTGCAGTCGATATCTGGCTCGTCGCGTTCGACACAAATCGAACTCCTGTGACAAAATGACTCGATGGGTTTCGTTTCGAGCAATACTGCTCACGCTCTGCGCAACGCAAGTACTCAAAAGCGCTGTTGGATTTCCCGCTGAGCCCAACCAGCACCTGGGCCGTCGGCATAGACTCGTGCACAACAGGAAGCTGATCACTGCTGCAGCCGACCCAGCGGGCTTAGTCGATACTGATCCGCTGATCCTCACCTACCACAACGGGCCCTTGCTGTCGGGCGGCACCGCTCCCGTCTATCTGATCCTGTATGGAAACTGGAGCGTGACCCAGCGAGAGATCGTGTACGATTTTGTAAGCTCGTTCGACGTGCATGAAGTGCAGTCGCCATCCGTGGCCGACTGGTGGAGCTTGATGAACGGATACAGAGACTCGACAGACACGCCCGTGACGGCGAACATGGAGATCGGCGGGGAGATTTACGACTCGAAATACAGCTTCGGGGCGAATCTGAAAGTGCTCGACATCGAGAACCTGGTGCTGAGCACGCTGACGCCCAATGGCAAGTTCCCCACGAATCACCACGCCGTGTATCTGGTGCTCACGTCGCCCGACGTGCTGGTGGAGGACTTCTGCAAGAACCAGTGCGCGTCGCACTTCGCCACCAAGCCGCTGAACGCGACGGACGGGCGCCATCTGATCTACACCTGGGTGGGCAACGCCGTCACGCAGTGCCCCAAGAAGTGCATCTGGCCCTTCGCGCCGTCCGAATTCGGGCCCGCGACCAAGGCCCTGATCCCGCCCAACGGCGACGAGGGCGTCGATGGCATGATCATCAACATCGGCATCATGCTCTCCGGCGCAGCCACCAATCCCTTCAACACCGGCTACTACCAGGGCGATGCCGGTGCGCCTCTGGAAGCGGCCACGGCCTGCGCAGGCATCTTTGGCGAAGGCGCTTACCCTGGCGAGCCCGGATCGCTGCTCGTGGACCAGAGCACAGGAGGCAGTTACAACGCTCACGGTGTCAATGGCCGCAAGTATCTTCTGCCTGCTCTCTGGAATCCGCTGGACCTCGAGTGCACTCCTCCTCAGCTGGCGTCCCGAGACGTTTAGACCGATCGATCGTCCGTCCGGTCGATCGATCATTTGGCTCGAGCATTGTTGAATGTCGTAGAGTTCTGTTTCTGCTGAATAGAAGCTGGGAATCGATCGAACTGGAGGCTCCCCGCGGGTCGGTAGACGGGCTGGTCTCTTGAGTGCTCTCGCAGAACAGATACGTGATAATAACGTCAGAAAATCGTGTACACAGACATGAGTTGGATCTCGTGGTCTGTCTAGTGAGTAGTGAGTAGTGAGTGAGTGAGTGAGGGAGTGAGCAGTGGGTGGATGATGTGAATCTGTAGGAAAACTGTGGCCTGTCCTTGTCTGGAAGATTGATACATACTACTACCACTACTACCATTAGGACAAGTGGGGCACATTCAGACTTGTTGATCAGTTGCCACTTTTTCTCGTTGTGGGTCGAGAAATGAGTACTAATTTCGCATATTCGCTAGCTATGCTCGCTGCGGCTTCTTCTTCTTCTTCTGTTTTGTGATGAGTGATGTGCTGACTTTTTCCAAAAAGCCCACATACATATTATATCTGCATCGGATATGGTGCATGGAAACAGTGGATGCTGCGGAAAGATCGGGCACTGCACACCACTCCACTGCGCACATCAATTCATAGTCGAACCGACGGTGCCCTTTTTCAGCCAAATCGCTGCTTTATTATGAACTCTCCGCGACAGACCTATAATTTTGCTTACAGATTCCTGAGTTCAGGAGATAGTGGAAAAGGTCTGGCTGTCCGACCTGGTCAGGTGGACAATTCTGTGAATGATTTCCATGTGATCTTACTGACCGATGTTTCGTTTATGTTGCCCAGCGCCTGCAGCCTCGGCAGAAAATGCATCGAGCAATATTTTTCCCGTATTTTATGAAAAGCGCTGACAGTTTTTTACCTGAAAGGAAAAGTACTGCAGCTGGCTGGAGCATCTTTGTCCCCTTATTCATATATGGAAAGCAAAAGAAGCTACCTCGGCAGACATCTCTGACGGGTTATTTTGGTTAGAAGATGCGAATACATTGAGTTGTTGAAAGTTTTGAGTAACTCGTTGATTACGGACCAGTGAAATTTTGTATCACAGCCCCTTCAAAGATAGTGAAACTAACTCTGGTGCCAGCGGACTTTAGAGAAAGATAGCTCCCTGAACAAGAGAGCCAGACAAATGAGCATTTAACAGTGGGCGTATCTTACCTCCTAAAGTCAGGTCCAAATTATTCTTGGCGGGAATGAATTTACACAGTGGCCTTACACAAGTCTCACATCGTCAACAAGCAATCAATAAGCGGAGTCTGAATTTTGTGGCGAAGTCGTTTCGAGCAATATAAATATATATTCGGCCTATAATATAGTATCGTTCCCAATATCAGTTGTAGTTTTTCCAGTTAGTATCTCTAGTGACGATTATTGGCGTGTTCCCCGATGTCATGAGACTCCATAGGTACCAATTTCATTCACTCATTGTACGCTCACAGAGCGGAGATCGAAGCTGGGCTTGCTACCGCCACGTCCCTCCGCACTGTCGAGTACTCCCATGCATCGAAGATCTGTTTTGACTGTGTCCATGAATTTTCCCGTGAATATAGTTTCTTACTGAGGTAACAGTCGATAGAAAACTCTCAATCACCCACTTGGCACGTAAGGAAAGCGGATGAGGGTCAGCAAAATTTTTTTTAAAGATAAAGTACAAAATAACAAAAAGGAAGGGAACTCCCATGGATGAGACCAAACGGTAACATGGGGCTATGCCCCAATAATGACCATGACACTTCTACCGAGTACAAATTTGTCATTTCTTGTCTTCATGAGCAGCTTTTGGATGTCGAGAGCATAATACCCTGTGAATACGTTGTGAATATCGAAACTTGTGCACCGAGGTCTGGAAATTTACCCGGAGAATTCTGGTGCTCCTTACTTTCTCACGGCTGATAATTGGTTGCAAACGTAGGTCTAAAGCAAAGATTTCCAAGTACAAAATTTCAAGCAGCTGACTTCAGGTCACTAACAATAGATATGATGGTACGGTTTATCTGGAGATGTTTTATTCAAAAATTAGAGAGAGAAGCTGCGATTCATTAATTGATTGTCAGTTTAGGGTTGCTAAGTTGCTAAACAATCCCTTGATGCTTGATTACTAGCGTGTTATACCATATGAGGTCAGACTGCGGGACTGCGACCAAGATGATGAATAATTTTTTCCCTCTCTGAACTCAAACAAGTGCTAACGGGACATGAGTGTTTGTTTCAATGGCTACCCACAATGGCTTGGGTAGCCATTGAGACAAACACGATGTACAAAGAGTATAGGCTTAATTACACAAGATAAGTAAACGGAATAAAAGCGGGATGGCAATCAAAAGAAATGAAGGTCCACGAAGTCCAGTTAAACCCTAGCACGAAGTAAGTGAAATAGTGTTGGGCTACTCACTTTAGGGATATGAAGATACTTATCCAACCCCTATTCTCATGTTTGTTCTATAATCTATTTTCATTATTCTATAGAAAACATTAACGGGTGCAATCAATAGAGAATCAATCACGTTGGGTTATTTATAGATTTTTAACGTTCATATATATTAGGTGTTGTATGATATATTTCTTTTGCTGTATCCTATTGGGGATCCTGATTTGATGGGGTCTTCCCATCCCTTTTTTTATTTTAGTGTGTCTCTTTGACTTCATTCTCATGTTTCATGTATTCCAGATCGAGAGTAACCATTTGTGGTCCATAACTCACGTGATACGTTGGGTTGTCTTCCATTCAATGCCACATTTTCAAAATAATCGGACACATTCACATAGGGACACCTGTGACACATATCTCCTATGATGATACAAGTGTATACAATCATAGGTTACTGTATAGCCTATTTTAGGCTAAGATCCGGATCCACTAAGAGTGAATGTAGAGCCTCTGAAACTATAGGTCCATCAAGATAGATTGTAGACCCCTAGTCCAATCGGTAGCCAAAGAGGAAAAAGATGGGAACTCATATCGTATCTCCCGTTGTCGCATAGGACAATTCTTTACTCTGAGAAAGCCCGAACGCTTGGCTGTAGAAGAACCCTCTAGAACATTGTGTGAGTTGACAATCTCTTCTTCCTCTCCTTAGCACTCCACATTACAACCGGTAAAACTTCAGTGGAAGAAGATTATGATATTCGATGATTCGACAAATAATTTTTGCTTAAACTTTACAGAAAATTGCTCCGCAACCCTTTCAATCACTCAGAAAAGTTTCATATGTTTTTCTTTTCTAGATTTCTCAAAACAATTGGTGATTTCCACACTGTATCACAAGGCGATATGCAGATCACTGTGTACAAAACCCATCACACATCCCAATCCTTGACTCCAATTGCTCTCAAATTTCATGAGAAGGTCACTCATCATCCGCAATTCAACTCTAGAAATTTTTATTGACAAAACTTTTGGTATCAAGAGATATGATTGATGTACTAAGTTTATGATAGTCAGTGTAATCCTGCAACTCTGACTGTTTATACAAACTTCAACGTATCACTCTGTACTCAAAACTCATCCAATCGAGTCAAAAATTCAATCAAAACACAAGCATGAGTCGTAAACTGTATCTCAATCGACTCAGATCTCCCAAAACCTCCTAAGATTCTCAGAAACTCCCCAAATACACTCAAAGGTCTAAATTTCTCTGTCTAACTTTGAATCACTGTGTCAGAGTGACAAATCTTTCAAATCCACCTATTCTTAAGTCCACATTGTAGCTCGTCCCGTCAGCTTTCCAACTCTATCCTCAGATCTTTGAATGTCTCTCTGGAAGGTCTCCAAAATCCCTAAAAACCTCGAAAAGTTACCCTAGTGCCCTCATTGGTCAAAACTATTAGACCAATGGGAATGGAGAATGCTATTCTGACCTCTAGTGTGGCCAAATTAGCTCCATTTTAACTTAGAGTTTAACAACTATCCTAAACACACTACTTAGACATCCTATACACATTATGAGTTGTCACTAATAAGAGTTAAAATGACAACTTGAAACCAGCTAAGTATACCCAAAAGCAATCACGATGAAGATCCCGGATGTTGATCACAAATGGACTCGACAATGGTACATCTAGAGGATCATGTTGTCCCCTATCCACGTCCTACGTCGACTCCATTTCAATCAGATAAGCTCCTTAGTTAGCAAGGTGATGTGTCTAGATCTCCCTAGCTCTTTACAGCCTGACAATGCCATCTGTTACCCTAACCTAAAGTATCGTCGTCATGACAACAGCTCTTGAGATGATACATGCCATCATCTTCTCATAGTAGCCGCGTCACAACACGACACAATGGTAAAGTATCTCTCGTATATCATAATAATACATTTATGGGAAATGATTCCGTATCGACGTCCCTCATATATATCTCCAAGATAGGTCTATCTACGATCACAAATCGAGAAGATAACAAAGGTGCAACGAGCACCCAACTCGCCAAGAATGCTGTAGGTGTCGTCTCCTCCATCGATAATAAGCCTACCCCTCCACATGAGATTGGCAAAGATGTCTGTCTCCTTGCCAAATCTCTAGTCACACACTTGAATGTCCCTGGTCCAATGATATCACCAAAGACGCCCATGATCCTACTATCAAAGACTGTCAAACATGATATGAATGTAGGTGAAGGAGGAACCGTGCGGAGAAGGTAGGTGGGTCGACGACCAATACTAGATGACAGTATATCAAACACCACCTACGGATCCCCTAGTAGAGGAAGGTCGTCTACATGCAAAATATCCTCGGCCAATGCAACGTCAAGGTAGCGTGAAACAAAATCCTCAGACCCTACTGGCACTCGTAGAATACGTAAGTTGTCTGTCGATATCATATATCCCTCTGGAAGCTGAAGATGGGGAGGAATGCCCAAAGAAGACCAAGCCCTACACTTTGACACCTTGACTCTCAAGCCTACAAGATGAAGCTCGGTAGTCAAGTAATCAAATGTCTGCCTAATGTTGTCTACAGGGCCCACAATGTGTGTACAGAAAATGCTTCTTGAAGAAACATACTAGGAATAAACAATTTCTCTCATGACCACGTTAAACCTTTCTATTTGGACGTGGAAGAGTGGGAAATTGAAAGTTTGTCCCACTGTGGTCTCCTTGCTTTTTCAGTCTATAAACTAGCATCGCCCGTAATTTTAAACCAACCGTTTAATTCGCATATAAGTTGACGAAAAAGTTGAAGTTGAACTGTAGAATTTGAAGTTGAAGTGAAGCCTATAAAAATTTAACAAATCATTTATATGGATCCATACAAAACTTTATTGGTGAAACTTATTGTAGAAATCTCTTCAAAATTCCCCAAAACTTTGAGAGAAAATGAAATTTGTTAAATGGAAAGACTCAGGAAAAAGTATTAAGGGAATGATCAATTCATGGAATGAATGGTGTACATTTTAAGAATACCATGCACTGTCATCCCACAATTCGTAAAACCCTGTTACTTGACTCCCATGAAGGTTTACGGGTGTGTTTAAAAATATCATGTTATTCTGATGAAAAGCAACAAAAATGGGCCAATTTGGCAAAATCTAACTCAAAATCACAAAAAGTTTCATGTAAATATTATGCCACAATATGGTATCAAAATATTTTTTTAAATAATAAAGTCTTAATTTTAGATCTAGGCAGAGACCATAAGTACTACGTGCTACTCAAGTCAAGCAATTTATCAAATAGTATTGATTATTATGTTGCACAATATTTAAAAAAATCAAAATGGATGTGATGATATCTATTTTTGATCTTTTATGGTTGTTGGAGTAATTAGATATTGGTCGTGATTGATTTACAAGAAAATTAATTTTGGAGGAATAAGGAAAATTAGTACTTTGAGTCAGCATGAAGAGCCGACACAGGTGAGTTACTTCACGAAGATGAAGAACATTATAACACTCTCATTCGTTCTAGGATTGGGTCTCGACAAATATATTGAGGATGAAATACATTGAAAAAATAATTAACGATAATATAGACACATAAAAAATAAACCTTTATGCCTAACATATATTGGATTATAAGTTTTTTTATTTATAATTTCTATAATGTTATTGTTAACTTAACAAGTGTGTAGAACCATGTATGATTACAGGATTATAATTACATGTCATGTCGTAATCTATTCATGTAAATTTCAATCATTATGGAATGAAATTTGATTTTAAAAATTCATTATGTAAAATAATTATTGTTAAAAAATTTATACTATATAAATTTATTTTTTATTTTGGATTTTAATTATTTTTTTCTAAATTCTCTTGCAGAATATAAATTACTTAAAAATTAAATTGTAGGACAGAAAATTTTGAAATAATAATATAAAAAAACTTAAAAATTATCTTATCATAAATTGAACGTTTGTCCCAAATAAATGATTTCATTTAGGTTTTTTTATAAATATCAGAAATTTTATCTTATTTATTTAAAAACCTGAAAATTTTATTTTTTTTCACAAAAAATATAGATGAGGCTATCATTTCATGGCAAAATTCATAAAGTTTAAATTTTCTTAAAAAAAAATTTATGCAAAAAAATTTACAAATATTGAAATGATATTTTGTAAACTTGAATTGGATTTTGGTAAGACTTGGAAACATCTCATCAGCTTTTCAAGATTTTAGAATGAAATTCCAATGAAAAATCCATGTTCTATATTACCGTTTATTTCCAATTCTTACCAATGATTGTTATTTTCCAACCAAGCTTGGTTGGTTGCAGAGTTGTTTGAGAATACCTAGACACAAATCTAGAGATTTTTGTTTCTTTTACTTCCACTATGGTGTCTAAGTTATACTAGGTAAGGGGAGGGGAGCATGATGGATATAGGGATATGGCAGCAAGATTATGGAGATACCGAGTAGGGGATTGGGCTACATTGCATGGTGTACAGTCCACACATGTTAGGAGTGAGGTTCAGCCACATGACACTTCTGATTTGGCTTGATTGTGATGGTGTAGGATCTTGGGACAATCCGGGGAGTATAGCAAAGATGCACGAGTCCTTCATCCTTTGTCTATCGCTAGTCCTACTTAGGAGACTATTTTCTCTTTACGCCTTTTACATCCACCCATGGGTGAGGAAATAACATTATAGATTTTGGAGTATTAGCTAGAGGAGTCATTATGTCTTGATAGATCATTTTTTGCCCATTTTCTATGCACAACCCCACGCATATCCTCATGGAGCCTGCCAAGGATGATATATGAGCATCTTCGAGATTGATTTCATGCATATGATCTTTCTTATGGTTTCACAAAGTTGTTCCATATGGTTGCATCAGTTAGAAGAGGGGAGATTCCGTTATCAATTAGTCACGAACTAGTCGACTTCTCACGATACAGAAGTACACTATGGGCATTAAATCAATTACTATCGGGGAGGTCTTATTGCGCCTTGTTAATCGTATAGTGATCATGTAGCATCTTTCATACTTCCAATAGTATTTTTGTTCTATTAGTCTGGAATCGCCACACCATTAGGCTGTGAGGTGATATCGTTGGGCATTAGAGCACTTCTAGATATACATCAGGATTATCTTGCAGATGGATGTTGAGAACGGTTTTTATAATTTATCACATGCATATATCTTTAGAGAGCTTAAAGAGGCTGTTGGACCTTTATTGAGCCTTATTCCTTTTGTAAGATTCTTCTACAGTTCACATTCTTCTCTCTTCTATAAGCATGACTTTTCATATGTCACTTGTACTTGATAGGGAGAATCTTAGGGAGTATATGTATTCTTCATAACTCATTATGGAGCTCTTATGTCTACTACTTTGGTAGTGCTAGGTTGTGTGTTCGTCTTCTTAGCGGATGATACACACATTATGGATCATGTAGACCACATTATGCATAACTTTGATTACTTGACTATTGAGCTTCATCTTGTAGGTTTGAAAGTCAAGGTGTCAAAGTGTAGTACATGGTCTCATTTGGAATTTCCTCCTTATCTCCAGCTTCTAGAGGGATGTATGACATCAACAGATGGCTTACGCATTCTAAGAATGTCAATAGGGTCCGAGGATTTTATCTCACTCTACCCAGACATTGCAATTTCCAAGGCTGTATTGCATGTACATGAGCTTTCTCTACTAGGGGATCCACATGTGGCATTTGATAAACTCTTCTCTATTATTGCTCGTCGATCCACCTATCTTCTTAGCACGGTTCCTTCTTTCTCTGCATTCATATCACGTTTGACAGCTTTTGATAGAAGGATCATGAACGTCTTTGGTGATATCATCGGACCAAGGACCTTCGAGTGTGTGACAAGAGATTTGACATGGAGATTGACATCTTTTTCCGCTTATTATTGAAGGAGGAGACAAAACCCATAACATTTTTGGCTAGTTGGACACCCTTGGTATTTTTGTTATCTTTCTGATTTGTGATTGCATATAGACCCATCCTTGAGATGTATGCAAGGGATGTGGATGCATAATCATTTGCTCTACATGTATTACTACGACATAAAGAGAGTAGTTTTACCTCTAGAGGTACGACCTGAACTTTGTGTAAGATGTACAGGGATATTGGTTGCCTCCATCGTAGGGCTATGCAAAGGATCAATTCATGTAAGAGCCCAAAAAAAATTCCAGGTCTAAACATGCTGAAATACAAGCAAAGAAAAATCATTATTATCCATACACTTGTTTTCAAGTTGTTATTGCTTCATGTTGTTGTTAAAAATAGTATTTACTAGATGTCAACATTCCACTCATCATATTAATCTCAATGTGATGTATCATACTTAAGGGGTAATTCTTCATAGTCTTCTCTAATTATGCACAACCAAAGAAAACACTGTAGCAATACTTGGGGATACTCATCAGAGTATAATGTTAGATTTGGATGAGACCTAAAGTACAAGTTATAGATACTAAGCGTGATGAGATTCTCCTATAGTTTGATAGAAATAAGATATGGGAAAAAAATTTAGTCTTTAAACTAAGATTAATATTTATACTTATAAATAATTATTTATGAGTATAGATATTTATATAGAATAGTATTTTTTTGAAATAAATATATAACTGAAAATGTATTAATTGTAGATTTTATTGTAGTTGCATTGGGTGAGATTGAGACCACTATCGTACCGACTGCATATCTCCCATGCAGAAAAACTGTGATTACAAAAAACCAAACACCACTCATTGTTACAGGAAGAGAGAATAACAGAAACATAACAACTATTACCTGGTGTTTACCGTCACCATATCCGAGTTTGAGACAGTCCCCTACCCTCATCTGAAATCAAACTACAAAAATTGCTGCTACAAATCCCCATGAGAAGGATTTTACTCAGCCGGTCAGGCAATGGCACTAATCTGCCTTGTTACGTCGTGTAAAGCTTAAAACACTCCACCATTGACACTCAACCTCAACAGAGCAGCACTGTTTGTGTTACGAACAATAAAAACTCCATTTAATTTTCTTTGTCCGAATGAGGATAAACTATTGAATATGAAATACATGCTTTGATAGTAAAGTGATTGTTGGACAAAGACTGACCGTGTACCCACTGATTTAGACGCAGCTTCTGATCTCGTATGGGTGATTCCGTCGACTCCACTACTCGGTCCCATCGTCGTAGCATGTAGTCTTTACGTTGTGGGCTTTATGTTCGACCTACCATGAAGACCAATGGACGATGAACACACGCATTATCTATGAATCTGGTGCGAGGTAGCTTGAAACCTGTTTGTTGACTTCGACTGAACCTATCATGGTATGGTAGGGACCGATGAGTCAATGGTCACCACACTGCACGGTGACTGCTCTCTCGAGATACTGGACAGTAGTCATAACCATGGTTCGCAAGATTTGGCGAATGAAACGGACTGCCTTTTCTATTCGTCCTTTTCTTACACATATGGATGTCTTCAAGAGCACTACGCCAAGTACATGTCATGCACAGTCATGTCAGATACGTCCACCTTGGACCGCGACCGTTCCAGTTGCTCGACTACCACTACATGCGATTCCGCATTCGTCTTTACCTGGTACGACGGTCTGTTTCATGCTCGGTAGCGGTTCATGGGTGCAAAGCGGTGGAGGGGTGTCTACGAAAAGATAGAGATGGAGAATGTTGGCCACATTTGTCAAAAAGCAAGATTTTGTACCACTCAACGACACACATCCTTTTAGGAATCTGAAGCTACGGAATGTGGTGTAGGAGCTAGAGACAGCACAGTCCCGTAGCTAAACGAAAACGTAGTCAAGAGATAGAATAGGATCGATCGATCGGTCTAAGCAACGCCGCTCCGCTCCGATGGATGTGGTTAGGTGCCCGTCATAACTCTAAACACCTTACAGATTCCAAATCCATGACTCGATTTTCTACGCCTTTGACTGCGGTCGCTTTGGCTGATCCAGCGTACCTGGTCTGCCTCTGTACGCAGCAGCAGACGACGACCTGGTTTGACCATGGCCGTCTCAATCACTGACAGACATGGATTGACTTTGCCCATGTGAGTACAGATAGAGTAGAGGTGAGGTGGTGACTCTTCTGCTGTGACTGGTCGACCTCCTCGTGAGTCATCGCATCAGCGTTCTTCGCCTTTGACTCGAGCTCTAGCTCAAGAGCCTGGGGCCTAGGCACCGGTATTTAAAGTACTAACTATGATGGAGTCGTCAGGTCAAGTTGACGCCGACCTTCCTCTACAATGCTCAGGCCTCAAGCCTCGAGAGGACCGACCGTGTCCGGGACTGCATGTCTTGTCGTGCATTTTCGTTCGCCATTTGTACCCGATGTCAAAAGGTGATGTGCACACAAGGAACGAAGATAATGTCGGACGTTCCATTTAAGCGCTACTCAATTTCCGACCTCGAGTGGGAAACATATGCATCATGAGATAGGTCCTCTCCGAACTGATTTTAGCTACATCCCCATCGCTTTTAGCTCGGTCTCCGATCGGACATGAACATACTGTATGTTGGAGATGGAGATGGGAGGCCGCAATAAAAGCCGCATTGGTTCCCACTTTACTGCTCTTCTCCTGCGTTGGTGGAACATAAACTCCGACACGGGGGGAAAAGGGGGACGCGAGGAATAGAACTCGGACACAGAGATGTTCGGGCTGTAACATTCCTTCGTCAACTATGACCGTGATAATGGCAAAGCATAGGTTTCACTCTTCTGCTGCCTTTACATCATCGGTTTACTTTACTAGTGTAGTGTCCCTAGTGTGGTGACTAGTCATGGAAACCGCCTAGAAATCTTGGCCATTCAAACTGTTCTCCATGAATGAATTATTCATGGACCTTGTCCATGAGACGCGGTTGTATTTATCGATAATAATTATTGGCCGAAGCTCACGAGTATTACTACAATAGGTCCCAATTTACCATATTCCGTGTATTTTCGTGTCGTAGGTCGGGGCAAGTAATTGTGAGCTCGTCATAGTCGGGGGTCTATCCACTGGGTATGATTTGGAGTTTTGGCTTGATCGTTAAGCTACCCAGTTGGGTCATTGCAGATCATCGATCCAGCATCGCGATGTCTTTCTAACCCTTTCCGTGATACCATCGACAATGGACGGACCTGGAAAAGTAAACTCGTATTTCCTTTTTCGTCCCTCGGCTTCTCTTTTGTCGGAGCGGATCGAGACTCTCATGCTTCTCCCTAGGCTCGATGGGTTGTCCTAAGAAAATACAACAGTTTGTCTTGTTGCAGGGACTATGATGGGCAAGTCCAACGGGCAGCAGTGAGCACACATGCAAGAAACACAAACCCACATGATAGTGGATGGTCCTGTAAAGAACATGACAATCCACTGGTCTAATTGCTCAAATGTAGTCAAATCTGTGTCTTTCACATACATATCCCATCATGATATACATGGCACTCACATAGATCATCATACACCCACATAAGTGTACCATAATAATTGTTTATACTATGAAATCATCCACAAATACGTTATGCTCATAACCATGACATAAAAGATAGATTACAATTGAGCCAAACCCACTTTTTGGATTCAAAGACTCGAGGTTTTCGTAATAGCTACTATCCACCATAACCATAGTCTCAACCCCATGGAGCGATAATTCAAACTCTACCCCTTGAGCCCTAAGTTTCCTAACGGTTGCTCTTGGATGTAACAACAGTTTTATTACAAATAGCGCTAATTGCACTATCGGCTCTAATTGTTATATCTACTCTGCATGCACATATTTACCTAAGTAGGGATGCTGTTACATAAGTCGTGACTACTGTCGTGCAGATACATATCGCATCACAACATACATTGATGTCACATCATACATCACAATAGATAGATCATTATACACCGACACAAATGTACCACAATCGCTCCCCTAATTGGCAATTAGG
The DNA here is from genome assembly GCA_014180765.2 of Marchantia paleacea. Lineage (NCBI taxonomy): Eukaryota > Viridiplantae > Streptophyta > Marchantiopsida > Marchantiales > Marchantiaceae > Marchantia > Marchantia paleacea. The sequence continues at coordinate 755,150 of MUAA02000097.1, forward strand.
TGCCTTTAACATAAGGTAGCCATCTAGTCCATTAACATGATATGCCCTTCGTGGGGCTAAAATTAAGAGGTCGGTGCTATAATGCCTCATTTTTAATTGCATGTTTGCAATTCATACCATGTGACGGTCAAACCATGTTGCACGTTAATCACATGGAGGTCATCTCCATCGCCCATTGGACACCGATTTGAGGAGAGGTGTCAAAGATGACATATGTCATCCTCTCAAACAAGAATCACACATCAAAACATTGGTTGTTCTACCATATGATCCACATAACATGCATTTGAAGTCGGCATGCACAACTGTCAAGCTTGAATCCATGGTACCATGAATGTTTGAAAGGTGACATGGTGCACAATTATGCACATGATCCTTCCAAATCACATCATCACGATATCAAAACTCGAGAAGTCAAAACCTCACGTACTCATAGAATCATTGGATGTTAACAGTAACATCCAATGTGGTCATTGCACTCTACTGTAAATAAATGTAATCATCAAAATGAAATATGCGAATTAAAGGTCAATATCCATCATTCGGATGGTAGCATAACGCAAAGTATCTCTACGTTGAGCAATAGCCAGGTTTTCAAATGCCATAGGCATTACTCTACGAAAGATATCTGCCCTTTGAAAACATATCATAATCCAAACATTAGGTTCATTCAAGTCTAAGACTTCAATTGATTCTTGATGAATAGCAACAGGTAAGTCTAGATCTCTATCATATCGTAAAAAGTATGGTGAGAATAATGCTAGAGAAGTTTGCAGGCTAAATCAATAACCCATGGCCAACCATGATAGCTGTATGTTTCAGTCTCCCATATGAACTTTTTCAAAACCGAACTTTCTTAGTTTTTTTTTCACCATATGAACAACTTTATCTACTAGACTATCAGCCTCATGATGATCTTTTGAGGTGGTATGATGATAGATCAACGCTCGATCATACAAAGCCTAAAACTTGCCCAAAAACTTAGAACCTTGATCAATCAACACCTCTGTTGGTGAACTTAATTGGCTAAGCATTGAAGTTAAGAATGCATAAGCTCTTTTTTCACTTGACTTGTCAAGCAATGCCACCAACTCAATCCATTTCGAGAAATGCTTCACCATGATCAACACATATCGATGATGTCAAATAGTCAATGATAGAGGTCTTGCAAAATCCAAGCTCTAACGATAATCAAATCCTATAATCAGTAGGGGATGTAACTGTGGTGTAGAGGGATTGAATGATGCTCAAACACGATCATACACCATACATTTGGCCATAAACTGCTACACCTTAATTTGCATATCTCTCCATCAATAGTGACTTTGAAGTAAAAGAAATGTCTACTTCATTTCAAAATGACCTAACTCTTCATGAGCATGTTTGACCAACTGCACTATCAAATATAGAAGTGATACAACACAAAAGTTGCCATCTCTCTATACTCGAAGAAGGTGTCTTCCTTCCTATTTGAACCACCGAGCTCTTTGTGGAATTCGATCTTGCTCCTTGACACTCAAAATATCCATTAAAGCACATGTACAAAGATTCTCCAAGACAACCATGTCATGGATGTCTTGGCTTACCACCAAATCATCCTAAATCTCAACGTCCAAGGATAACATATCCACTCTTTGACCCTAGAGAGATATAGCATAGCTCTCAAACGTCAATATTTTCAAAAAGGTAGATGCATGCCAACCCGGCACCATCTCCTCATCAGTATCATAGTGTCATCAAGTCCTGGTTTTGTCAACGTGACTTGTATATGGGTTAGGACTTAACCCATCTGCATCACAGTTCATCACTCCATGTTTGTGTACAACCGTGAAATCATACTCTTTTAGGATAAATGCCCATTGTGCAAGTTATCATGTAACTTGTTTGATTACATTAACCGTTTCAATTGTCGATGATTAGTGTTGATAGTGGAGTTTTCAAACCAATAACATTTGAAATGTGACACCGCCCCAACAATTGCCAAACATTCTCCTTCATAAGAACTATACTTTGAATCTACTATATTGTTGGAGCAACTTGCATAAGCTACTACAAACCCCTTCCTCTCATCATCATGTTGGGTAAGCATTGCTCCCAAGCTCAACATACTCCAATCAATATGTATTTGAAAGGGGCGACCTCTCATTGATCTTTTAAAAATAGAGCATTTCAACAAAAGTTTTATCTTGTTCATCTCCCCAATGCCACTCTTGATCTAGCTTTGACAAGACTTTCACAATAGTGCTAAATCCTCGCACATATCGAGGATAAAAGTTTGCAAGTCCAAGGAAGGCTCGCATCATACTTACATTTGAGGGTTGTGGAATACACAAGATTGCCTCCACCTTGGTTTGATGAAATCCAAATCCTCATAGGTATATGGTATGAACCAAGCAGTCTACATGCTCATGAAAGAACTTACACTTTCTTGTATGTAACTTGAGACCATGAGCAATCAATTGTTCAAATACTTCTAGCAAATGTCTCTCATGCTCCACCACTATAACACTATATACTAAAATATCATCGATTTAGACTCGGTCACAATCAGTACCAACTAGTATCATATCCATCACTCTTTGGAACACAACATGTGCATTCTTCAACCCAAATGGTAGGAACTTCCACTGATACAACACATCCTTGCCATGCGTATAAATTGCCCAAAAGGTTGTTTTGGGCTTATCCTCATCTCGAATACGCAGCTAATGATATCTTGCTCGTAAATCCAATGTATTAAAATGTTTGCATGTTCAATTGCATCAAAGATCTCTTCATGTGTATGCATAGCATATCAATCAAATTTTTTCTATCGATTGATAGATTGATAGTCACCACACATGTGTCTATGTGTATAATTTCCATGTTTATTCACCTTAGTAGAGGCATACTCTCTATATGATTTCTCCATTAATTGAGCCTCAAGAAGGTCTAGACACCTACTTTGGATCAAATATCTCTTGTCATGCACATACATATCGCATCACAACATACATCGTTGTCACATCAAACATCATAACACATAGATCGTCATACACCAACACAAGTGTACCCCAATGAATCTTTTCTACTCTCAAAACGTCTACAAGGACACTCCGGTCATAACCATAACATAAAAGAGAGATTACAATCAAGCCAAATCCACTTTGTGCTTCAAAGACTTCAGGTTCCCGCACTAGCTACTTTCCACCATAGCCACACTCTCAAAGACTCAACTTCGAAAAACCGCCCTCTAAGGAGCCCTAATTCAAACTCTACCCCTTGAGCCCTAGGACCCCTAAGGGCGCTGTCGGTCCTAATGGCAGTTCCAATTCGAACGGCGCTAACTGCACAACCGGCTCTAACTGTTGTATCTGCTCTTGCATACACACCTACCTAACTAGAGATGCCACTACATAAGTCGTGACAGCTATCGTGCACATACATATCGCATCACAACATACATTGCTATGACATCAAACATCACAACACATAGATCGTCATACACCAATACAAGTGTATCCCAATCGTCCCCCTAACAGGCGGTTAGTTACACCAGGTAGCCATCTAGTCCATAACATTATATGCCCTTCAAGGGGCTAAGATCAGGATGCCGGGTGCTACAATGCCTCATCGTTAGTTGCATATCTGTAATGCATATCATGTAACGGTCAGACCTGCTTGCCTGCTAAACGCATCGAGGACATCTCCACTGCCCACTGGGTACCGCATTGAGAGAAGGTGTCAAACATAACATATGCCATCCTCTCGAACAAGAATCACAAATCAACATACTGGCTGCTCCACAACTGATCCACATAACATACATCTCAAGCCTGCACGTACAACTCCCATGCTTGGATCCATAGTACCATCAATGTTTGGAAGTTGACATGGCGCACAATTATGCACATGATCCTTCCAAATCACACCATCACGACCCTCTAATACCAAAACTCCAGAAGGTAAAACCTCACGTACTCATAGAATCGTGCGACCAGCCGTAATATCCAATGTGGTCGATGCACTCTGCTGCAAGTAAACGTAATCACCAACATAAAATCTGCGAATTGAAGGTCGATATCCACCTCCCCGGATAGTAGCATAACGCAAAGTATCTCTATGCTGAGCAATAGCGAGGTTCTCAAATGCCATGGGCATGACTCTACGGAAGAGTTTTGCCCTTTGAGAACACACCCTAACCCAAACATCAGGGTTATCCAAGCCCAAGACTTCACTTGAATCTCGACGGATAACTGTAGGTAAGTCTAGATCTCTACCATATAATAAAAGTACGATGAGAATGACGCTAGAGATGCTTGCCGGCTAAATCGATAACCCATGGCCAACCATGGTAGCTGGATGTCCCAGTCTCCCAGATGAACTTTCTCCAAGCAAAACTGTCTTAGTCCTCTCTTCACCATCTGAACAACTCTCTCTGCTAGACCATCAGCCTCGGGATGATCTCTTGAGGTGGTATGATGATCAATCAACGCTCGATCACACAAAACATGAAACTCGCCCAAAAACTCAATACCCTGATCAATCAACACTTCTGCTGGTGCACCAAATCGGCTAAGCACTACTGACTAAGAACGATTAATGTTTCTCTCACTTGACTTGTCGGGCAAGGCCACCAACTCAATCCACTTGGAGAAATGCTCCACCATGACAAAGGTCAATGGCAAAGGTCTTGCAAAATGCACGCTCCAACAATAACCAAGTCCCATAATCGGTAGAGGATGTAGTTATGGTGTAGGGGGATTTGAATGATGCTCGAACACGATCACATACCATACATCTGGCCACAAACTATTGCACCTCAGTTTGCATACCTCTCCACCAATAATGATTTTGAAGTAAGCTATATGTCTGCTTTATACCAAAATGACCTAACTCATCATGAGCATGTCTGACCAATTGTGCTCTATGAAATGGAAGTGGCACAACATAAAAGTTGCCATCTCCCCATACTTGAAGAAGGTGTCTACCTTCCCATGTGAACCGTCGAGCTCTCTGTAAAACTCGATCCCCTCTCCTTTGCACTCAAAGTGCCCACTAAAGCACATGTACGAAGATAATCAAACACCACCATGTCGTCATGAATGTTTCGGTTTATCATCAAACCGTCCTCAGTCTCTGCGTCCACGGCTAGCATATCTGCTCTCTGACCCAAGAGAGATATCACATAGCTCTCAAGCGCCAACATACTTAAAAAGGTAGATGCATGCCAACCCGGTATCATCTCCTCATCAGTATCACCGTACCATCGAGCACCAGTTTCGTCAACTTGACTTGTACATGGGTTTTGATTTAACCCATCTGTATCACGATTCACCATCCTTGGTCTATGAACAACCGTGAAATCATACTCCTGTAAGATAAGAACCCATCCTGCAAGCTTTCTTGTAAGCTTGTCTGATTCCATCAACCATTTCAATGGTTGATGATAAATGATGAGAGTGAAGGAGTTTCCAAACAATTAACATCAGAAATGTGCCACCGCCCAAACAACTGCCAAACACTCTCCTTCATAAGAACTATACTTCGACTCCGCTACATTGTTAAAACGACTTGCATAAGCCACTACAAACTCCTTCCCCTCATCATCATGTTGGGTAAACACTGCTCCCAAACCCAACATACTCCAATAAGTATGTATTTGAAATGGATGAACTCTCACATGTCTCCTCAAAATAGGGGAAAATGTCAACCTTCCCTTGAGCTCAACAAAAGTCCTCTCTTGTTCATCTCCCCAACTCCACTCTTGATCTCGCTCTGTCAACTTTGTCAAGGCTTTGGCAATAGTGCTAAATCCTCACACATATCGACGATAGAAGTTTGCAAGTCCAAGGAAGGCTCGCACCCTACTCACATCTGAGGGTTGTGGAATACGCAAGATTGCCTCCACCTTGGTTTGCTAAACTCCTAATCCTACTGGGTATATGGTATGATCCAAGTACTCTACCTGCTCCTGAAAGAACTTGCACTTTCCAGGATGCAACTTGAGGCCATGAGCAATCACTCCCTCAAATACCTCATGCAAATGTATCTCATGCTTCCTCATTGTAGCACTATACACTAGAATATCATCGATGTAGGCTCGGGCACAATCAAGTCCGGCTAGGATCCTATCCATCACTCTTTGGAACTCAGCAGGTGCATTCTTTAACCCAAATGGTAAGAACTTCCACTAATACAATACATCCTTGTCATGCGAATCAATTGCCCAAAAGGCTGTCTTGGCCTTATCCTCATCTCGAATCCGCAACTGATGATATACTGCTCATAAATCCAATGTAGTGAAAACCTTTGCATGCCCAACTGCATCAAAGATCTCCTCAAGTGTAGGTATATCATATCAATCAGATTTTGTCTGTCAATTGATAGATCGGTAGTCATCACACATGCGTCTATCTGTAAAATTGCCATGTTTATCCTTCGTGAGCCCTAATTCGAACTCTACCCCTTGAGCCCTAGGACCTCTAATGGCGTTGTTGGTCATAACAGCACTTACGGTACGAACGACGCTAACTGCACAACTGGCTCTAACAATTGTATCTGCTTCTGCATACGCGTACCTACCTAACTAGAGATGCCACTACATAAGTCATGACACTCTCCATATTGTTGTATCCATAGGGACGACTGAAGACTTGTGCATCTGTTGTCAAGTGAATCCGTATGTAAGGTTCCTTCAAACATCATAAATCTTTCATACTTAAAGCAAAATAGTTTTTGAAACTACTCAAAAACCTCGACATCCTACATCTTTTTCCTTCTATCACTTTGGGACCAATCTCAATATTTCAAATCTCATCTCCATTATCACTAGAGATAGAAGACGTAGTATCTGATTGCTAAATGACAACCTCTTGAACAAAAAGTTTTTTTTTGCTATCTCATACCAAGCTTCACTAGCTCAGGGTGAATAACTCTAGCCGCTCTAGCTGTAGCCTCTTGAGTTATATCATAAAGATTTGTACTGGTAATGATCACTTGCTCCTTGCAAAAAACTCCAACCATACTCAAAGAAGACTTTACCGCTCATACTCTAACCTCCCCATAAGACCAAAGATGAGATCTTTGACACTTCTTGTGCCAAGCTTTTGCCTTCATCGTCTCGGTAGATAAAGAGCTTACCAATGGTCTTGCAATCACACATGTGGACCGCATGCATGTGTTCAGCCAATTTGAGACTCACAATTCATGTCAAACAGTTAAGGTCCAACAACTAAAGTCATAATGACTTCAAAAATATATGATTAATGTAGTACCAATACAAAATCTCATAACTCTCTCTCTCTCTCTCTCTTTCTTCAACGTTGGATTCCATCAACCGTTGCAAGCAAGAATTCCATAGAAGTCAAGATCCTCCCTCTCTGTAGACATGGAGAGCTAGATAACTCAACAATGTGGGTAATGGAGCTCTTGGCTACCCCACAAGGTTCATCACTATCATGGATGCATTGTTTGCATAAACCATAGTGTTTATCCACATCAAAAATACTCTTCATTGTGAGATGTGAGGGTTTTGCACTCGGTCATGTGCTCGTAATAAAACCTTTGTGGAAGAAGATTTGTCCACCATAGATGTGGACAAGATACTACTCTTGCTGCATCCAACAATACCGCTAGTCCAATCCATGACAACATCTGATGTGCACTCATCATCACTCGTCATGTGGATCATCCAACAAAGAAATATTTTTCAAAATGTAAGCTGGTGAATATTTGGATTGTGATTAGAGAGATCGTAACACATGTAACATCTCCCAAAATATGTTAGAATAAAAATCCTATAGCCCATGATTATTACGAGTCAGTGTGTGTCCCTCCCTTACATGGTCATCGAGCAATAATGAAATTTATGATGTCATGCCGAGGAAGATCTTGCGTTCCCAATGACCTCTGCCAGTCTCTATACAACTCTCAAGAACTTAAAGTTATCATCATGATCTTGCTATTCCAAGAGGGGTAATCCACACTCAAGGAAAGAGCAAGTTCGCTTTGATACCATTGTAACACTAGGGAAGTGAGGAGAGACCACTCGAATAGCTCAAGAAATTCTGAAGTTGAGAGATACCTCAATGGTCTCTCTTTCTCCATATATAGTCCTAAAAAAGGTACAAACTAGATAAGGTTACACAACCACCATCCATTCAATTTCTCGTGGATCGATGATATGGCAGACGTCCCTATGAGCACACGGATTGCTGACGTGTACTCCAACTAACACACTAACTAACACACAAGAAACACAACCTAAAGAGCACACGGATTGTTGACGTGGCACCCTTAGATACTCCACTAATAGTCAACTCAAGATTATCTATCTCCTCTTTGTGTAACCTCTACTTTAGTTCTCACTAACTAAAGATGGTTACAAATGGCCAACATAGGTGATGTCTCATGTATTAGGATGACATCTCTCACTCTATATCTCAACTCCATGTTCAATATCCCATACCAATAATGGATAGTTTGTACCTCTTTCATCCCATGGGTGATACTAATCAACCAATGTATTTGAGTGTACACTTCATGAAGACTCTCCCCAATCTTTTGTTGAAACTCTTACAAGCCTTGTAGCTTGTCAATCCTTATCCTCTTGTAGTTTCTCATCAACCGTGTAAAAAAGTCTAGAATAGGGTTAAAGGTTAGGACCTCTGAACTCTTCCAACTTGACTAGCTCCAATTATATTATCAGTGCTAGTTATCATAGGATGAACTCATGTCATCAAGTATTATACCTGAAGTAGTAGAGATGAAGTTTGGAGACTAATATTATTTCCATAAGTCAATCTACTTAGGGTGTTCACGCTGGAAATAATGATAATCATCCATTGGTAGATCCTCCAAATGATGGAATAATCCCTTTCAAACCATAAACAAACTAAACAACATAGAGTTACACATCAGCTATAAATCACACCATGATTCAAACTCATGAATGAAGTCATCCAACTCAATGATACCAACTTTATCCAAATATCGTATATGACCCTTGGTGGCTTGATAGATATTATCCATGTCCCACAATAACGGTGTTGAAACACACTCCAAGATATCATCAAGCTCAACTCAGTCACTCTCTGATATCAAATGAGAGTCTTTTGTGAGTCTCAAAGGCCAAGGTTGGTATTGCACTCCTCTATTGACGCACCCATTGCTAAGCTGACCAATTTCTCTTTTGGAACCTCTAGAGAACTCCATTGTGATATTTGTGTCAACTTCGTTATCATATAGCAAGAGATCCCCAACTAGAATAAAAAATTGTAACAAAAGATACTTAAGGCACCACAAGATATTACACACGGGCAACTTGAAACTTGTCATCATCACATGCATTCACCAAGTCTAGAGGTTAGCAAGTCCTATCTCACTGAGGAGAAATATGCATAGTCTAGATAGTCCATAAATCCAACCTCACTATCAATAACAGAAATGAGCACTAACACTCGAAACAACAAAGCATCAACAAACATGGTGCACAAATAGGAAGCCAAGATGGAGATATATCAATCATAAGAAACCTTAATAATAATACTTCATCTCAAAAACATAAATCAAAGGAGTCAAACCAACCCAACCTTAACTACCATAGTATCAAGAGGGCATTTAAAAACACTAAAATTCAATTTTAAAGTCTTTTTACTCTCCATATTCATAATTTGATGTTGGTAATCTAGATATATAAGTCATTTCTTAAAAAAGCTTTCTTCGCTTTTCGAATGAAAGGGCCTTTCTCCCTAACGGGAAGAGACCGCCTATCGGCCCTCAGAGGAGAAAATATAATATTTGTTTATTTTCTACCTTATACATTTTTTTTTCAAAAAGGACACCATTTGAAACTTCTACAGGATTTCAAAAATCTTTGATTCTAAATTTGAACATCTAAACATCAAAATTTTATAATTTAGACATTTTTAGCCTTGTGCCCAAAAATCTCTATCCCCGTACGATATACTTTACATCTTCTATGACCCCACCAAATTTTAGATCAAACGGACACTATATAATAGTCCTATAAATTGCCACTCATATTTTCGACTAGAAAACTTTGAAACATAGACTTTGAGCACTTCTATCCAAAATGTTTTTCAATTAATCTTGATTCTAAGTCCCAAGGTATCTATAAGCATCGACCCATTTTGAAAAAATTTAGGCAGACATCCGTCCTCCAAATTCTTGATTTGGATTTAAGCACTAAAACAAAAAATACATAAATTCGAAATTGATTACACCAATTTTGAATCAACATTACTTCTAGATCGTCATCACGGTCTTCACTCCATCAATATCATGCACACTTTACATCAAAAAGATCTAACCTACCATCAATCAAAACTCACCAAAACACCTTCAGTGCTCTAAAAACTCATAATTCTCACTACGGAATCCAATTTGGATTTTGGAAGTAATCCTTTAGACTCTCAAAACATCCACAAGGACAATTCTCTCCAAATCCACTTTGAGTTTCAAAAATTCTAAGTTCCTGCGCTAACTACTATCCACCATAGCTACACTTTCAAAGATTCAACTATGAAAACTGCACCCGATGAAACCTAATTTAAACTCTACCCATTGACCACTAGGTCTCTTTAGAGCGTTGTGAGCACTAACTGTAGTTCTAGTGCAAATTGCAGTATAAGCTCTAACTGCTCCTCTATGTGCGCACCTATCTACTGAGGGATGATGCTACATAAGTGGTGACATCATCTTCTTGAGGTGATGTTCCAGCTTATTTAAAGATCTAGTTATAAGAGAGTAGAGTAGTTACCCGGCTAACCTTACATGGCATCTCTGATATGCACTAGTGTGTTGTCGTTGCTTTTCTAATGGCACATAATATATATACCTTGGCGAAGTACTATGACTATGCGAACATGGCATCCTAGACCCTAAACCCTCGGTACGTTCTCCGATCTATGTACTTGAAGCTTATTCTGCGTACATGGTGTTCAGTCACCACTGTCAGTTGCTTTCAAATCTCTTGGAGGTTGCGAATGAAATTGCGCACTAGGTACATGGACTTAACGGGAAACTGCTCTCAAGAATTAACTTGTTCGGCGAGGATTGTGGACGCCATGGACGTTTGCTGACATTGATAAGGGTTGATATTTACTGGTATGAGGATCAAAAGAGGGAATGTGAGTCACGCCTAGATATTTGTAGTTTTCTCTATCGTTATTGTGGTACAGTTTGTTGAGGTGGTTGGGATGGTAGTAAAACCCTCGTCATACAACTTTCATCAGCAGAAAAAGTGCCACTCTGCAGCTCATAAAATGGTACAACTGTAGCTTGCATACGACCACATAAGTCCTACTTTTCCAGACCGTCAAGGTATCATCGATTTCTACGCTTATGCAACAGCCTCCGTACTCACTTGAACTAAACTCACATTTTGTGAGTCTATTTCTGAACTTCTGAACATTTCAGTCTCAAACACACAGGAAAGACCACCAAACAAGTCGACATACTCTTCAAGATCTGGTGTGGAGACCAAGGCGTGCCGACGCTACACTACACTTCATTTCGGGGTTCGTCAGGAGAGCTTTATTCATGTGTATTCTTCTCTCGCTGCCTTGATTGTTCCCAAAATTATTGTGCATGGATCGAGTCCGCTCGAGTCCTTAACACACAAATCAGCCAAAGCCAGTGAACAGGGCTATCATGTGCGTAGAGCTTTGTAAATGCTAGCATTTACTGATTTTGATATGGATGAGGTTGCTTCTTCAAAAAGTGTTATTTCTTTCGTTATTTTAATCGAATGTACATCTATACCCTAAAGCAAGTAATGATTACTTTCCGTCAAGACAACTAAGAAAGAGAAAGAGAATGCCACTTTCATGATTTTATTTATAATGATAAGCATCTTGGTTTTTGCATATCTGCTAATGGGCATTCAGTTGAGTTGCATGAAGAATATGTCAAACTATGGTCAACCTTGGGAGACCTCACCATGCAATCAAGTCAACCCGGTCAGGAGTGAAAGTGTTGTCATACTGACCCAGTCGACACTGCCGCTGAAGTCCCCCATCAAGAAAAGGTTGTAAAGTTGATGGTCTTTCGTGAAGCATAGGAGAGTGATCGTTGGAGTTAAGGACACATTAAAATAACAAAAAGGATGGGAATACCCCATCAAGTACTACATGGATGAAACCAATTGGGTAACATGGGGCTAGGCCCCAATAGCATCACCATGGGAAATATATATGACATATTTCCTACTACACCTAATATATCATAACTATTAACTATCTAGGTCAAATGGTGTACAACGACTAAGCATCCGAAGAAATATCATCTAACCTGATTACTCTCCTATGGATTGCACCAACTAGTGCTCTAACTATCTAGGTCAAATGATCTACAAACGACTAAGCATCCGAAGAAATATCACCTATCCTGATTACTCTCCTATGGATTGCACTAGCTAGTGCTCTTTGTAGAGCTATAGAAATATGTTGCATACTAAAATAGGCTATACAATAAGCTAAAGAGAGTGACCTTTTTGCATACCACTATACTTGAAGACCTTGGTTGGTGACACTCCATTTGCCGCCTATCTTGTAGGATCGGTAACCACCACATTTGCCAAAATAATATGATCCTCCCAAACCAAATATAAGTTTGCTCTAACCTTAGTCGATTGCAACACATCTCTATCTATGTGAGATATATACTTTCTGGTGTTATGGCAAACTATATGTGTTCATCTAGCTTTGGAGTTATATGGAGCTATGGACATCGACTTCGATATGTTCGTGAGAGCCTACCATACTAGGCGGTAGGGGGTATCATTCTCTTTAGCTTAGTGTATAGTCTATTTTAGGCAACATGTTTCCATTGCTCTATAGAGTCACTAGCTGGTACAATCCATAGGAAAACAATCAAGTTAGGTGATACTTCTTCGGATGTTCTCTTGTTTGTAGACCGTTTGATCTAGATAGTTCGGATATCTTAGGTGATGTAGGATATATTTCACAGTGTGATGCTATTAGAGCCTAGCCCCATGTTACCGGTTTGGTTCCATCCTTGTACTATTTGATAGGGACTTCTTATCCCTTTTGTTATTATACCGTGTTATCTCCACTTATAGCAAACAACACATCTCTAATAGTATCATGGGTAGCTATATTGTGCACTCCTAATGGACAATTGTACCAAAGAGCACATAGGATGACTACGTCAATCATTGTCTAACTAAACCCTTCACCGTCTCACCAATGTTATGTACAAAAATACAGGACGATAATATGAATAATTTCTTGTACAACGTGAGATCGTAACGCAGATCTATGTTTAATGATCACAACAGGATGTAAGGTAGATCAGACGAAATTGGCCCAGACCCAATCAGGTTACATAGCCTCTCGTGAAGAACAAATCTGTGTACTACATCTCTTCAATATCGAAAGAATGAAAATGGTTAGAGAGGAGTTCGTCGGGGCTCAACTAGCAGAGTCGTGTTACCAGGGTACCTATATAGTAACCGTAAGTTACTGCTCTCATTTAGATATATATCTGAGATGTTATATATCAGACGTGGCCACATAAAGCCTTAGGTGTTTTATGTGTACCCTTTATTCCGTGGGTGCTACGTTCACTTTCGGCACCCACCTCCCACTTGCTTGCAGGTGTCTTTAGATTATAGAGATTCTTTCGATCCTCTTGATTTCAGCATTTTCCTTTTGTCTGATTTGGCTTGTATTGACATAGATTTGAGTTATAAAATCTTGTGTCTAGTGTGTCCTTATTTAATATACTTTCATCGGATAGTATATTAATGAGAATGAGTTTCAGGGAAAAGATTCACTTCCGTAGATTTTTTATGGACATATCAGGGCATTTAGAATAAAAATCTTGAATTTTTATTTCCTTTAATCAATAAAATTACTCGACCATAACCAGTACTCTGTTTACAGTAGAACCATATAGAGTCCTACCTATTAAGATGAAATTGTACCATAGGTTATATCATTTCTAAATTTGTCGCGGGCTGTCCGTAACTTGGGCTTGCACTAGAAACTGATGTATGGCACCAGAAGATACAGCTATAAAACTGCTCCTATCTATGGAGGGCATGATTGTAGGGTGTTTCAGATAGAAATAATCAATTTTTATTGCTTTTGACGAAAAGCAATAACATTCGAACAAAACACCCGAATAGACTACTGCCATAATTTTGTAAAGACGGAATTATGACATAGCTAAATTCATCACCAATTTTGATGCCTGCTGCTCAGAACTTGGATTTTTAACGAAAAAGGTTGTATTGAACCAAAATTTACAGCCATAAAAACTCCTGTATTTGGAGGGCAAAATGGTAGAGCCATAAAATTTCAGTATTTTTCCACTGCACCGTAGGGAGGGTGACCATAAGCGGATGTATTATTACCCATAAAATTTCAGGTGCTCTCCATTAAAAATGGTATGTCTCACCATAAAATTCTACCTGCTATCCTGAAATGGCCTAGAAGAACCATAAAACTTTCAATATTCTGCAATATAACAGTCATATTTTGCCTTAGAGAGTGACTATTAGGGAGTAGAGCAAAATGATAAGTGGTAGAAGCTGTAAGTTTTATGTAGCACCACAAAATTCTACCTGCCTGTCATGAAACGCCTCATATTGAAACTCCCTAATGTTTTGAAACCCCGTATTGAAATGTTTTTACTGGAGACCAAATCCTCCTCTAGTTGCTCTTCCTGCTAGCTGTGCACGGTATCCGTAGATGCTGCTTCAACTGCACTTTTAGCGGGCGTGTCTAAATGCAAGGCTGCCTCCAGAAGCCGTAGCTAGTGAATGGAGCTGGCGTGTCAGATAGTACAATACATCATGATTGTCATGAGACCCATCCCATCCCCTCTCATCGCAGTGCGGCTCACTCTGAGCTCTACGGTAAGTACACGAAGGACTCTCCCCTACACAAGGAGAAAAAGCAGCAACAGAGTATCCATACAAAATACAAGAATGTTTACTTTGGGTACACTTATTTTCTTCTTATAGTCTGCGCAGGGAGAGCCGAGCCGGGTCGATCTATCTATGTCCACGGTCCGTTACACGCCATCTCATGAACCGAGGGAATTCGTTCTCTCGCATATGCAAAACACTCACACTCTATCAGAGTCACTCCCGCGGAGCTTTACTTGGGCCCTTGGGGGTATGCGGCAAATATATGGATGATTAATACGTTCATCCACCCAAAGGCTGCTGCTGCAGCTCGGTTGGTGGTCTTGCTGTGTAACATTCTTGTCTTATCCCCACTTTTCCTGCATGTCATGATGAGCAGTCAAGTCTGCATACGAACTGCCCACACAGTCCAGTCCAGTGACTCCAGTTCAGGGCCTTCAGGCACGCATTGATCATATTATAACTGCGCGGTTGATGATCTCAGTTAAGACCAGAGCTTTGCTTACTCAGCAGAGTTCCGAACTCACCTGTGTCTCAGGTTCTCAGCTTTCACTTACTTCATACATCGTCTATACATAATAATAAAATCACGATTTCTTTGAGTCACGACATTACCAGATGATAGTACGGGTTCCAGTGAACTTACAATAGCTCGAGTTTGTGCTCCAAGGCATGACTAGCTGACTGACTGGATTCACTGGATGTGACCACGGGAAGTGAGGAATTCTAATTCCACCCGTGGACAGGAGCAGAACCAAGTCAAGTCATCATCATCATGCTCAAGTTCAATGTGGATGATACGCAGCAGGTGCATAGCATTGCACTCCTGTGGTGAGATGAGCTTGGCTTGGAGCCTTGGATTGCACAGTGGGCGCTATCTGGTTTTTGCACGTTGGAAAAATCCACAATAATACTTCTCATTAACATATTTAATCAATCGTTGTTCTCGTGCAAGCCACACAGATTCGCAGCCTTCTAGCGAGGCGCGGAATGTACATGTACATACCACATGGGAAGCCATGTCGATTGGCTCGATCGCAGATCACACCTCGATCAAGATCGAGCAAGCTTCTTCCTGGCAGCTCGGGATTGGGGATTGCGAGCATGATGATCTCATCTGACCATCGATCTTGCAAATCCTCTCTGATTCGGAGCTCGAGCATGGGCATCGACATGTGCAAAGACTGGACTTCCGAAGTTCTGAAGTCGTGAATCCTGATCATCGTGTAAGAGAAAACCACATGAAAGGAGTCTGGGATTCGGGAAGAGTGGTCGTCGAAGGGACTCACTTTCTTTCTTCTGGCTGTTTGAGAAAATCCGACGTCAGAGTAGCGGAATGGCATCATAGAGGAGCAGCTGCTAAACCCAGCCCCATTTCTTCAGCTCCCACAATCCACATCCTTCCTGGCTTCCTCCCGCGCATGGCAGCGGCTTCGTATCAAAATGCTGCCTCGAGGCTCGTGCCTCTTTAATGCACCCGCGTTTCCTCGTATTCGTACAAGCCTAACTCGAGGTTACCCGCCCCACCACCTCTGATGACCTGCCTTGCCATCACCAGCCTGGTGCCCACTAGGCCCAACCCACCCGAACCACGCCAGCCTCTCTTCGCTATCTCCTTGCTGCATATATATACGGCCCTCGCTGCAGCTTCTCCCCACACACCCACACACCTTCCCCCGGCCCTGATCGAGAACAGGTTGGAACCGGCAACCTCCTGCTGCTGCTCTGCCCTGCCCGTCTCTCCTGCCCTATCTGGGTTGAGTTTTCTCCAACCTCGGGCCCGTCTCGATCTCGCCCTCGCGAGACCTCGAGGGTTAATCTGAGCCGATACCATCACCCTCAGTTCTCGATAGCGTCTGTCGTGCTGCAGAGCATACTGAGGGGGAGAGTCCGAGACAGAAAGGTGCTCGTCTCGTCCCGTTTCATCTCCACTCGACATTGTTACGAGTCGCTCCTCGCTGTAGTGGTAGGATTGTGGTGCGTGCTGCGCTCGCTTGCTCGTTCGTAGCAGAGGATACAGGACAAGGGGTGGCTGCGGAGAGAGCTCGCAAGTGCTAATCACGCGACACGAAGATGAATCTTTTCCTGGTTTCGGTTAGGAAGGTCGTGGCGTTCATGGTGGTGGCATTGGCACTGGCAGTTTGTGCTGCTAATCAGGTGGCAGAGGCTCGATCTCTGGCCCAGGTGACGGAGGGCGAGCCCATCGCGTGGTTGCCGGCAGGGGCTAAATTCCTGGTGCCGGAGCCGCCGTTGATTCTGACTTACCATAACGGGCCAATTCTGGCCGGGGTGGGCAAGGTGCCTCTGTACGTGATCTGGTATGGGAATTTCAGCGAATCGCAGAAGATGATCGTGAAGGACTTTTTCTCGTCGACGGAGGACTTGAATTGCGCAGCCCCGAGCGTGAACACCTGGTGGAAGATGACGGGCGGCTACAAGAATTTGGAAGGCGTGGGCGTGCCCCAGGCCGTACATTTGGAAGCGGAGATTTGCGACGACGGGTGCAGTCACGGCAAGAACTTGGCGTCGTCCGACATTGAGACGATCGTGGTAAATTCTCTGAGCACGTTCCCTAGCGACTCCAACGCGCTATATATGATCTTTACGTCGCACGATGTGGTTGTCGATGACTTCTGCACCAGCCAGTGCGGCTCGCACTACGCGACGCCGGCATCCGACGCGACCGGCGGAAAGCAGCTGCCCTACGCCTGGGTTGGTAACCCTGAGTATCAGTGCGCCGGTAAGTGTGCTTGGCCCTTCGCCAAGCCCGAGTATGGGCCGGCCGACAATCCCCTCTTGCCCCCGAACGGCGACATTGGAATGGACGGGATGATTATCAACATTGCGGCCATCATGGCCGGGACTGTCACCAACCCCTTCAACAGCGGATTCTATCAAGGGGATGGCGCTGCTCCTCTGGAAGCAGCTACGGCTTGTACAGGAATGTTTGGAGCTGGGGCGTACTCTGGATATGCGGGCCAACTTCTGCACGACGAAGTTACAGGAGATAGTTACAATGCCAAGGGGATCAACAATCGCAAGTTCCTGCTCCCTGCTCTTTGGGATCCTGTTTCTCTCAATTGTACACCTCCCCCATCCTCTTAATTGACGCGGAAGGGACGGAGGATCAGTGGATTCAGCTCAGAGTTCAGTGTTGTACATAGCGCAGAGTAGAACGTAGAAACTAGATCCTGCGAGATGATGTTTTCTCTGGAAACGTAACAGGCATCCTCGGATCATAATTTTGTACTGCGGGTCCACATTGGATCAGTGTAACTACCGAAATACAATTTGATTGGTTCTTTTGACGGAACATTCTTGTAGCGAGAACTCTAGTGGGCATAAATTTTCCGTGAATGAATAGTTACAAATTCTCTATAAGTAAGTCCCCATAGTCCTCATTATTTAACAAGAAAGTAACTCATCAATCACATTCGAATGCTTATTGTCTGTCTGAAGTTCACGTGAAAATGGTTGTCGAAAAAATACAGTATTGTCCCTTAATATTTGTCCGCTAAACAAGGCTCAACTTGTAACACTTCTTACCAGACTTGTAAATGTGTATTGTCGGTATGTTCGTAGATGTGGGGATCATAGGAATTGTTATATAAAAGTCGTCGTAGCTGAGCGAAATGATTGAATAATTTCGAGTGTGCTATACGCACATTTCATGATCTGAATTTGCGATAACGTCGTTGCGCAGCGGATAGAAAATACCTGTTCAGATTTGAAAGCGGGAAAGGTCGGGTGAGGGTGGAAGCTGTGAAAGTGGCTTCTATGAGGGACAATTGAAGCCTGTCGACGAAGAGAATAGCGTTCGGACGAACAGAGCTGAATACATAGTGAAGCGAAAAGTACGTAGGGCCAGTTGAGAAAGACATGCAGTAGCCATGAGAGATCTAGTTTCGTCGGTCGGTGGAAACATCTTACGTGAAAAACTGTAGTCGTAAAGTGAGATTGTCTGACCACCGAAGAAATTTGCAACTCGCACTGGAATCCGCGTCGAAAGATTCGTGCACATGCTTTTTCCACTTGAAGTTCTTTTACTGCGTTGAGGGTTCATCTTTGCATCTCTTCACACCCGTATTCTGGAATCTTTTACATTCATCGGCGGTAAAGTTGAGATAATCTCGGTACTCTCCTCTCACATCTCGCTGCCTTGGCAGCTCAGTGCGTGCTTGCGGGCCCACATCCATTACAGACTACACGAACTCGCAAGCAATTTACAGCTAATATGGCTGGCCATGGATGCTACTCAACGGTTCCTGCTGTTCCTGCAGAGCCGAGGCATAAGTAAGCTCCCAGCCAACATCTGGCGAATGGAATTGAGCAGCAGTGAGCAGTCCGGCCATTTCTTTATGAAGCACTGTGGAAGAGCTGCAGAGCTTGGTCAGATGCGTACCCAAGTACCAATCTCGCCCGCAGTATGGTACAACAGCGGCGCTCTCGGCAGCAGCCTTATCCTTGGCCTTTGATTTGAGAGGGACGAGCAGGCCAGCCCTAGACAGAGTCCAGAGGCTAGCTGCTAGGTTTCGAGAACCCAGCGTGCGCTCTCGCTGCGTATCTAGATGGAGCCCGGCAACTTGCATCCGTCGAAATACGCTTCATGAACAGCGCTGGGGCCGTCAGATCGATTGAGCATTCGGATTCGAAACAATGAATGGAGAGATAGGTCACACCGAGTCTTACTGTATACATGCTTTCCAAGACTTGCACGTCTCGGTACCCCATTCAGAAGAATCGATCGATGGCCGTCCGTCCGTCCGAGTCCCGTCCTGGACCTTTAAGTCGCTCCCTCTCGCTGCTCAATAAAGGCCTCGACGCTGGCTGTACAACGGAGTAGATGGGTTCTTATGAGGAGAAAATAAAATTTCTCCCGTGAACAGTTCGGGGGACTTTCCTTCGACCACGAGAATCTTGCTCTGCTGATGCTGGGCTTGGCTGGCTGGCTGGCTGGCTGCCCGCCCTGCCCTGCCTTACCTTACCTTGCCTGAACGCTGGATCTGGCTTCAGTTTATGAGTATGGGTATTTCGAGTATACTAAAGTAGTGTGGAGTACAGAGTGTAATTAGCTACGCGTCTATTTCGATCCCAAAGGTATAGCCGTCTGTCTCAATCTTTCTCTCACTTTCTGTCTCTGACTTTCCGCCCGCAGTCCACTACCATCCTCGCTAATATATCTCCGTAGAGTTACAGGTCTACTCGACTCTACTCTACTCTAATTTCTTCTGGAATTGTACATCCAGCGCATACATGTACAATGAAGCAAAGGACATGATGTACCTGTTGGGCGCAAAGCGAATGCTGCCAAACTGCGGATCCAAAAGTGACGAAGAAGAAACTGCTGCTGCAAGAGTGAGTGAGTACCGGTCAAGCTTTTGCAGGATCGATCATGCTCGACTGCACAGTACAGTACAGAGCCCATCCATCGAGCTGTACTGTACGCATGGTGCTAACCCTGTGTAGACATGCGCTTTCCAAACTCAAGCCATTCTAGACTCCAAACTCAAGGCCAACGCAGCTCCAGCTCGAGTGGAAAGAAGAGTGGAGAGGCCTTGGTGCTGGTGCTATTGTTGGGGTTGCTCTGTGTGTACTTACGTACGTTCTTCCAGGTCTCCAAAAGCAGGTCCTGTAATCGATCTTTCACGACGATACGTTTGCAGGGCTGGCTGGCTGGCTGGAATACATGTAATTTAATCTCCATTCTGCTTCCATGTCTTGTGAGGGAGTGACCATTAAATTATCAGCGCATTGTAGTGAGTTAGCCAACTTAGATCTGAGGCTTAGTCGGCAACTGGCCAAATTTAAGTTAAACTTCCTTGACAGAAACTTAATGGCCGATACTGTGAAACATTCTTCCATAGCACCTGAACTGATATTGTCTGAACGGTTGGTTCGTTGGTGGTTCGTTCGGTCGTTCATGCCAGCAAGACGACGAAGCCCAAAACTCACCGATCTGCTTTCTGCCAAAGCCGCAACCCAACTACTGCTGGCGTTCCGCTTATTTTGGTCGATCACCTAGAATCTGTTATCCATCAGGACAACTAGACAGTGAGCCATAGCAGCCATAGCACTCCCCGCTCCGCTTTGAAGGCTTGGCTTAGATCCTCTGCCACTGGCTGTGGTACTTGGTATATTCCCCCTAGGGCCTGGGCCCTACTACCACCACAGGCTGAGAAGCAACCGAGCGCCAGTTCGCAGAAGCTGCTCATGGTCGGCCCAGTAAAGTTAACTTTCTCTAGACCGGAGTGAGGGGATTATATACTAAGGGCTTCATGATATTGGATGTATATAAGAGAAGAGTTTTGTTAGTTTGTTTGGAATGGAAAATAACAGAATGTGATTTGAAGAGAAGAGAAGGAGAGTTACATATGAAGATACGAGATTCAAGAGAAGAGAAGAGAGAGAGGAGTTACGGCTGTCATTGCAGTGCCTAGCAGCCGAGATGCGATGAGCTTCCAGATCACCGGTCTTTGAGTATTGATCTTTAAAGCTGAGGGAGGAGGAGGTCAGATTCTGAGACAGTTCACGGATATAGGAACTTGGTCTGAAGATACTGGAGATTTGTCAGTTGAGCGAGCTAGAACAGCAGGGTCCAGTCCAGGCCGAGACTCGAGAGCCAGCTAGCCGGCTTTAGAGATCTCTTGCTGTTCTATGCGTGAACGAGGTTGGTGGAGAGCTACAGGTGCTCCAGTTGATGAGATAGTTTAGAGCAGAGAGGGAGGGAGAGAGAGAGAGAGAGAGAGAGAGAGAGTGGAAATTGGAATGAGTCTGGGCAGCCAAAGAAGGAAGCTTCCAGACAGGGCCCCGGGGAGGGAGAGAGGGAGGGAGGGAGCGGGGACTAGCCAGAGAGCGAGACGTGGGAGAAGAAAAGTACACTAGATATGCGATGACGGCTGGCATGTGGGTTTCGCAGCTGCAGTCAGGGAGGTGCATATGCACACTAACCGACATAAAAGACTTACACGCTCCTTCATTCATGCGAGAATCTCTCATCCATTTCCTTTTTTCCGCGTTCTATGGGTGTTTTATAATCTCATTCGTGTGTTCAGCCAGTACCACTCCATAGCCACGACGGCAACCCGGGTGACGGGTCCCGTCTGGCTTCCAAAGGGAACTTGCCCTCCCTGTACGTATCCCCAACATTCATCCACCTCGCCATCCATCCATGATCGATCTTCTTACTTCCTAGGACTCCAGTCACTCCACATGCACAACACATAAATAAAACGGGAATGAATGAATGCCCCCCATCGTCAAGATGAATGCACTACATGGACTCTTCAGGTTAAAAATCCGTTTAGCGATTGCCATCCGCATTAGATTGTGTTGCTGTTGGTTCCATCCATAGCTTGCAGCTTTTGAACCTCCTCCAAGTCTGAGATGTTGCTGGCAGTAGTAATGTTTGTTTGGTACCAATTAAGTACGTGTTGGCGGCTACGCAGCTCATTCATCATGCTTCGTTCGTGCTGTTTGGGGAAGTCCACCGATCATGGATTTATGGAATTTCATGAGATCATCCCCTTGAACATTACGAAGGTGCTCACGAAGAATCTTATGAATATACTGTCACTGGAATGTGGCAGATCCTTCCAAATGAAGGCTACATTTATGTGAAATATGGGTCAATTAATTCCTGGGTAGAGTTAGTTAGAGTGAAGAGAAGGAACCAAGAAATGTTAGTTAGAGTAGAGATGTGTATTCATCTGTGGCTGCTCTAGAGTCTAGACGGGAGCAAGCAGTCTAGCCATCGAACAAACCTTGGCAAGAATGAAGGTGACCGTCCCTCCTTCCTTAAAAGCCTTCAATATCTGAGGGCCGGTTAGGGCGTTAGTTTCTGTCACTCGGCGTGGCCATACCTACAATTCGATAGTCCCACCACTTTTCGCATGATGTCTGACTAGAAGGAGAAATCTAATCCCCTGTGATTTTACCTACCAATTACATTTGATCTCTTACTACACTACCGACTCTTTTACCGCGGATCGTCTCCACATGCGATGTGGCATGGTTTTTCCGTTCTGATTTTCAGAAACCTTCCTTCAATGCCCTTCCGTAGCTTTCATGCATGCATCCATCCACGCTCAGATTTTTAACCATTCTTCCATAGTGTAGATCACCCGCTGGGCCCGTTAGTTCAGGGCTCTGAGCCGAGGTCCGCGTACTAGCAATCGATTCTTGAGCTCAAGTTGTACTCAGCAGCTCTTGATGTCTTTCTCGTGCTTGCAACGAACGCAAATGTCGTGAACAGTCTATCCTGACGCTATTTTTCCTGTTGTTGTTGTTGTTGGGCTGTGCAGTATACGTGTAGGCAAATATCTTGCCGCGATCGAAGCTTTTCCCAAAGAACGACACAAGCAAACTATGTGTTAACAAGTGCTGAATCAGTCATACGTGTGAGCGAGCCGATCCCATGAAAGACGTGTGTTATCGACCATCAAGAATATTAGCACACCGGGACTCGCAGAGTACGTCTTCCTCACCTCTTTACATTCTTCAGGTGACGATGCACTGTCGTTCCAACCCATGCCTGCCTGGCCAGATCAACACTATCTGGGCTGTTGCCATTACTACTGCTCAACGAACTTACGGAGTCCATTTCGAATCATCCGTTGAGAAGGCTGAGTTGTCTGGACTCTGGATTCATGCGGCTTACCGGAGCCTGCAGGTGACTCCCTTGCGGTACCTTTCGTCCTTGAATGATAAAGTATAATAACAAAAGGGATGGGAAGACCCCATCAAAGCGTACAAGGATGGAACTAAACCGGTAACATGGGGCTAGGCCCCCGTCCTTGAATGTATAACTCAACATGTTCCGAGCTGAGGCTGCGATCTGAAGATATGAAGAAGGTCCAAAGGACCCAGGTAATAGCTTCAAACACACCAAACAATGTCATCGGGTGAGTTATTCAAAGAAGGTTATCTAGGTCATTGGAAGTGTGATGGATGAGTTGCAAATTGCTTGTTTTTCCGCCTTTTAAATTTTTAAATTTTGATGAAGATATTAAAGGAGGAATACCCCTTCTCCTTTTGTGCTCCTCGAGGTTCCCTCATTCGTAACCGGGATCCAGTTATATCCGAGTGTGTTGGTAAAACATCTATAAAATCGCAACCTGTGAAAGTGAATCTTCAGCGACTAAGAAAAACCACGAATTCTTATACACTTTTGTTCTCAACTTCACATTTCACTTTATTCCCCGTCACTTCTCTTTTTTATTTTTTTCTGGAACCAGAGAATTACTTACTGCTGGACTTCACTTTTCTTTCTTTATCGCATTTCCTTGTTCTGAAATCTCATTCTTCTGCATGTTTCGATTGCTACTTGCAACGGAGATATGGGAACAAAGCGGGTCCACACAAATGTACTTATTTTCCAAATAAGTACATTTGTGTGGACATCTAGAAACCAACGTGCACTACAAGAGCTACAGTAGCTCGTAGGGTGGCCAAAAGTCATTGCGCTAGGGGACAAGTGCTGGAGGCCTTGGCGCTCGCTGCTTCCTCCGGATTTTTAGCTGTTTGGAGGAGAATTCATGGAAGGAGAAAGTCATGATCAAAGTACAATCGAGTGCCATCAGCGGCAGCAGCTGAGCAGAGTTGAAAGGGTTACATTCCACTCGGAACGAACACGGACTCACGGAGGAGGAGGAGGAGGATTAGAGTCATTAGACCGGACTGAACTCTGGGTCTGGCACGAGATAGAATTGCCAAGTCAACCCGTTTAATGCATGGATGCAATACAGTACATGCTGACAATGGCTGCTGAGCTGAGTCTGAGACTCTGAGTGCTGACTGTGTGAAGGCCAAGGCAAGGGAAGGGAAGGTATCGCCATGGATTGGTTCGTGGGAGAACGAGAGAGGTGAGAAATACATGTACAGAATCGGATGGAGATGGAAATGGATGGATCTCAGCTCAATCGAGGGATCTTCCATCCCAGGCGGTATCTGGAGACGGGAATGCAATGCAATGCACGACACCGGTAGTACTTACGACTCGTCTAGCTACGTAGCTAGGTTACAATCCTCGATGTGCTTAGATTGGCCGGGTGCTTAGTGCTCCAGTACAATGATGAACTGCAAATAAAGACCGATAATTGAAAGCACTTGCATTTCGCATTTTTGAGCAGTTTCGTGACGTGACTCGTCAGAACAGGACAGGTTCCTGCCTGCGCCTGGCCTGGTGCTAGCCAGTCCAGGCCCTCGTACGAACCTGAGCCAGCCTTGTTTAAGAATTAAGTACCAACTTTTGAACACTTTGCAGGTCAAATATTGGCACAATCTACCGTCCGATCGACTGCTTTAACTTGCTGCCGAGACAATCGTCAACCCCTTCCATCTTGGAGTACTCTAGCTACGAAACGTGACAGCACAAGCAAGAGCTTAACGAGGGCCCGAGGCCCAGCTCAGCTCAGCTCCTGTGGCATACACGAAAGCTCGAGTAGCTGGGTACACCGTACCCTGAACAATGGACATCATATGCCCATGCAAGATTGTATCTTTTCGAGCTCGTTCATGTTCATGTTCATTTTCTTCCCCTCCTGTCGGGCTTTCTCGTCAGTCGTGACAAAACTACGTAGTCCTCTGCTGAATCATTTGCCCTCACCTCTACTGCCATCCAATACCAATCCCTCATCACCATTATCATGAACCTGTTACTGTGGGTAGAGGAGTGTTACACATAAAATTCTCCCTCGGTTAACTGTTTAGATTTAAGGGAATTCTAGGTGATACATACAAGGTCCACAGTAGCCCTGAATGGGTTTATGAGGTCGTAGAGCAAGTTGAGATCTATGGAAGTCAACTTGTGAACTAAGCCCGAGGTTCATAACTTCATACTTCATCAGAGCGTTGATGGTATGCACCAGGTTCGCTTGGTAATGGGGCTACTTTCTCTTTCTCATTTATACACACTCCGTCTTATCATACGGGCATTTATTCATGTATTGATTTTGAAGCAAGAAATGTACTGGGGGAATTTGGCTCTCTCGAGGACCTGCTAGCAGTAAAGCAGTAACTCTTCTCGGGGCTTTTCCACTTTGCACAAGATTCCTGTACAAATATCATAGCCCATTTAAAAACAATTTTTGCTGTTGAATATGAATATCTGCCATTACGAATTCGAAAGAATCAAGTTTTATCCGAGAGATCTTGCTTTTGCTTCTAGCAATCTCGCAGCAATCAAAGCAGCATTTATCACTTTCAAAGGCATTCCGTGGTTTGCTCAGATATATATTGTACTCAGGAATCCCTTCCTTGTGTGTTGGAACAGGATATTGAGCTCTATCTCCTCTCTTGTCTGTACAACGCAACCATAGCGTTTAATGCAGAAGAGCAAACGGCTCCCCTAGCCCCGCCCTAGACCGGAGTTGAAGCCGTGGAATGAAATCTCACTCATGAGCAACGGATTTCTCATACCACGATCTCCCCATGATCTCTGCAACCCACTGCATGGAAACTACAACTTCCATTTCGTTCCCACCTACATCGTCAACTTGGAGAAGGAGAGAGAGAGAAAGTCGCAACTATTATGATACAATCTATTTTGTTCGATGCCATGGAGTGCAATGCACTGCATCCTATTGTATCCTATGCTATCCTATCCTGCGAGTGAGGGGGTAGAGCTAGTGTAGGCTTTATAAACCCAGCCCCTCCAGTCCGCAGCCTGTGTAGGTTCACTCGATAATGTGAGGCGTTACGGTGCTGGAGCTAACATTCATTCAGGATTGCTACATCCAGTTGCACATTCTCCCAGGGAAATGCAAGTGTATGTAGAGCATGGTAGACGTGTCGCGCCACTGTGCTGGGGCAAACTGGTTGAGGAAGTTGGACCATCCATCCATCCACCGGAATGTCATTTGATCGTCCCTTCAAGGGGTCCACGGGATGGATGGTTTTATCGTGCGAGCCTAGGCCCCAAAGCCCCAAGGGCAGACTTAACTCCCATGGTGACGGAATGGAAGGGAAGGGAAGTACGAACGAAGCTTGTTCATTCATCATGGTTGAATGTTGGAAGCGAAGGTGCTGCTTGCTTGGTTGCAATTGAATAAGCTTTTGTAACTTTCCGCTCACCGATTCATTTATCACGATATTTGGAGTTTTGTGTGGGGACTGAGCTCAGTAAGTGACTGGCATAATCTCATTGATTCCATGTCTCATCCGAAATGAAGAGGCCTTGGAGGTCGGGAAAGGGAAATTTAAGAAGGAAGGCTTTGAAAGCATGCATTAACGTCGCATTAAGTAGGTAATATCCCGTGGGTCCACGCAGCTCCAAAATCTTTTAAAGGTCACTCAAGATGCATCCAATAATAACTCTGCCTTCAATACCCCCCTTTAAATGCCCCACGACCTTCTCGATAAAGCCTCGTCCTCGTCCTCCATCGCCTTGTTTTCATTGCGCATGTCCATCCATTGCTCCGACTCTAACTCAATGCTATTCACAATGCCCCGTAGGCCGGGACTCGAACTGCTGAGTTCGTTCATTCATTTTCCCCCTCCCCCATTGGCAGGGCATGGCATCCCATCGCATGGGCGTTACTTTCAGCTTTACGGTTAACAATATACACTCTACATTTCACTTCGATTGAGTGCAGTCCCCACAATATACTATCGTCTCGTACTAATGTTCCTCCCTCACTTCCAAAAGATGTTATTCTCTTCGACTGTACTTTGATTTCACATTAAGTGCAGTACATTTGCTTTTCTCCCCTCCCTTTCCCTTGAGCTTCAGCGTCTTACACCATTTTCGTTCCTTCTCATGACATGGACTGCACAGCAGCTCCAGTGCTCCACCTTCACCGATGCAGTTGCGTACCGTCGATGGTCTGAGAACATGGTGTGACGTTTATTTTGCTACCTGCTCAATGATACTCAATCTTGCCGGGCTTGGGTTGGGTGTACAGTGTGTGTGTACTTTAGATCTAGGCATACTAAAGTACGTTTTCAGCTGGCTGGCAGTCTACCATGCTCACTGCTGCTTTTGCGCAATTTGAAGTCGTGGGTGGTGGTTGTTGATTTGCTATTGCACTCGAATGACCTGCTCTGAGTTCCTGACCTGCTAAATCCTTTTCTGTAACGAACTTCAACCTCGACTTTATCGTGTGTACCTCAACCAAACCTTCAGACCAGCAGCAAAGAGTCCAACTTTACTCCATCTTTGCATCCACAGCATGAATCATCTTCGTGTGACTTCCTTCTTCTGGGAATAATTCTAAATCGAACGAAGCGAGATCTTTTCGATAGGTTTACCTTGGAACGTAAAACTTCTCTTTGAGTATTTTATTCGAATGAAAATTTCCTTGTCAACTTTACTACAATAGCGAAGGTTCTGTAGAGGTAAGTAGCACTGTGTGCAGGACTGCTGATTCTTGAAGCTGTGGGCAGTGAGTAGTATGAGTCTCCGTGTGAATTGTGGAACTGAACGCACCATGAGTAGCAATCATGCCTAGTCATGCAATCCTCATAAAGGCTTGGGCTAGAGAATGATCATTTCGGTTCTAGCAAGCTTGGTTACATAGGAGACACCGAGAACCCAATGTTCATTGAGGTGTACGAGGATATCTACGTGACCCTGTCTGGTGTGCTTGCAATGGAGATCCCCGAGCTTTATTGGATACATCGAGTATCTGGGTATGAGAATCAAGCCAGGATATCATGAAGCATTGTAGATGAGTGACAGACAAGACCAACAAATTTGTCGCCACTCTAATGGGTCGTTTTAAATGATTCATGGCGCAGGTAGGCAGGCGCATACGATACGCAATGTGGCGACCACGGAACATAGTTATTGATTGCCGTTGCCCCGGGTAAGAAAGACCAGCTCCGCAAGTTATGCAGAACGCATACCATAGATTCCCCTATGTTCTCACAACGGTTGGAGCTTTGCCTAGGCATTTGAGTTTCCATTTCCGATCAGTGTTTGTGGTTTGATGGGAGTTCACATCCGAACATTACTTCTAAATTATCATTTGAAGAGGGAATTAAAATGATTAACAACAAGAATGTACTTTACTTCATTCATCCACTCCGTCCCATCAGTCATGATTCCTTGAACTCTGAACTTCTGATAAATGTATGATTTAATGTTGAACTTTGGATGTATGTATCATTGTTAGATTGTGAGGAAGGTGTTCACGTGCATGATGAAATTAGCAGGACGATGGCTTGTGGTTGATGTTTTAGGAGGGAGGGAGGGATGGCATGATAAAACCGATCTCCTCGACACATTCAGCTTCATCATTTCTTGACGTCACCAAATATTGTGTCAACACGTTTTCGTATAAATTTCAGTTGAAGTGTTTTGATTTCTCTACTCTGACATGCCGAAAGACAATAAAACGGCGAGTGAATGGGCATAAACACATTCTATTGCATCTGGGATCCGGGGCCTTAGTGTGCGCAGTTTCGCGGAAGGTGATCAAGAGCCAAGGATGTGGGCTTGCTTCCATGCTCACCCCATTGGCTGTGCTGCCCCCCTGATGCTGATCCCAGCGAAAACTGATGATTCGACTTGTGCGAATCGCAAACGAGGCCTGCCCTGCCCTGTATTACAACTCGAGTCTCGTCCAATTGTCTCCAGGGCTTTGGAATCCCTATAGACAATACTCCTAAAACGTGGCAGTGGCCAGTGGGATTTTTCCAAAGGGCATCATACCGCGGGTTCTTCCTTTTAACCTCCAATAGGGAAACCGAGTAATATAGCAAAAAAGGATGGAAAGACCCTATCCAGTCCTGTATAGGAATGGAACCAAAGGGGGTAAGATGAGGTAGCCCCAATCGCATCACAATGGAAAATATGTACTGTTTCCTTTTCACCTTCTACAGGTAAAATCGATTAATATAACAAAAATGAAGGGAAGACCCATCAAGTCCTGTATGGGGATGAAACCAAAGGGGGTAAGATAAGGCTAGGCCCCAATAGCATCACAATGGGAAATATATATTACTGCGTCTAAGTCAAAGGGTCTATATGCATGTTATTACACCCGAGCAGAGGTTCACTCGAATTTCCAGCTGGAATAACAATATGCTCTGCAGTGCAGTGCTTACGAGTTGCTCATCTATAACTCTCTGCTCAGTGGCCTGGGAATATGGAATGTTTAGGGGCTATCAGGGATTCGAGGTTAACATTAAGAAAGACACTCGATTAATACACCACCCGCTTGAATTTGGGCTTGGATGGAGTTGTACCCACGTTTCACATACTCATGGCAGAACTCCATGATTCTGGTGCCAGTGCCCGAGAGATTGTCTTGTAAACAGGATTTGATTCCCGGATAAAAAGCTCTGAAATGGAATCAAACCTGGGTATTGAGGTCTCATTTGCCTTCATCTAATGTTGAAATTTTCTATGATAAACATCTGGAGCACACATGAAAAGATCTACGTCATTTCTATCATGATTTGGCAGAATCAGAATCAGCATCAGTCTTCATCAGAGAAATCATGATCATGGCAGAGCTGCAACTGCAACTGCAACAGCGGTTGATGTGCTCAATACGGTTCTTGTTTTTGGCGTTAAAACTCGGCAGCCTATGAGACTGTGATGTTTCTCTTGGGTCATGAGCGTAGCTGCTTCTGGATATGTTCTGCTAAATGTACTGGTTCAATTGCAGTGTCAAGTGACAGACAGGAGTACATCTTTGGATGGCGTTCTGCAATCGTTTTCTTGGACCTGATTCTATGCAGACCATCCACTCTGGTCTCAGGCGAATCAGGACTGATCGTCCGCACAAAGAACACTAAATATGTCTTCATCGCCAATGAGGATCATGTCAGTTAGCGACCTGCAATTCCCCCTGCATGGTATGGTGTGCCCAAGGATTCATTCGCTCATCAAGAGCTCTGATTAAATCGTTCTCGGGGCTTCGAGCAGTGCGAATGACATGCTCTCCAACATTAACACTCGGTACTTTTCTCGTGAAACATTATTAATTTATCGACTGAATAGCTTACTAAGAGCTGAAAGAGTACAAATTCTTAAGATTCTCTCAGCCTCACAAAGAGGTACCAAAATCACTCAACTTGCTTACTCGGCACCATGAAAGCGGAGACCATGCTACTACAAGCAAGCAAGCAAGCTCTTGATGTATATTAACTGTGGTAATTTGATGAATCAGGAAGCTATGAGACTCACTTGGTAGCAGTTAGTGTAACCATATGACAGACCAGCAAGGTTTGGAAATCGCTAAACGTATCAAGTGCAGATTGCTGCCAATGTCCAACGGTGCCAGAAGGACGGATGCCTGAAACACAGCATAATAATGAGTCGACTCGAGGATTAGAATGAATATATTTCACGTGGACCGCCATTTCGCCTTCAGTGTCGATACGCTGCAAACTCCATGTGAAAACTCTCATGAGAGGTTTCACATGGAGCTTTGCAAGGCCCACGAGCAGAGGAATGGGGAATCAAGAATCGTGGGAAGTTGGAGAACTGCAGAAGAGAGGAATCGGTCAAGGCCAAGAGAATCAACGTCAGTCCCCTGAGAATCTTCTCGTTTCAGAACAACACATGAATCAATTAATATCAGGGGTTTCACATACCACAGTTCTGGAAAAGCGTCTCCACAAACACCGAACCGAGCAACATCATGCCAGCCACTACAGTGGAGGACTACAGAATCCTGAATGTGGGCTCCACAGGGCTGGAAGCAAAAACTTGCGCTCGTTTATTCCGTGAGCATTGTAGCTCACTCCCGTGCTGCTTTCCACGAGCAGATTCCCCGGGTATCCTGAGAAGGCACCCTCTCCAAAAACTCCCATGCAAGCCGTGGCTGCCTCCAAAGGCATGGAGGAATGTCCCTGGAAAAAACCGTTGTTGAAAGGATTGGTGGCAGTGCCGGCGAGCATGGCAGCCGTGTTGATGATCATGCCCTCGAGGCCCACATCCCCATTCCGTGATCTCAAAGGCTCTATGTCCAGACCATACTCTCCTCGGGCAAAATGCCCGGGCACTGAAACGCGGAATTCCCCACCCAGGCCAAGGCCAGCTTCGCGCCCTGTCCGGGGCTCTGGCTTGGCTTGGCGGGTGTCATGTAGACCAGCCGCCGGGTCGAGAAATGCGAGGCACACCTTCTGGTGCAGAAGCCCTCCACATACACATCGTCCGAAGTCAGCACCAGGTAGAAAGCATCGTGGCGCTTGGCTGCGGGATTCTCGTTCAGGAAGTTCACCAGCAAGCCCTCGATGTGATCCTCCGACAGATAGCGCCCCATGGAGTAGCTATCATCCGACCGCTCTTGCTCGAGCCTCACCGTCGACGCCACGGGTGACGACCGTGCATCCTTGTAGCCTTGCGTCAGGCCCCACCAGCCTTTTACCGTCGGCCCGGCAGCACCGAAGAAGTCGAAAGAACCGAAGAAGTCGTGGATCATGGCCCGCTGCGAGTCGCTGAACCTTCCATACCAGATTATGTAGACGGGAATGCTGGAGCCCGAAAGTAGTTCTCCTCCTCGATATGTCAAGACCAGAGGCTCTGGCTCGAAATCCGACCACAGGCTCCTCCCATGATCTTCCTGATGGGCGGATGCAGATCCCGCTTTAGTTAAGTGCATGACCGAGATCAGCTGCAGCAGGACTGTGGTTTTCAGCATTAGTGCGAGTGCACCCATGTCGATCCACTGATATGTCAACTAGCTCGGAGATTTTGAATAGGATCTGTCTGGACGACTTGCCTCTGTCGACAAGACCTTGTTCAGAGAAGTTTGTGATTCTGTCTCGTTCATCGAGCTACTGCACCTAATATGACGGAATCTGAGATGTAATCGATTGCTTCGGATTACATGAATAGCCTCTGGTACCGGCTGAAAGAACTTGCCACGCTGTTAGATATGGTCCTGAAGGGGTGCTTCCGTGGGAACAACAACATGGAACAAATTCCAGCAGCTCATGCACGGTCTTTGTACTGGGATATCAGGCATCGGTGTCTTAAATGTCTTCCATTCACAGTGACTGACTAGCCTCCACTACCACACGCTACTCCCGAATGCTTCATTCTGTGACTTAGAAGTTGTTTCTCGTCCGGCTCTTCGATGCAGGACTGCACGTGGTGCTGTGCTGTGCTTGCAAGTGTGACACTGTATTTACAAAGTGGAGTGGTTGGAGTTTAGTGGCACATCAAAATCTGCACAAACAACATCACAACTGCCTCATTCTCTCGCTGGCTGGCTCGGTCGGTATGTAGTAAGTAGGCATGTACACTTGCTTAGTCCTCCACGATGAATACTGAGGTCTACTAAGATGGCTGCAGATCGATATGCCAGCACAGCCCAATCCGCATCACAATCAGCTAAATCAGCTCACAGCGCATTTGTTTGTGCAGATCTAATCAGGAGCAGAAAAAACAATTTGCCTCATTTTCTAATCATCTGACTATCCACCACATGAAGGTTACATCAGGAGCAGTCGCCACAAGACGTCTTGTCATGTACATTTTAAAATCACACACGCAGCTGTATGAGTGACTTTGTAACTTGCAGAAGAGAATGATCATATGTGAATTGTGAACTTTCTGATGAACATTCTGAACATGGTCCAGAAATTTCTGATTAGTCTCTGTGTGGGACATTCTGATATGTACTTTCCAATGTGGGATAATTTTCAACTTCAGGCATGACGGTTTAATTTCTCATCTCCAATTTTCGAACTTCAAACAGAAGAGAAGAGAGGAGACGAGTAAGTCATCTTCTGGGAAACAAGCGTACAAAAGTCATCGGCAGACGTCTCTATCGGGAACGTGTACACGGAGAATCTTCAGATGACAGAAGTCATCAGTTTTCAACCGAGTTTCGATCCCAATTCAGCACAATAATTGATACGTAATTCCAGTAGCTATTCGGGATTATGCACATCCAAGGGTATGCTATCATTCCACACTTAGAATGATCGATTCCTTCGTGTGTAGCCGAGGGCACAAACTCGGCTACAAATAAGAACAATAAAAATTAAGGAAGTACATCCAGAATCTTCCCACTTGTCCGGGACTAATTTTATCATTGCATCACTCTGAGTTCTGTCCTCAGAATGCAGTGCAGAACTGCTTTAAAATGGTAGTGAACATTATGCCTACCCAAACGGAACTCGACTTCCATCAGGCGACTTAAACCCTGGAAGCATGGTAATGTCCAGAGATCGATTGATTCCCCATACCTAATCTTGTAGTCTAAGAATCTCACTTGTCAGCTAAGGATCCGGAACCTGCCTGGCTGACTGCCTGCTGTGCCGCCCTGCCAAACATAACTGGCAAACTATTCTCAGGTGACCCAGGAACATGCTCAATCATTTAGGAGCTTTTCTGAGCGCACCAACTTATGGCTACACATTTTCTACAGAAAATGTTGTGTGTAATTGTTTAGACCTTGAACAGCTAGCTCTTGGAACGACTCCAGTCCCATTGGCAGGCATGTAGCAGGACAGCGGCGATTGCGAAAGCGATGGCGGAAGCGTGCAACATGAGCCCAACTCGAGCAGCATGGTCCACACTGGCTAAGTCGTTACAGTGGTTCTACTGGACGGTGGACAGTTCCAACATACACGCGTTCAGTAGTGGAGCAGCAATCTTCTTGATCCCGTTTTGTGGAGATCCTATGATTCCTGCTCGCATCAGTCCTAAATTACAAGCATCATCAGCGGAAACATCAGATGAAGAAGGAGCTACTTTTGTTCCAGATGTTTCACACTGAAAGATAAATTATAAAAACATAAACATAAAAACAATATGCATCGATTATTTCTTGCATGTTTATTACGATATCTCAGTTCGGTATCTCTATTCTAGTTGAAGATCTAACAATATCTAGCTTTGTCAATCAGTTCCAGACAAACTGGGAAGTAGAGGAGGTGCTAGTGCTTGTGCACCTTCGAAGACCTCTAGTATCTTTTGGTGAGATCTAAGCCCATCTGAGCGTGTAGAGAGAAAATAAAGAAAGCCTGGAAGTCTCGTAAGCCGGATAACGCTACCGGGAATGGCATTATTTGCATTTTCCCAGTTGGATCGGAAATCACAGCCGTGGAATCTCACACGTAGGCTTCAATAAAAAAGTCCCTGATATTGGAACTTCCCTCTGAGTCAATGACTGACTTACCCGAGCTTTGCCTCTTCGTGCTCACAGAGTTACCGTCCAGAAACACTTCAACCGTGCATCAATGGACAGTGACGCCAGAATCCATAGCGAACAAAAATATCGAACAAAATTTGATGGTCTGCGTATTTGCATGCATCCCCCGGGAACTACGAACATTTTCCCTGTGTGTCAAAAACGCGTTCAACTTGGTTTCTTTTATACGTTGTGTATCCATCGAGTCGTGAGTGTTTTCCTGCCGTCTTTGAATTCCAGAGGCTCCTTTTCAATATACAAACATAAGGGAACGTGTCGACCGTCTTTTACCCAGAGAGAATACGGAGATTATCAAATTTTGTTCGATTTTTCTGGTCGCTGTCGACTGTGTATTCTTTCCAGCCAGTCCATGTGGCTGGAAAGTTTACCGATTTCGAATTCGGGCACAGGCAGGCATC
The DNA here is from genome assembly GCA_014180765.2 of Marchantia paleacea. Classification (NCBI taxonomy): domain Eukaryota; kingdom Viridiplantae; phylum Streptophyta; class Marchantiopsida; order Marchantiales; family Marchantiaceae; genus Marchantia; species Marchantia paleacea. Next base: position 790,561 of record MUAA02000097.1, read on the forward strand.
ACTTTCAGAACGATGGCAACGCATCTTTACACTCATTTATTTTCGTGTCGGTAACCATGGTACATATGTGATCTGGAGCAAGAGAACTGTCTTAGTTCAGGTTAACATCTGTCGGAGTTCTTGTACCACGAGATGTTTTGCATGACTCATTCACAGCTGTTTACGTCCCACATTGGAATATATTTTAGAATTTAGCTCTCTTTAACTACAAACAAGCCTTCGATGTGCATTGCCAGCATAAATCACATGCCATGAGTAGTTTTTTTAGAGGACTACAACCTTCCGAAGCTTAGGAAGGTAGAACCTAGTTCAGAAGTGTAGATACAATCAACTATGACATCATGTCTACATAAAAAGGTCAACTTTTTTAACAGAAGAGAAGCAGAACTGTTGTGAACACTGCAGGCTGTACATAAGTTAGTCATGATATTGCATATATAAATAAAATCTGTGTACTTGCTACTCATGAGAATTAGATGTGATTGTATGACGTTAGCCGGATACAGAACAGGATCAGGAAGCCATTTCTTTTTGGCTTCTGAATGGTCTTGAGGGAAGTGCTTATTGGACAGGTGAGGTGGACACTTGAACTGTGTACAACAACTGCATAGACCACATTTCCTGCAAATGTCGATGTCGATGTGTGGTGTTCAACAAGATGCATGCATTACGAGCTTTCCCTTCTTTCCGTAGCGCGTTCTCTCTATTGGTGACTTTCACGTTCAACGAGTGAGCTAGCAGCTCCTCAATGAACATTTGAAACATCCAAGTTAGCGCACATGACTTCAGTCAATGAAATTAAGTTGCACTCCATTCCATTCCATTTCCACCACGCCTGCCGGAGAAGTTCACGAGGAAGGGTCATGCAAAAAGTAGCCGAGCTTAGGATGCTCTTTTTGGTCGCTTACGTACATGTCATCTCATCTGGTTCTCCCCTGTCTCCACGTTCCAGCACCGATTTGACATTCATTATTGGGGCGACTGCTCAACTGAGTTCTGCCCAATGGAGATATTCCTATGAACAGCACCTAATGAGTGATTTATCAGTCTTCGTGATATAGTCTCATGAAAGGCCAACACGAGCTTAAATGTCAAGGTCTAGTCAAGATGTAAACTCGACAAATGGATTATTATATTTCCGTGCATTTAGTAGAAACCAATGTTTGCTGCAGTTTACACGTTAGTTAAGTTCACACACTTAGATGATCTAAATTATAAATTAAATAAATATACTCAAAATGCATTATACTTATAGAGTGTATCAGGGTTTAGGTAACTCCTTTCTTCTTCGTCAGGGGATCCGGCCTTGAAGGCGATGTCTCGTCTGCTATGGAACGAGATAGAAACCTGGCTTTGGAACAGAGAGATTAATTCAAATGTGACAGTCCAAAACTTTAACATCCCCGAGAGTACACTACAAGGAAAGTCGGAATCATATAAAGACACATTCAGCTGAAACTGACTATGCAGTCAAAATTGGTCATGGAAAATTTGTAAAAACTGTTTTAAGCTTGGAAACCGTAGGTACTACTCCAAATGGATATTTTACGGGCAGCACATCGGTTGCCGAGTATATTCTAAGGAGTTTTGTTTTCAGTCCCACGAATCCTGCAAAGTGGAGAAGTAGAAGTGTCGACTCTTGCGGCACGGTCACCTTAGCTTTGGCATATGACAAATGACTAGCTGAGTCAGAAATCAAGACCATTGATCAAGAGATGTGCTAAGGTTCTCGACAGAAGACTCTGAACAAATACGCAGGCCCTCCTATGTCACACCCCAGATCTCCCCAATAGCCAGACACTGGTGAGTGAATAGCACGGTATGCCACATTACCATGGGCGTGGGAATGTTTCCGTATGACGCACATCATGATCATGTGTTGAGAGTACGGTAGATAGAATCGCATGCCTAACAGAGAAGATGGCTATGAGAAAAATTATAAATGTGAGATGGAAATTACGAAAAGGGTCATAATCTGCAAGGGGCTGCCAAATTTATAGATTTGGTGCTGAACAAACCGAAGTGATGGGATTGCTCTCGACGTACGTACAAAGCTAACGCTGTGTACACACTGCGTGTACATACGCCTGATTGCTAAAGCCACTGTTGGTCCGGTTCAAGGAATGTCTGGGGGAGGAATTACATGGAGTTAACGGACGCATTTAAGTGTCGAACGCACCAAAGCACTGACTAGCTACAAAACTTGATGTGACTGCATTATTACGTGGAGTACAGCTTGGGATGGTTTGCAGAGAGGCTGTTCACGATCAAATCGAACTTGAACAGCAACCAGTTGGTAGGAGGTTAATACTTAAAGTTTGCGTGTCAATCATACTCTTTTTCACGTTCAACTGCTAGCTAATTGATGTCGAGCTATAGCTATCGATCGATCGGTCTCAGGACATTGCTTTCACGGTCGAGCTTTCCGAATAGGGCTGTTACAATGGACGATGTGAATTGGGAACGTCCGTGTGAGACCCCCGCCTACCGCCCAGACTCACGTTGTTCATACTAAAGCACTCGGGTCGGCTCAGCTCAGCTCGTCTCGGCTCGCATGCGTTGGAGATCTGTAGCCCTTGTTACCACTTAAAGTGAGATGGACAGAAGATACTTGGACACCACCGATACATCGCTCATCCTCTCCATCAATGGATTGTGCATGCCTGCCATTGCATGCCGTCGTCAACGTATTCATTGTTTCGATTGGAAAGTTACATGTCGGATTTGATAGAAAGTTGAATATTCGAGCCTGAATCATATAAACCTTTGCTTTCTCAGCCTAGCTGACAGTGTTCGCAACATGAACTTCTTTCACCTGCCAGCAGCAGTATGATGAGAAACCAGAATCTAACTTCCCCAAATGTCTTCTACCCATCTCTCTCCCCCTCTCTCTACTGATAGTAACCAGCTCTGTTCTGCTCTGTGAGGACCAGTAATATTCGGAATGCTGCAGGTGATAGCCGTTGGCTGGCCAACATTCGGAAATCACAGAAGCTGTGAACAGGGAAAGTGAAATCTTATTGATCATATGATAACAATAATGACGATTTTAATTAGCTAGTGTATGGATGTACCGCAGGCACGGCATAGCCTGAGCCTGAAGCCGAGCAACTCATCAGATCATGACAAATGAAAGGAAGATGAAAAGAAGCACGGTACGTACGTCTGCTCTGGTCTGGGCAGCGAGGGCAGATATAGAGTGTTTAGGTGAATCTTCAGATTAAACTTGTTGGACAGAAAGCATGGGATTAAGGAGTCCAATGATTCAGGGCGGATGTATCAGATGCCGTGAGTGTCTGCCTAACCCACCTGAACAACAGTCGTAAGTCGGATGATTGATCCAGTAGTTGACCAAAGAGTCTCCAAATCGAATTTCTCGTACCCAGATCGCTGTAGATGGCTGTAGCTACAGCCATCTACAGCTATCTTCGGGTACAGGATACAGCTAGCCAGGTTATACCAGTCTGAGAGCCTTTTCGACCTTGTGCTCGAACAGGCCCCGGGATTCGATTGGTGGAAGTTGCAACTACAGGACGCGGACTCGTTTCGATTTTTACCGTTCACTGGCCAGAGCTCGAGCTGGCTGGTCAAGTTACAGTATGATATATGTTCGTTGAACACGTTCGTACCATGGCATGCAGTCATACATGATGGATGATGATGAGGAGGATGATATCGATGCAGTGTTCGAGCAAGACGATAGCTAGCAGCTCAAGCAGAATGTAGTACTCGGCTTGGCATGACGTGTTTCGAGCTTTGACTATTGGAGCCCTGTTGAGTACACATGATTGCCAACAAAAGAAGATTAAGTCCAGATAAGTGCTTGGAATGTAGTACAGCAGCGACCAAATAATGAAGAAAATCTTTCTGAGTCCTCCTCCTCCTCATCAGTCCTGACCTTTACCTTCCTTGCTGTTGCGCTCGTGAGCTTGCACGCTCTGCGAAAACGGGAATAAAATCCATCATCCATGTACTCACCTTTGCCATTGCCTCTGAGTGTCATATCTTATGGGCTGGCATGGTAGCTAGCTTACTTCCTCCCTTCCTTCCTTCCAAGGATCCATGATCCATTAGATGTAAAGGTTCTGCTTTACCTGTTCACGATCGATCCAGGCCCAAAGAAAGCTGCCGCTCGTACTCTCTCCTACAGAGTACGGTCGAAATTACTGTAGGTGCAGCACTAGCACTAGCACTCGCCATGGTTGGCTGGGCGGCTGGTTGGTTGGTCGGTAGCTAGACGCTGCAGTACTAGTGTTGGTCTGTCTGTCTCAGTGACAAAATCACCGTTTGCTAGTCGATTATTGTCACAACTTACTGGATATTTTGGACGAAAATTGGAGCAGCAGCTGACAAGTCCACATCACTGCGAGGCTCGTGAGTCTTCCTTCCTTCATGATCATGCCTCAACATACGTACGGTGTGGTGTGGTGTACAATGTCATAAGAAGCGGCTGCTAGCAGAGTCTGCCCAAACATTTGAAATTTCCTACTTTTTGTGAACAGGAACTCACTTTTGTCCGTGATCATGAGGTCCTCAGATGCAAGAGTCTTAATGAAGATGATAGAGACTATGACCGACACGCAGACAGCATTTCGCGAATCATTCCTCTCTCGCAAGACAGACCGTCCACGATGGAATCATGGAAAGCAAGCGGCTCAAGTTTAACGAAACGCAAGTACGAAAACTACCGGTGCATGGCATTCAGCACTTCCCTTCTCTTCTCCTTCTGGCTCAACAATACCGATCCCTTTCAAAATATCTGCTTTACATATGATAGGACTTCGCCATACCCGTCGCCATTAACAAGGGGGTGTAATTATAAACCAGGACAGAATAGTACAGTCCTGACTGACTTCGAAAAGGAGACGAGGCTCGCACCGAACTAGCATTGGCATCTGGCATAAAATGGAACTGCAAGCAAGCGTCGGGCGGAGCTAGCTTCTTGTATTACGTCTGATGTTGTAGATTCCTCTGACGAGATTCTGGCAATTCAGGTTCTGTCCATTCGGGCCCGTCCGACTTAAACTCAGAGTCTGCACAACGACGCCAAGTAGTGCTCAAGTACGGGGTGGCCTGAAATTCTCAGTCGCTCTCAGAGACTTCAACCTGACCTGATCTGACCTGTTGACTTGTGGTGGTCCCAAGGCAAGCAGTGTCTGCATACATTTCATCCAGACGACGACGACGACGACGGCGTAACCGAACGTTTCAGCTCCTCAAAAGCTGTGCATGAGACCCGAGCTTTCAATTGGAACATGGAATACGCACGAACTTGACATGCCAGCAGAAATCAGAACGTAGTTTGGATGGATCAGTTGGATGGAGTTTCAGCAGCAGCAGCCTGGAAAATCTGATTTACTTTGAAGCGAGTCCGATCTGAAACTTGATGATGTCTTCTAGGCGCACTCGACGTGTACGTACTCCTTCGTATCCTCGCTTGCTCCAGAAAGAATGGGGACGTCAGTAAGTGGGGCACCATGGATGGAGATCTAGAGGGATCGATGTCTTCCAGATCTTCTGCTGCTGATCGATGTAGTTTCCCTTTCATACGAGTACTGTATTCGCTTCATAGCTCTTGAAGCTCTGGAGTCTTTGGTTCTACAGAGTCCCGTGTTTCCCTTTCCAGCCTTCTTTCCTTTCAATTGTGACCAGTGTAATCGTCTCCAGAGACAAATGATTTCGCTGAAAGAAAAGAGTACAATGTTGTTCTCGTATTGTAGTTTAGGAGGACCAGAAAAGTAAGGTTTACTCCCCCTTCAGAATTCAGCGATTGCAAACATCAATTCTGCCATCACCTTCAAATCACGGCAAGTTCTATACAACTTATCGATCAGGCATTAAGTGGAAAAAAATACAGGACCTGGTGTAGGTGGAGTGTTAGATAGGAAAATGCTTAAAACTCTTTATTGTATTACGGCTTGACATTAGAGATGAGCTGGATAGCCTGAAGGTTCACGTGGGATATGGCAGCAGATGCAAAGAACGCTTACTGCTTGTTTAGAGTAAGTCTTTTGTAGAGCTGTTAACCGATCGATGGGAGCCTAACGGAAAAGATTAAAGATTCATTCCTGAGCTAAGCCGGATCAGTTGGGGCCGAATCGGTCGGGATGATAGCAAGGACTGGTCGTAATCAGAGGTTAGCTAGTAAGTAGTGTTGCATCTAATCACAAAAACCTTGAAAGTGCGTGCAAGTCGCGCGCAGTAGAAACTTATTCAGATGGAGTCGGGAATTTCCCATGCAGCCATTATCATAGATTTCCTATGCGGTCACACGAATGGCATGGCATAGCATTCTTTTCTCGCGATGTTGAATCTTGGAGTTCATCCGATCACATGATGGAGACAGGCAGGCTTAGGTGGCGTTTGAACAAAACATGCGTTTGCCAAGTCACACACAGAGAGAGAGAGAGAGAGAGAGAGAGAGAGAGAGAGAGAGAGAGAGAGAATGGAGTGCAAAAGACGTACGATCATTGACCTCTGGATGAATGTGGAATGAATTGGCTGGCACGTAAATGGCTGACGGCAGGGCTTCACCAGATATACAATGACACGATGCAGATCACACTCCCAAGCACTAAAAGTATCAGCTGTAACTCTGATGCAAGTCACTTCTGGTAGATTTGCAGTCCCACATATCAAGTCCAACTAGTACTGGGCGTGGCCGGCCTGATGTTGCAAACTTGAAAGCCCACGACTGATCAGTCACTCATCTGAGCTAGCTCGCCTCGGTCCAGTCCAGTGGCCAACCAGCGCAGGCAGACATCGACAGATATAAAACAACATCTCATGGCCTTCCTGCCTGCCAGCGGAGATATAGCCCCAAGCGGTAACTTTTACAGTAAATCAGATGGAGGTCACCCGCAACATAGCTGGCCTGAAAACTCCTAATTCAATGAATGAAGAACTATCCAGACAGGCAGGTGGAGCGGGGACCATCTGCGTCCATAATATTCATCATCATTGATCCAGAGGCTGCTCTACAAACTCCTCACATGTGTTTTTGCTCTAGTATTCTCACCAGCCAGCCAGCCATCGATCAGCACTACTGCATGCGCCATCCTCCTGCAGAAATGTCAAACTGGCCACTGACACTGAAGGCCAAGGCTGATCGCGACGCATTCGTGCACCTACCTCTTGGCTGGCCGCAGGGAGGAGGCGACCCGAGTTCGCTTAGTATATAGATTGGGGCTTCGTCCATGCCCCGAGCAGCTCCCTCCGTCGCGGCCAGTCTCAGAAGCATACGTCACGCAGTTCAACTCACGCAATTGCGTGAGAATCCTGAGCAAGATCCGCCTCCTGCAGGAGGGAGCTCAATCCCAGGCTCCGAGAATTTCCAAATTTCCGAGAGACAGGATATCGGACGCATCCGTCCCTTGAGGACCTTCACATGGCCCGGCTCCACGCTGCTTCCGTGACTCGGAGCGAGTCCCAGCCGCAGCCGAGCTATCAGACCATGAGAGGCCCGGGGAAGATCCACTTCCTGCTCGGCTTCTGGAGATGCGCTCTGCTCGTGTACATCTTCTTCAAGCTCGACGCCTTCGAGACCGCGCAGGTGGCTGCTCGTCACCGTCCTGCGCGCATCGCCTCCGTTCTGACTCACGACCAAGCCATCGAGCGAGCTTACGAGTCCACCATTCATCACAACCGTTACCAAAATCGCAACATCGAGGCTCACAATACAGATGCTGAGCGTAGTGATTCTGGTGGTGGCGGCGGCGGTGGACATTCTGCTGCTCATGGTGCTGCTGACCCACAGCATCGTGCAGCTGCTGCTCTAGCGGCGCGACGGCGCAAGCTAACGCATCTGGTGGAGGAGCCGGCGCTGGTTCTGAACTACCACTACGGGCCGCTGATGAACTCGGGCTCGAACGTGCCGATTCACGTCATCTGGTACGGGGAGTTCAGCGCGGAGCAGAAAGCCATCATCTGCGACTTCTTCCGGTGCTTCCGCGCCAGCAAGCATAAGATGCCGTCCGTGACGAGCTGGTGGAACGTGACCCAGGGCTACAAAGACGACAAGGGCTGCGCCGTCGCGGCCACGCTGAAGCTGGGAGCGCAGGTCCACGACCGAGCTTGTTCACGCGGCTTTGCCCTCAGCGAGAACGATCTGCAGGCCATCGTGCTGAACGCGTTCAACGCGACGGATCCCGGGTCGCGACTGCCCATGGAGGCCAACTCCGTCTACCTCGTGCTCACTGCCCGCGACGTCCATGTTGAGGACTTCTGCATGAACTCGTGCGCCTCGCACTTCGCCACCCTGCCCGTGGACGAGACGCTGGGGCAGCAGCTGCCCTTCGCCTGGGTCGGGAACTCGGAGCTGCTGTGCCCGGGCCAGTGCGCTTGGCCGTTCGCTCGAGGCGAGTTCGGGCCTCCGGGCCCAACGCTGAAGTCGCCCAACGGAGACGTGGGAGTCGACGGGATGATCATCAACATGGCGGCCATGCTGGCTGGCTCCGTGACCAACCCTTTCAACAACGGATTCTATCAGGGCGACGCCGGCGCCCCTCTGGAGGCGGCCACGGCTTGCGCTGGCATCTTCGGACCAGGCGCTTACCCGGGCTATCCCGGCCAGTTGAAGGTGGACAATGCTTCCGGCGCCAGCTACAACGTTCATGGCTTCTGGAATTCGAGCCGCAAGTTTCTTGTGCCCGCTCTGTGGGATCCCGAGACTCTCACGTGTACTCCTCCCTAGATCCAGAATCTGAAGCTACTTCTTGAATCTCGAATATCTTGATGAAGCAAGCGTACACCGGAGCGACTGCGAACTTCTCTCCTTCTGAGCGGTCTGGTGTGCATGTTTGCCGAGCTTGTGGCTACCGCTGAAATGTAATGTGATCGTGCGCACGCGGCGATGTTGCGCTTAAGTATTTCTTCTATGTATTTTATGAGCGGAAAGTGTTTGCGGTCGACGTTTTGTGCTTGGCTTTCACAGAAGTGCAAAAGCTGCTGCTGCAAAGCTTGGAAGTGTTGCTGTAAGTTAGAGGAACTATGCACATCATTATATTCAAGTCGACACTTGGGTGGGAAATCTGCAACTGCCGATGATAATTTGACGATGCGGCGTATGTTGTCGGTCCGCACTGGATCAACTTCAGACCTTATTCGAGACCTGTTTGCTTCGATGTCTTTTTGCAGTTTCAGCTTGGAGAGCGGCTGGATTAAGTATCAATTTGAAAGGAGAGTGAATCCAGTCGCACACTTGGGTGATTAAGATTTTAATTAAAGCGAACAAGAACAGAATGGAATGGAATGACTTGGAACAATGTATTGCATTGCTTTGCCTGGAGGGTGACGAGAATCTTCAATAACGTTGATATACTGAGACAGAGAAAGAGGAGGGAATGCAGTATCATCACATGGTTTAAACCTCCAAGCATATGCCACTTCCATGCCGTGGAATTCAACTTTCATCAATGTAGTATTGATTATCTAAGATCCCAGAAACATGCAGATACCTTCAAAAGAAAACAGAGGCTAGAGCCATTGTTTTGCATTCCTCATTGCTTCTACCAACTTTCTAAACAGTCCAGCTTTGATCTTTTAGCATCTTGCAAGGACAAACTTCACGCACTTTCATGACTTTTATTGCATAGGCTTATCTTAATTAAGGGTTCCAGCTTGTTTTCTTGCTCCTCCACTTGTTTCTAAAGTCGGCGATTCTCTTTGTCCATGAATTTAGCTTTTGCATGCTTCATCTTGCAGATCTTTAAGTAGGTATGCTTTGACTTTGTGGAAAACTACTCTTCCACTTTCTAGTCTATCTAAAGTTCTCCCATCTCATTCATGAGTTGGATTGGATCTCTTCATAGATTCCCAAGTTATAGCTTCTGCACTAGATTGGCATTGCCATCATCTTAAAATTCCTACTGTGTCACATACTATGGCGCAACCTCTTTGAACTTTATTACCACTAACATGACTACTACCTCCAATTTCTACATCAGCTGTAAAATGAAAGACATATCATGTCATGCAATCTTTTTTTCCTTCCTCTTTGCCTTGACTATCTTAAGATGAAAACCTCTACACTTTATTCTTTACTTGTCCACAGTCTCTTTTGCCTTCTCTTATGGGAGTATCTCAATTCTTTCTCTGCAAGGATATACTTTTGCTTCTGTTTTATCTTGTTTCTTAATGTCTAGCTCAAATGACGGCATCCTTTCTCCAATATTACTTTTGATGAGTTGTTTGACTATTTGTATCCTCACCCTAATTTTGTATTAGACAATCTTTTCATGTTTTGACTTCTAAATGTTCTGGTGAAGTTGGAGGAAAAGATATGATAACTTTTGATATAATAGATTGTATGATAGAAACAATTATTTTCTTGTTAAGTGATAATCAAATGTCATATATCATCTCATTGGTATCTTCACTTTTCTTGACTTGGATTGATATTTAATTGGTTTGAATGCCGAGAACCCTTAAATTTAGGGTCAAAATTGATTTGGTACACCAAAGTCATTTGGAATTCTCCAATTGACTTTGATGTAGATGGGATTCTAGAAGGTCCAAGTAGACCAATCACATGTTACCATGTAATCATTTCCATTGGGATTTATAATCTCTATCTTGATTAAACTTGATAAAAAATACTATAAGGTAATTATTTTTAGTTACTAGAGTAAAATTTTAAGTAGTATAAATAAAAAGAATAAGAAGCACAACTCAATCTTTGTTTTGGATAAGTAATTTAAATATCAATGAAGTATCATTAACATTTTTTTAAGTGATATTTGAATCTTTGTAAGATTGTTTAGTTACGAAAGTTGTGTAACATTGAAGTTAATGACTTCATAATGGAAGATGAACATAAGATAACTTTAACAACTAAATATGAATAATTTGAGATTTTAATTATGTCATTTGGTTTAACCAATGTCCCCATCACATTCATGGGACTTATGAATAATTTTTATAAGTATCTAGATAAATTGTTGATTGTGTTATTAGATCATATCTTTATATAAATCAATTTGTTAGAAGATCATGATAAACATCTTCTAGAATTTCTTCAAGTGTTGAGAGAAAATAAATTATATGTTAAGTATGATGTTAAAATGTGAGTTTGGCAAAAATGAAATAAATTACTTAGGCCAAAGAGTTATTATAATATACATCCAAGTCATGAGTGACAAAATGAAAGTCATTCAAAATTGGAATGTCCTATAAAATCATACTAAACTATAGAGTTTCTTGGGTTGAACTAACTTTTATTGAAGTTTTATGGAAACTTTTATTTGTATTGCTCTAGCTTTAACAAATCTTTTAAGTCAAAGTCATAAATAAAAATGGGATACAATTCAAGTGATCTCATTTCTGATTTGAAGGATGCGCTCTTAAGTTTAATCAAGGTAGAGATCATAATTTCCAATGAAAATGGTTATATGGCGACATGTAATTGATCAATTTGGACTTTCTAGAACCCCAAATACACTCTAATTGACTTTGGTATATCAATTCAATTTTGCTACTAGATTTAATGGTACTCACCAAGAGTGATGGACAAGATGGTAGTGAGTGTGATGGGAATTCAAACCTTATTGTCCTTTCAAGTACTTGAGGAGGCTAGCTATGACTTAATGTTAGGAAGACCTTGGTTGAGGACGGTGAGGACAACTGATCGGTGGCATAAGGGTTATCTTCGTATAGGACCAAAGAACCATCGAGTGAAGATCCCTCTCACAAATGGCGGAGGAGCAGTCTCAGACTCGGATAGGCCTACGAGTGATTATTTGTAAAGTGAAGAAAGTGGCAGCTTTTCAAAGGTTGACACCAACATGTTGACCAATAAGGAGACATCATCTAAAGGCAACCTGGATGATGATGTTCAAGTACAAGTTCTTGCTGCAATCGATTTATTTTCTAGGCTAGGGGTAGTGAAAGATCCTGACAAGATGAAGATGAGTGAAGAGGAGATTACTTGACGGCTTTCCAGTCTCAAGTTTGGTCCCAAGGTTATTACGGAGGAGAAGTCAAGGTTCTTGGATATATTTCATTAATATATCCATGTCTTTGTCTTTAACTACAAGGATTTGAAGGAAGTAACCTTAGAAACTCATTGCATTGAGTTAGAGGAGAAGGCTCGACTAATACATCAGAAGTAACGTTTGAACCTTTTATTGGAAAGTTTGTGCAAGATTTCAAAGATGATTTTTGTGTGTACATGAATGAAGAGGATCATTTTGATCATTTGGTCAAAATTCTACAACGTTTGGAGAAAGTCAAGGCCTCGCTCAATCCAAAAAAATGCATTTTTGGATGTGAGGAAGGTTTGTTGTTAGGGCATATCATCTCCAAGGATGGTATAGCAATGGATCCAGAAAAGGTGAAACGCACCCTTGACTTACCTTTTCCGTGACGTTGACCAAGTTGAGGCATTTCCTTGATATGGTGGGATACTATCAACGGTGTCGTGTTGTGACGCGACTACTATGAGAAGATGATGATATGTGTCATCTTCAGAGTTGTTGTCATGACGGCAATACTTTAGGTTAGGATAACCGACGGCGCATTGTAAGGCTGTTAAGAGCCCACCGTTAGATCAACTTTGTAGGGTCAGGATGTTGAAAAGGCTCCAAGAGATATTATCTTGGACCTTATCAGATATAAAGCGCAGTCAGGATGGAAAGGGTATGGGAGAGAGCTAGACACATCACTTTGCTGACTATGGAGCTTATCTGATCAAAGTGGAGCTGACGAAGGACATGGATAAAGGACAACATGATCCTCCAGATGTACCAATACCTAATCCATTTGTGATCAACATCCGGTGTCTTCATCGTGATCATTTTCGGGCGTGGTTAGTGTATCATTTTGGATATAACTTTCTGCAAAAAGTGATAAACTCTCCGCACTGATTATTCTTCCGCTTGTTTCCTACGGCGCGATTTGGGACGTAATAAAGATAATGCTTTTGATTTAGTTTGGGCGCTATGGATCTAAACTTACCAGTAGTGGTGGCTTTCAACACATGGGTTCCAATCCATCACTATTGCTTACCGAAAACAAGCCATAGGGAGTTGATTGTTAGGAACTTTGGCGAGGAGTAATATTCTCAAGTTATAAACGTTTGTAGTTCCGTTCATACTTAGCCGGTTTCGAGTTGTCATTTTGACTCTTTATTAGTGGCAACTCGTATTATGTATAGGATGGCTAAGTAGTGTGTTTAGGATAGTTGTAAAGCTCTAAGTTAAAATGGAGCTAATTTGGCTACACTAGAGGTCAAAATAACACTCTTCATTCTCATTCAGATCCTCAAAGGCCATCGATCAAGTTTAGAAATTACCATACATGGATCACATCTTTGAAGTAAATTTTCTTAACTGATAATCAGTTGAGAAAATTTACTGAAGTTTGAATTGGATATCATAATCTTCTTCCACTGAAGTTTTACCGGTTGTAATGAACTCGAATGTGGAGTGTTGAGGAGAAGAAGAAGAGATTGTCAACTCACACGAGGTTCAAGAGGGTTCTTCTACAGCCAGATGATGAGGCATTCTCATAGCGAAGAAATGTCCATGCGACATAGGTGGTGAAATCTTTGAGGTGGAGGAACTTTCATGAGTTCTCTTGTTGCGAGTTTACAGATTCATGAGTTTCGGTTTATGGTTGACTGTTCCAAGTTTAGAGTAAGGTGTAGATTGCAAGTTCAGATTGTAGATTGATCTTGAGATATTAGGGTGCAAGTTCAAGTTTTGTTTGGACTTGAGATATAAAATTAGTCAAAAATCAGATCGTAAGAACTCTATAGTGATAGCTTAGCGCAGAACGTTGAAAGGGTTATGGAGCAATTTTCTGTGAAGTTTAAGCGAGAGTTATTGGTCCAATCATTGGATATCATAATCTTCTTCCGCTGAAGTTTTACCGGTTGTAATGAACTCGAATGTAAAGTGCTAAGGAGAAGAAGAAGAGATTGTCAACTCACACGAGGTTCAAGAGGGTTCTTCTACATCAAGGCGCTCAGGCGTTCTCAGAGCGAAGAAATGTCTATGCGACACCGGCTCATGGAAAAATATCCGGGACAAACCAATCAATGCTATCCCAACTCAAATACACCAGCTCCTCGAGCTCTCGTTCTACCTTGACTACAATTTACAGTCCAACAGCGTGGACGATTGCAAAAGCGAAAAAGATCCCATCACTTTATTCCTACGACTATTTATACACAATTCCTAACTTCTATTTCTAAGTTTCACCTACACGGATCGCACTCTCCAAAATCTACTCTGACTATCTAAGCCGTGCAATCGCACCTCCGCCTCGCGGATGAATGTGTCGATTCCTAACTGCATCTCATGCACGTCTGCAGCAATCTCCTGCCGGTGGAGATTCATGGCATAACAGAAATCTCGTCCTAGCACTTTATACATCTCCTTGCGTCACTCTTTGGTATCTCCATGATTCTCCATCGCTGGTACTAACTTCTCCAACCGTTGTGACTCCGTGTCGTCACACTGAGCAAAAAGGTATTTCGCACACATGTTGGCAAGAGTCTCCAATCGAACAGGTGCTACTACATCAACTTGATTTAGGCACCGTTTCAGCTCGCATACCATCTCCCGAAGTTGCAAGTTCTTCTCCACAAAGTTCACTTCAGCTCCCTTAATTCGACATATCACTCCGCAAGACTACTTTGAGGTTTCCACTTGTGTGCTCAATTCCACCTTCTGCTTCTCTAGTTTCTCCACTCATTCCGTTAGTTGCCGAATAGTGTTGATTTGGTCTTCCTTCCCAATAGCCAACATGTTCATCATCTTGACTAAATCCATATATCCGTCGACTTGAGGATCCCATCCCGGCACATACCTCGGTCCCATCTCATTAAGCTCCATAAGGACCGGAATTACTATAGTCTCCAACTTCTAAGACAACTACAACACCGAAGCTAACGGTTTCGCAATCTCCTTCGTAGCCTTCACTTTCAGGCGAGAAGGCTTCGGAGGAACTACTTCTTCTATCTTCTTCTTTCCTACGTCAGCTCTCTTCGGTGCCGAACTGATCGAAGGACTTGCTTCTTCCTATGGCCGTTTCCTTTTCCTTGATAGTTCAACAACTTCAGTGTCGGAATTGGACTCATGCCTTGCTATCGCCACACTCATCACTCCTGACCTTCGGGGCTCAGGTGGGACTACCGCTCCTATACTTCAGGTCGACCCGTTGCTAGTATCCTTGATGTCTACTTCCATATCAAACAGTCCGGACTCCAACCGATACAGCGCAAAACTCTCTCACTCGAGGTTAACCATTGCATCTTGGCATACAGATGCACCAAGAAAGAGGAAATGTATATTACACTCTTATCATCCTCTCCTAACTTGGTAGCCATTGCCTCCATATTCCTGGCAAAGATTTCTCCCCAGTTAACCCGAATGGTGACTCCTACAAAGCCTTCCACAATCCGCACCATATGCATACTAACGTAAGTCGTGCACTGTGGAGAAAACAACTGATTCAGGGTGAAGGCGACCTTCCTTCGAAACACATCTTTGATCAAGTCAATTTTATACCCATTCGTCCCCTTTCTTTCTCAAGGATTAAACCACTTCGTCTCGTCAAAAGTGAATGTTGTATGCATCGCCGATCCCTCTCAATTGACGTCATCCTTGTCTTCCTCATGCTTGTGGCCTAAAGCTTTAGCCCACAACCTCGCATCCCATGCTCCCAGTTGGGCTCTCTTCCCGATTGCCTTTCCTCCGCGGACTTTGTCGCACAGCTCTGGGCAAACATAATTCCATCGCCATGATAGAAACGCGCCTTCATGGTTCTTCAGCCGCAATAGCTCCACCGGAGTCCAATCCGCCCAATCAAAGGGCGAACTCTCCCCATCGGCACCTTCTTCACAACTGGCATCCTCATGGCTCTCCGACCCAACACCGCTCTCTCATTCTTCCTCAGTATTCCCCTCCGACTCACGTTCTTGGCATGCCCACGAACAGTTCGGCGATATTCCTTCCCTTTGCCGCCTGATCATCAAGACACTTACTCATACACTAGTGTGAACATGCCTCACTTTGCCTATTCGCTACTTAACACAATATTTGTCAAAATACACTTCCATTCGTCCCAAAACCACACTTTATTCCAAAAACACAAAAAATTACTATCACTTTATATTACTCTGCCCCAATACAAGGGGATACCCATGATAAACCTCATAATGACCGGTTCAGCTAACTGATGTTGATAATCAATTATTTGAATAACCTTTTGCGATAACATTTGCTTCGGCTATCTCCACAACTATGTGAGGTTCCAGAATTTATCCAATCTCTCTTTGAGACGTCCCTTGCCTCCGGGTGCCGTGTACTTTGCTTCTGTTCTTCCAGGAACTGCCACGACCTTGTAGAAATCTTCAATCGACAACGTCGATGGAGCAAACGTGCACACCTTGAACTTGACAATAGAGATCTCGGTTCAGGTAACATCTCTTCTGTGCATCTTCAGAATACTGCAGTTTCTTACGGCATCGAGAGTTGCACTTTCAAGTTCAGTAAGAAGATATCATCGTCCTCGGTTAAGGATTACAAGTCCCCGAAACCATTTGTATATGAAAGCATTTCTCTAGTAAGATGACAAATGTGTGTCAAATTCCACAATCTCATACAATTCCGTTGCCCTACGGTTGCATGGTCTGCCCAACTTTCGCTACTATCAAAGTGTAGATATGACCATGGTTTTACGAGACTATCAATCACCATTTCCTATTGGCTTGAGCTTCAAGGCGTAAGAAGTTTGAGGAAAGACGAGAACCCGTAGGCGGAAGGGATGGATGCGTGTCGTTACATGTAACAGTACAATAGCAAGTGGCAGGCATTTGGTTCATTCCTATACCACTCCGCATAATGCTCAAGCTTGACAACACCACATTACTCGAGTAAGTGGTTGAGGCAAATCGTGAGTTGTGAAACATTTCCTGGCCCCAGGTTTTCAATGATAGCCGCACAGTAGAGCTTCATGAATTTGAACAATCAATAGAGTTTTAGACTTCCACGGTCAGAAATTGTCGCAGTGTAGATTTCATGCCCTGCAAGTCTTACCAGTGTACCAGTACAGAAAGAGGACTATTAAGACTTAAGGACCTTCCACCTCGCTGCTTGCCAGACAAAGATTCAAATCGGTGTTGGCTACACCGTTCTGGCACACTGAATATCAATACCGCTTGGCGGTATCTCACCGAGACAGAGCTAGATGCCCTGACGTTCAAGCCTTAAGCTGTCGCCATCTTGAAGCCGAGATTTTGGGCTCAACTCCCTGCTGTGTTATCAGGCAAGTGGATGACTAAGAACATGGCTGAGCCAGTGCACCCTGAGAGCTTGAGAATTTCCTCCCTAGCAAACTTAGTACAGCCAGCAGGTCTTCAAACAAAATTGGTCAATGTCCCGTTCTAATAAACGAAATGTGCACAAGATAAGAGTATAGTTTACCAATTTTCCATACATCCAAGCCATAACTAAGTCCTACAAAGTCATACATGCAATAGAAGAGATCGGAGGTAGTCAACGGATTGAGTCCGTTCGCTGGCAACTTCATCTATGCTCCATGGAGCCCTTGACGAATATAATCTGCATGAAGCGATCAGCCTACCCTGATACATTCTGCCTCATCTACCTCTTTCTGGAAATATGAGCTATTGTTCCAGGAATGATCGCTATATACAAAACCCACTTTGACTGAAAAATGAAGTACAGCACCTACAACATAAAACTCAATCGTCTTCGCGTATGCTACTCGGCATTTGTTTCTGTTCTCAGGCCTGCATTCAAACAGAATGACCATATTAAATATCACTTCAGAAATACACTACTTGTACGTCTGTTTTAGCTTGCAGACCGAAATTCCAACTTAAATATGTATAATATCAACCAATATCAGTGAAACGAAGGAATGTAAAATGACCTTCATACAAGCCACTACATGTTGACCGACATTCGACCTTCGCTGTAGCGAATACTGGAGAACTTGGCCCCTCAAGAGTACAGCAGTGCCACAATGGCATCAAACACAGCAAGCTTAACTTCCCCGGATGATCTGCAACATCGAAGATTTCACAAGGGTGAATGTCACACAATCTCCTGCCACTGACTTTGGCTACCTTTGCTTGAAACTGGACAAAGTTTACAAATACAACTGCATATAACACCAAAGAATATGAACACTAGTTTCCACACAGTCAATACCAGCGTCAAACAACGAAGCTTATAGATGTTCAAATAAGTTTAGCTCAACTGAAAGTAGATGTTCAGATTATGTACTTGTATGTTTAATTGAGATGAATTCACATCGCGGCCCATGGATGTTAAGAGAGGAGTTGATTTGCATACGTAGAAAAATTCCGCGCGATCACAAGATCTGGTCTCTTGACGACAAACATATCGTCCCTCTACATGTCCGATACAGACCACAAATATGCTTCTCGCTCCATGGCCTGCTTCTCATTCTTTGCCTTAAACATATCCCTTTCATAACCAGTACTACGGTCCACTCCATCCCAATGTCGACCTGGTTTTATGCCATAACGGTTCGCTGGAGGTGCTATACCCCTCTTGAGCCAGCTATGACTAGGTACATCTTGGGGAACAATAAATCCTGACGCCTTCATCTCCTCGCTCGCACCAAAATCTGGCAAGACAGGTTCAGGCATCTTTTTCTTCACAAGGTGAGCCATAGGATCTCCCCAGCGCACTGCTTCCTTGAGACTCTTTTCCAGCTCTGCATCATCTCGAGTGCGGGCAAAAGGCTTGTTCTTTTCTGCTTCTAACTCCGCAAACTTGGCTTCCATTTCCTTCTTTTGAGCAAGACCCTTCCCCCATTCTAATGGCTGCTCTACAGGTTTTGCCTCCCCCTTCTGCTGTCTAAGAAGCTCTTCCAACCCTTCCAGCCTTCTACCTCTTTTGTCACGGTAAACCGTTTCAGCACCTCGTCCACTCTGAGATGGATCCAACTCCGCAAGAGCCTTAGTTTCCATTGCCTTCTTCCGTTGTATCTCCTCCACAACTTGCTTTTCAGTCTTGAGTCCTCCGACTGATCCATCAGCCATTCTAGGTTTTTTCATACTTTTACCTTCCATTGCATCTCCGTTTCTACTGACTTTCTTCCTCGGTGGCGACAAGTCGGGGGTGTCATTTCGAGTTAAATTTCTCCGTGGAGATGACAACTCTGTATCCTTCTTCCTCCTCGGTGGGGATATGTCAGGTGAGTCATTTCTTCGTCTCGGAGGTGACGAATCTACATCCTTCCTCCTCCGTGGTGGTGGCATATCAGGTGAGCCATTTCTTCTTCTGGGAGGTGACATTTCTGTATCCTTCCTCCTCCTCGGTGGTGATATGTCAGGAGAGTCATTTCTTCTTCTCGGAGGTGACAGGTCCAAATCCTTTCTCTTTCTCGGTGGCGATATGTCAAGTGAGTCATTTCTTCTTCTGGGAGGCGACAAATCTACAGCTTTCCTCCTCCTCGGTGGTGAAATGTCAGGTGAATCATTTCTCCTTCTTGGAGGTGACAAGTCCATGTTTTTCCTCCTCGGAGGTGACATGTCAACGGAACCATTCCTTTTCCTTGGAGGTGACATGTCTTCCTCCTTCCTCCTCCTCGGGGGAGACATGTCTGGAGAATCAATTCTACTCCTTCCAGGCGACAGGCCTACTGAATCGTTTCTGATTCTCGGAGGAGATAGGTCTCTACTTTCAACTCTCCTATTCCTCTCCGAATCTCCGGGAATTCCATCCCTGCCTTCCTCCGCGTCATCTTTCACTGTCACCCATCCACTCCCGTCGTTTGCGACAGAAAGATAAGGCCTGTGAGTCTTCAGAGCCTCCATCCGATGCATTACCTTCACGTCAACGTCTTCAATGACCGTGGGCTTGTCTGCTTCGTCGTCGGGTGGGTCATCATCGTCGAGCTTTTCCTCCTTTTTCCATACACCATCATTATCTACGATCACAACGCCGTTGCCCAGCTTACTCGATGCTCCTCCCTTCACCTTTCGTTTCTTCTTCGGCTTCACTTTGATTTCATCGTCCCCTCTCGTGGTGGTAGTCGCGTTGTACCTTTTCAAATAATCCTGCATAGAGGTTGCCATTCTTCCTGCCCTCTAGTAACCTCTACTCTACTGCGGCAAAAAGTCAAAAAAACCTGAGCAAACGTGATGGATAGATGATGAACTTGTTCGGCTTCGATACCGCTGCAAGTCAAATGTACCAATTGTTATGCATAATTTCTTAACTGCTCCAAATTCTCGATTGTCTTTCAGTCGTCGTGGCATTGGTTTCCTTATTCATATTCTACAGAAGTTCAACATAAGATCAATTGGATATTCAGCTCCACTTGCATCGCACGAGCGACCATCTAGTTTCACGCCGCTCCGTGCCAGCTCCAATACGGCGCTAAAAGCTCAACACCTGAAACGACCGAACAAAAATAGAGCAATCTCTTTTCTGCACTTAACCCGCGATCTATCACACGACTTCGCGCCAGCTCCGAGACATCTGTAAACACTCAACGTTTGTCCACGAGCGAAAGAATTGCAAACTCGGCGTCGACGAATCAATGGATGAAGAACTTTGTTCCCCGTAATTGTATCCCAAATCGCACAACGTTAATTTTTCACGAACTGCAAAGCTGCCGTTTGTGCAGAACCCTAAACCTTGAGGTCATCTACCAGCTACCGTGTGACAATTTGAAGTACTTCGATCCTTCAAAGAGTACTGCATAAGCCAATTTTGAGCAGAATAAGTTAAAACCGGTTTACAGTCTTTCGAGTGAACCACTCTGGCCCTCCCCTTCCTCTGCTCAAACGCCTCTTCGTCTGCTCAGCGTTCGATAGGTGCACTTTCCTCAGGAGTAGATAATCAATGGACACCGGGCCATCATTACTGCAGTCTCGGTTTCCTTCTAATACGTTACATTTACTCGTTCAGTTCGGAAAAACATTTAGCGTTGTGAGGGGGGATTTTTAATTAATAGTGAAGGGTAAACTGTTTACTTAAATAGATTTTTGTTTGGGGCGATCATTCTTATTTCACTCCCTAATGCGGTACTTTCAACTGAGTGAAGGATGGAGTGGTCCTATGTGTACACCCTTGGAGAATCCCATCAAACTGAAGTACAAGTAAGTGGCCTTGGAGTCATGAGTGGAGAAATGATGCATTGAGACAAGTGACTCTAGACAAGTATCACGTGGACATACTTTGATAGGAGTATCATAGGCATCTTTGGTGGCATCAGAGGATGAGTGAACTTCAAGTGTGTGATAGGAGATTAGACGTTGAGACATACATCTTTTCTGATTTTGTGTGGATGGGTAAGCTTAGCATTGATGGAGTAGACTGCATTTGTTATAGCATTCTACTTGCCCAACAAGCCAAGTAGCATTCTTGGCTTGTTGGGCACTCTGGACAACTTTGTTATCTTCTAGATTTGTTATTGCAGATAGGATTATCATTGAGATATATGAGAGGGATGTGGATACGGAATCATTTCCCTTACATGTATTATATTTCATATATTACAGTATGAAATATTTCCCATTGTGATATTATTGGGGCTAGCCTCATGTTACCCTTTTGGTTTTATCCATGTACGACTTGATGGAGTCTTCTCATACTTTTTTTTATTTTACGTTGTCCCATTTACTCAACCTTTCAATCAGTAGTGTTTGGAGATTTTATCCTTGCATTACTCCCAAAACCCTCACATATGGCTTTGACACAATGACACAAATTCACATCTGCACCTTTGCACCAACTATGATAGGTTATTTTATCTTTCCTCATCTTCCTAGATCCATATACTCATCACGACTTTGACAAGATATCATGAAGTGCATCAATGATATACTACATGAAAAGTGAGTAATATATATAGCTATTGGGGCCTAGCCCCATGTTAGCCAGTTTCATCCATGTTCGACCTGATGGGGTATTCTCATCCTTTTTATTATTTTACTTGGACATCATTACTTAAAAAGATAGCCAACAAGATTACAACCTTGCATATGGGAGTATTAAGTGAAATGACCTTACATTAACCTACTTATATTTTCTTCCTTTTTTTTCAAATTTTATGCTTATTTTAATGAAAATTTTTAACAATATTTCACCGCTGAAAAAATTTGATCCAATTATATTTCATCTAACATCAAAATATATTACAAATGCAAAATTTTGTTTTATTTAGATTTTGAAACCATACCAAATGTTTGATCTAAAATTTTAATTTTTATATATTATAATATTTATTTATTTTTGAGTTTCTTTGAAATCATTTTGAAGAGATGCGATTTGAACTTTTGCTTCATGTATATGTAAATTGTTGGTTTTTTTTTAATTAAAAATTTGCCTTCACAAATATCACATTAAAGTGATTTTTTTTAAATGTATACTTTAAATTTAAAAATACTTCTTACAAAATTTCATCTATAATTATATCAACTGATTTTTTAAATTTTAAAAATTTTAAAATTTTAAAAAAATCATAAAATATTCAAATATACATAACCGATTTCACATATTTGATTAAAAAATATTTTATATATTTTAAAATCAATCAAATATTTCTATTTAGACCATTTATTCAGACCTAAAAGATTTATGTATTCAAATAAAACCTATCCACATCGATTTACATGTGAAAATGCTATTTTAAAAATAATTATTATATGATTTATATAACATCACTCTTGATGCATGAATCAAAATGAAACAAATGAATTATTAAAAATAATAAACATAAAATATATTTTAAAATAATGATTATATTCATGTTAAAATTTTAATGTCTTCTATGTCTAGAGAGGAGATTTGGGATATTGAGATTGATCTCAAAGTGACACGAGGAGAAAGAAGTAGTATGTGGAGGTTTTTGAGAAGTTTCAAAAACCTTTTTTGCCTTAAATATGAAGCATTTAGACTGGTTGAAGAGACATGATATATGGATTGACTTGACAACTTATGCACTAGTCTTCTGTCATCCCTATCGATACATTGATATGGAGAGAAATTTGATCCAAAATAATCGTCAAGATCTTCTTGAGGCTGGATTAGTGAAGATATTATATGGAGAATATGCCTCTATTGTCGTGATGCTCGTCAAGAAGTATATACATGGCAATTATACGGATAGATGTATGTGTGGTGACTACTGATCTATCAATCGACAAATAAAATCAGATTGATATGCTATGCATACAACTGATGTGGTTTGATGCCGTTGGGCATGCAAAGATTTTCAGCACATTGGATTTATGAGCAAGATATCATCAATTGCGGATTCGAGATGAGGATAATGCTCAGATAGTCTTTTGGGCAATTGATTCGCAAACTTCCTTGGACTTGCAAACTTTTATACGAGAATTTAGCACTATTGCCAAAGTCTTGACAAAGCTGACATAGCTAGATCAAAAGTGGTGTTGGGGACATGAACATGAACATAGCTTTTGTTGAGCTCAAGGAAATGTTGACATCTATCCTTATTTTGAGCAGACAAGTGAGAAACCATGTCTTTTATATTTGTAGATGGGTAGAAAACTAAGGTTAGAAGTCATGAAAATCTATAAAAGCAAATTTATGTCAAATAGTGATTCAAAAAAACACAAATATTATCTTCTCCAATCTACCTCCACAATACAATCCGCAGGTAGATTGGAGAAGAAAAGTGGTAAAAAGTAATAGATGCAAGATTTATGGAGATAGAATCAAATCTCAAAATAAAAGCTTAACTCTTTTTATGATTGGTAAAATTGCCATTTCTAACGATGATCTATATTTTTTGGGACTTATAAGAGATATTTCGGACTCATTGAGTGATATTATTAGAGAGTAGAAAGATGTATTCCAAGATAATCTACGTGCAAGATTACCACCTAAGAGGCATGTAGATCACAAGATCAAGGTGATATCCACTAGCATATCAACTTGCAAAGCTTCATATCGTTTGGCTCCAAAGGAGTTGGAGGAATGTAAAGCTCAAGTATAGAAGATATTGAGGAAAGGGTTCATATAGTCAATAATCTCACCTTATGGGGCACATGTTTTTCTTGTCAAGAAGAAGGATGGGAGCATGAGATTGTGCATTGATTAATATGGGCTGAAAAAAAAATGATGAAAAAAAAGTATTTATTGTCTAAAATAAATGATTTGTTTGATCAACTTCAAGGGACAAAGTACTTCATCAAATTGGATCTAAGGAATAGGTACAGCCAAATTTGAATTGTTGATGAAGATGTAGTTCTTGGCTGGTCCACAAGGTTCATCACTACCATGGATGACCTATCAACATACACCAGTGCTTGATGAATGATATTTTTTGTCTTTATTTAGACAAATACGTTATTGTCTTTTTAGATGATATTTTGATGTATAGTAAAATCTTAGAAGATGCGGCATTTACGAGAATTCCTTTAGGTTTTGTGAGAAAATGAATTATATGTCAAAGCTTCAAAATGTGAATTTTTCAAGTCAGAGGTAGATTATTTAGGTCATCAAGTCACAATGGAGGAAATCCAAATGATGAGTGTGAAGATAAAAGCCATACGTAAATGGATAGCATCAGAGGATCAAACTCAATTGAAGAGTTTTTTAGTTCTTACCGGATTTTATTGCAAATTTGTGAAAACTTTTGCCCGCCTTATTCAAACCTTAACATCTATGTTAGCAAAATATCAGAAATGGAGATGGGGAACCACAAAAGAGTTAGACTTTCAAGCATTGAAAGATGCTCTCTTGTATGCACCTATTTTTAAGTGGTATGATCTTAATCGACCAATCAAGTTGACTACTGATGCATCAAGTACAACAATGGATGGAATTCTTCAATATGAATGGGAGGATGGTTGGCATTCGATTGCATTTTTCTCTCAAAAATTAGCACAAGCTGACCAAAACTATCACACAATTGAACGAGAGGAGTTAGCCATTGTTCTAGCCACCAAACATTGAAAATACTACTTGGAAGACAAGGAATTTATTGTGGAAATAATCACAATTTATTTGTGTATTTGAAGATTAAGAAGGATTTCTCCAAACAAAAAATTTGAAGGTCAGAATGTCGTCAATAGTTCAACATGAAGATAGTATATGTGAAAGATAAGAAGCAACTTGAACGTGAATGTCATATATCAAAAGCATCACAAAGGTGAAAATCCAAGTCAATTGATGGACTCAAATGATGATTGCAACAAGAAGGATGTGGAGTTCATGAAAACATTTCAAGTGGAGAGGGCAAAGAAGGTTCATAATCTAGCATTTTAGGAGCAGTTTATATGGATCCCACAAGATCCAAACTTACGTACGATGGTATTGTCAGAAGGCCATGATGCAGCCATTGTAGGGCACGTGAGAGCTGAGAAATATGTGGAGAGCATACAATGAGTATACTCTTGGCCAAGGATGCAAGAAGATGTGGAGTCATATGTTTGAAGATGTTTATGTAACAGTAGGGAATTGAGGAGAGACCACTCGAATAGCTCAAGAAATTCTGAAGTTGAGAGATATCTCAATGGTTTCTCTTTCTCCATATATAATCCTCAAAAAGATACAAACTAAATAAGATTACATAACCTCCATTCATTCAATTCCTCGTGGATCGATGACATGGTGGTCATCTCTATGAGCACACGGATTGCTGACGTGTACTCCAACTAACACACAAACTAACACACAAGAAACACAATCTAAAGAGTACACGGATTGCTGATTTGGCACCTTTATATAATCCACTAATAGTCAACTCAAGACTATCTATCTCCTCCTTGCGTAACCTCTACTTTAGTTCTCACTAACTAAAGGTGGTTACAAACCTCTCTCCTTTTAAGATGCAACGTCCTCATTGTTCACACGTTCAATCTCTTGAACGATCAAAGGTGCATTGACTAAGTTCTTTGCCGGTTCCCAAGTTGATTCATATGATGGATATCTCTTCCATTGAACCAAATACTTAGTTTTTGGCTATTTGTGACCCCGAATCCATTTTTTGAGAATCTTGTCAACCTCAAATTCTGCATGATCTGCTACCATAGTAGGTAAAGGAGGAGGGGTTGATGGATTTGTGAACTGCTTGGGACGTGGTACATATTTTCGCAATCGTGATACATGAAATACGGGATGTATTTTCATATGCAACAGGAGCTCTAACTTGTAAGATATCTCTCCAACACGTTTCAACACCACAAAAGGACCGATGAATTGAAGGTTAAATTTTGGTGTTTCTACAAGTGACAAATTGGTCGTGGATAGCCAAACTTGATCTCCTTCCTGAAAATTCACCTCCCTGCGATGAGCATATGCATATTGCTTTTGTCGATTTTGAGCAATTACCAACTTCTCCTTTGCTTGATGTAGTCCTTTGTGTATGTGCTCCACGAAATCATTGACTGCCGCAACTTTGGTTGAAAACTCCTGCCCTTTAGAAATTCTCAACAAACTAGAAGGTGTCAAAGGATGAACACCATACATCATATAAAATGGAGACACTTTTGTGGATGCATTAACATAATTGTTATATGCAAATTCCACTAGAGGCAGAAGAGTATCCCACTCTTGTTGTTCCTCCAAGGTGAATGTCCATAGCATATCCTCTATTATTCTATTGGCTGTTTCTGTTTGACCATCAGTTTGAGGATGATAGGCTGTAGACATTGGTAGTTTTGTTTTGAATAAACCAAACAAGGTTTTCCAAAACAAACTAATAAAATGAGTTCCTCTATTTGTGATTAAGACTTTGCTTAATCCATGATTCACAAAAATTGCGTCTAGATACAGATGAGCAAGTTGTGGTGCCGTCACTGTCTTTGTGGTAAGTCAGATATGTATCATCTTACTCAATTTATCCATAAAGACCACAACTGAATCATGTCCTAAAGAGATTTTTGGTAACTCACATACTAGATCCATAGTAACATGTTCCCATCCTTATTCGGGAATGGGAAGGGGTTGTAATAAACCTGATGGTTTTTGATTCCCCGCCTTATTTTGTTGACATGCGACACAACTTTGAACATATGTCTCCATATCTTTGACCAATAGTACACTAGTGTATGCTCTCACATGATACAGCCACATGCCCCGCAATGGCTGTATCATGGCTTTCTGACAATACCATTGTACGTAAATTTGGATCTTGTGGGATCCATATATGTTGTTCCTGAAATGCTAGACCTCGAACCTTCTTTGCCATCTTTGTTTGAAGTGCTTTCATGATCTCCTCATCCTCCTTTGTTGCAGCCATCATTTGAGATCACCAATCAACTTGGATTTTCACCTCTGTGATGTTGTTGATACACGATATTTACGTGAGAGCATCTGCAAGTTGTTTCTTGCCCTCCACATACAATATCTTCATATTGAACTGTTGACGCCATTTTGCCCATCAAATTTGTCGTTTGGGGAGATCTTTCTAAGTTTCCAAATACACCAATGGTTTGTGTTTGGTTTCTACCACAAACTCCTTGTCTTCCAAGTAGTGCTTCCAATGTTTCGTGGCCAGAACAATGACTAACTCCTCTCGTTCAATTGTGTGATAGTTTTGCTCAGCTGCCATCAACTTTTGGAAGAAAATGGCAACCGGATGCCAACCATCCTTCTACTCTTGTTGAAAAATTCCACCCACTGTTGTACTTGATGCATCAGTAGCCAACTTGATTGGTCGATTAGGATCATACCACTTGAGAATAGGTGCATACAAGAGAGCATCTTTCAATGCTTGAAAAGCTAACTCTTGTGCGGTGCCCCATCTCCATTTTGGACCCTTTCCTAGCATAGATGTTAAGGCTTGGGCAAGGCGTGCAAAAACTTTAACAAATCTGCGATAAAGTCCGGTAAGACAAAAAAACTCTTTAGTTGAGTTTGATCCTCTAGTGCTGTCCATTTCTGTATGGCTTCTATCTTCTCACTCGTCACTTGGATTCCCTCCGATGTGACTTGATGGCCTAAATAATCTACTTCTGATTTGCCAAATTCACATTTTGAAGCTTTGACATATAACTCATTCTCTCACAAAATCTTAAGTATCTCTTGTAAATATCGCCTAGGATTTTCTAAGGTTGTACTATATATCAAAATATCATCCAAAAAGATAATAACAGATTTGTCTAAATAAGGATAAAAATAATAATAAAAATATCATTCATTAATCCCATGAATGTGGCAGGTGCGTTTGTGAGACCAAAAGGCATCACTAGATACTCAAAGTGACCATACCTAGTACAAAAAACTGTCTTTTGAACATCTTTATCAGCAATTCGAATCTGTTTGTACCCGCTTGTCAAATCCAGTTTGATGAGGTACTTCACCCCTTGAAGTTGGTCAAACAAATTATCCATTCGAGGTAATGAATACTTGTTTTTCACCGTTTGTTGATTCAACCCACGATAGTCAATGCACAATCTCATACTCCCATCCTTCTTCTTCACAAACAGCACAGGGGCTCCATAAGGTGAAATGCTTGGTTGTATGAATCCCTTTCTCAACATCTCCTCCACTTGAGCTTTATATTCCTGCAACTCATTTGGAGCCAAACGATATGGAGCTTTGCACGTTGGAGTGCTTCCGGGTATCACCTAGATCTTGTGGCCTCTTAGGTGGCAATCCTGCAAGACATCCTTATATTCCGTAATAATACCACTCAATGATTTCGGAATATAAAGATTGTCTTTAGAACCAGCAACATTTCTTATAAGTCCCAAGAAACATACATCACCTGTAGAGATGGCAGTCTTACCAATCACAAACATAGGTAACCTTCTATTCTGAGATCAGCTTCTATCTCCGTAAATCTTCCATCCTTTCTTTTTACTACTTTTTTTCTCCAATCTACCTCCGGATTGTATTGCTCCATCCATGACATTCCTAGGATGACATCATATCGAGCTAATTGGATTACTCTCCTTTCAATCTCTTCATGGTATCCCCCTATGACTAGTTGTACACTCCGTGCTAACGTCTCAATTGGTTTAGTTTGCCCATTTAGCAACTCCACTTCCTCACTCACATCCTTCATCAAAGTCAATCCTAATTTCATTGCAACAGATTGTGATAGAAAATTTTATGTTGGTCTAGGATCAATTAGGACTCTCACCTTGTGTCTTTCCATCATCCCATATGTGACAATCAATCGTGTTTGCTTTTTGCTCCCTCCATGAACTTCCAATCGTTGCCTTCTTCAACCCCGCCTTTTCTTCGTTTAGTGGAACCAGTAAGGCCGCGAGGCAAGTTTACTGATGATCTTCGTTTCCCTGCAAGATCTCGTCTTCATTGTAGTATTCCCCTCCTTCAATATTGTTGAAAGGCCTTCGCAACATAGGTATTCCTCCGGATGGTCATGATCGAGTTCTGCAGAACTTGGCATTGTGACCTATCCTCCCACATGTATAGCATTGACGATTGTCAGGAATCCCCATTCCTCCTCGATTAACCGTTCCATTATTTGCAGGAAGATTTGGCAAATTTGGAATAAGTGATCGACAATTATCACCTCCATATCTTGGCAGTGGTCCTCATGGTGGTGCATATACTTCCATACGTCAAAGGTTTTCCAACTCCATGGGTGTTGGGCCAAGTGGTTCTCGAACATTGCTTGATGGTTCACCGTGTGTGATCCCATAAGCACCTGAAATCCGTTGAGCAATTGCGATTGCTTCATTCACTGTGGATGGATTACTCATCATCATCTCCTTTCGCACTCTCTCCTTCAGGCCTCGTTTGAAGATATCTAAGGTTTATGCTCCACTCATATCCATAATGGATACTTGAAGATCACGAAATTCTTCAATGTAATCATGTATACCTCCTTTCTATTTCAAATCCCACAACTTCATTCTTGCGATTTGAAGGAAATCCACCGCTTGAAAGTTCTGAATAAGCCCGTCTTGCATCCCACTCCATGAAATAGAAGCACCTTGTTCTAAAAGCATTCGTTCCCATGTAGTGTACCATGTAAGAGCCTTATCCATGAGATAAGACCGCATGAACATTCCTGGATTAAAATCAGAAACATGAAAATGTGATAGATGTATATTCATCATCATGATCCATCCCTCCAAAACTCTCATGACTCTACTGCCCTTGTAGGCTTCCACCTTACATGACTTTCCCATATGAAGTAAAAGATTGGCTTGATCTTCCATCTCTTGAAGTCGTCTCCTATTTGCCTCTTTGTGGCAAAAGCAGTCGCTTGCGGTTGGGATTGAGTCTCTTGTATTGGAGTTTCCACTTCCATCTCACCAACTCTTTCTCTCTCTACCTTCTCATTCTCTAATGTAGAGATCTTGTCCTCCATGGCTTGTTGCTTTGTATGTCCATCTACAATAACTTTTCTTAACTCTTTCATTTCTATAATGATTGAGTTCAGAACTTCACTCATAGAAACTGAGTGAAGTTCTGAAAACTCATGTACTAAATGACATGAGTTTTCAACCAAAGGTGTGGCAGTCAACGGACCACAAACACAAAGGTTAAGTAAAGGAGAAGTTGATAATTGCTCAAAATCGACAAAAAAAATATGCATACTCTCATAGTAAGGAGTTGATTTTTCATTTTGAAATCAAGTTAGGTTATCCACAGCCAAGTTGTCATTGGTAGTAACACCAAAATTTTATTCACAATTCATTGGTCCGTTTGTGATGTTGAAATGCATTGCCGATTTGTTTTACAAGTTGAAGCTTTCATCTTATATGAAAATACATCCCATATTTTTGTGTCATGATTGTAAAAATATGTTTCACAACCCAAGTAGTTTACAAATCCATAAACATCTCGCACTTTACCTTCTATGGTAGCATATCATGAAGAATTTGAGAATGAGAAGATATTCAAAAGTGGATTAATGTCTCAAATATCCAAAAATTGAATATTTAGTTCAATGGAAAAGATATTGATCATATGAAGCAACTTGGGAACTGACTAAAAATTTAGCTAATGCATTTTTGATAGTTCAAGAATTTGAATGTGGACACAGCGAGGACGCTGCATCTTGAATGGAAGGATCATCAATCTGTCGATCATAATGATGTTCACCACGTCATCGATCCACGAGGAGTTGGATGGTTGGTGGTTGTGGGACCTTATCCATATTGTAACTTCTAGATAACTATTAATACAGAAATGGAAACCATTGAGCCTCTTTCTCTCAAAGTTCTTGAGCTATTCGAGTAGTCTGCCTTCACTTCCCTAGTGTTACACATAATTATTGAAATCATATAAACATTCAATTATTTTATTTTCAAAAATTATATATAATTTTTGCATAAATATGATAAAAAATCATTCATAAATATGTTAAATAAATTCAAATCATAAAAATTATCTATAAATTATTTATGAGAATTAATGAATTTTAGTTATGTAAATATGCATAATAAATCAATGTAGATTTAAAATAATAATAATTTATTTTCAAAATAAAAAATAATAATAATTTATTTGAAAAATGAAATTTTTATTGTATGCATACAAATTCGATCATCATTTACGCAGATTTATTAAAATAATTTAGTAAAATAAATATCTAATACTTAAACTTGTATACATGATCAAATAATAATTGAATGATGCATGTGAGCAATTCTCACGTCGGAATGAATATATCTGTATTTTTTACTGATATTCATTCCATATAAACTTAAATCATTATTAAAAATTTTCAGAAATACCTAAAATTCTTTTGTGTGAAATATTAAATTTTTTTAATTTTTAAATTAAAAATTTTAATTAAATTTCAAATAAATTTAAAATTTTAACTTATATAAATAAATTATGAATTTAATAAATTTTTTTATTTAAAGAAATCATGTTATTAAAAAATTATCTTTTAAAATTTTATAAAAAGAATAAATTTAAAAATTTAAAACTTAATTTTTATTAGATAAAAATTGCAATTTTTAATTTTTTCATAATCAGTTAAATTTTTCATGAATAAAAATTAATTTTAAATTGAAATAGTACTGAAATTAAAATTATTATTTATTTCAGTATTTTTATTATTTTTTATGTATGTTAATTATTATTTTTTATTTTAAATAATTTTAAATTTATAATTATTTATTTATTTAATTTTAATACTTATTAAAAGTTAATTCTTTTTAAATTAACAAGTAAAATACATCTTCTCACATATTATATATTTATAAATCTATAATCATTTAAATTTTTTTATAATTCATGAAATTTTTATATATAATTTAATAATTTAAATTATTTTTTATAATTTTTTTCAATATTTATCACGTAAATTAGCTTTCAAGCTAAATAAAAAATTGCAATATGTGAAGTTTCATAGAAAGTGTTTTAGATCATCTACATATTTTTGAACATATATTTAAAAATTTTAAGTTGTAGCAATTTCATACCAAATTTTGAAACAATATTTTTCACTCATAATTTATTTTTTAGATGCATAAATTTTTTATTTTTTTTCAAGGCGAATTCATCCATAACCAAAAAAATTAATTTTTTTTCATTAAGTGTATAATGATAAATTGCGTTGCAACTAGTGTTGAAAAAATATTCAATTAAATCTTGATAAACTGATCCGATAATCATTCATCATAAATAATCCTTGTTGCAATACAACATGAAATAAATATATTTCTAAGCTTTTCAAGTACATAAAGACTTTACAAGTGTGAATTATACGGAGGTTGCATTACGACATTGTTGGAGTAAAAACATACTGCAGTGTTTCATCTCCATTTTGTATACATAACCAATTTGTACTTGCTTACAGATTTCAATACATCTGCACAAATTGTATGAATTAGCACGTTTCAAAATAGAACTACTGAATTTTTATTTTTTTTCTGTCAAAAGTAAGAAAGTTGCATGAGTTGACCAAAACCACTACTTCTCTTTGTAATAGACCCTTATAGACTACATACTTTTTTTAAAAAAGAAGGTAAAAATATCTAAAATCATCACTAAATTTGACACCAGCTGTCAAGAACTTGGGTTTGCAACAAACAAAACTCCTGTTATGGAGGACAAAATAGTAGTCAATTCAGAATAGAAATCTTGAATATTATTATTTTGCTTTTAGTGAAAACCAACAAAATTGCACAAGTTGAAAGTTACCAGTAACTCTGCTAGCAACAAACTCCTACCATGTTTTTAAAACAAAATTTTACCATCGCTAAAATCACAGCAAAATTTGGCACCGGCTGTCCAGAACTAGGATTGGCCCCAGAAAATAGTGTATAGCCATAGAAAATACAGCCATAAAACTCCTCCTAGTATGTGGATGTCAAAATAGTAAAACCATAAAACTTTCAATATTTTGCCATGATATTGTAGGGAGAGTGATAATAACAAGAGTATAGTATAAACCATTAAATTACAATTGATGTCCATAATTTTTTTATTTGCACCATAAAATTCTACCTTCCTGTCCTTTAACGTCCTATTCCCACATTAGAAAGTACATTACAAAGCATGATTAGTACGGACAAATTATTACACCACTGATAGGCAAGCTGCACCTGTGTTTTTACTTCTCCTCTGAATTTCGGTGTGACGAGATTCCATGTCATTTTCAAACTCACCGATCGTCATCGTGCCAGAAACTAGCTCAAGCCCCTCAAGAGTGACTTCACACAAACATGGACTTGGTACTATCAACACAAAGTAAAGTGTAACACCTCTTTACTCAAGGGGGAGCCAAATAATATAGCAAAAAGGACAATAGTAAGGTGTAACACCTCTTTACTCCAACGAGAAATAACGAAGTTGTAGACTGAAACCACGAAAAGGCGAGAAAATTCCCGGGGTCAGTCACTTTATTGATCTCTATGTGTTGTTGGGTTTTTGTGTACATAACAAATTGCCACTGTAATTAAGAAGTATGAGACAAGTGTGGCAGTCCTTGGGAGGATGTAGCAAGCTAGTTGCTATTGACTTCAGTGAATTGGAATTTATGCTCTACTTAAATAAGGCTCGATGTGGGTAAGATGGGGATTTCTCTAAGAGACAATTGTGGCTCCTGCACAAGGATTCAAAACTTTTAGTAAATAACTCAGTGGTCAGTCATGGTTACTCCATGGCCTAGTGGTTCTCCGGTGGGTATGTATTAGCTAAAAAGTTGGATCGGATTCTATAATCCTTTAAGTGTACGAAACCTCGAGGTCTCTGTCCGTCCTACGCCCTCTCTCCTACTCTTGGCGGAACCCAGTAATATAGCAAAAAGGATGGGGAGACCCCATCAAGTAGTACATGGATGAAACCAAAGGGGTAAGATGCTATTGGGGCATAGCCCCAATAGCACCACAGTGGGATGGGCCCCTCTCTCCTACTACGAAGTGGACATGTGCAACTTCACTAAAGAGGCATACGCGCCATTTGGCCGAGCAATGAGCTCCTCATGTCTACCCTGTTCTACTATGATACCGTTCTTGACCACGCCTATGATCTCGGCATTCCTGATGGTCGACAATCTGTGAGCGACCACGACTGTGGTGCGATCCACCATGACTCGATCCAGAGCTTCTTGAACCACGTGCTCGGACTCGGCATCCAGGGCGCTGGTAGCCTCGTCCAGCAGCAGGATCCTGGGGTCTTTCAAGATGGCTCTGGCAATGGCCACGCGCTGCTTCTGGCCTCCCGACAGCTGCGCTCCCCTTTCGCCGACCTTGGTCTTGTAACCTTCGGGCAGGGCGGAGATGAACCTGTGCGCGTTGGCGCTCGCGGCCGCGGCCAGCACTTCCTCTTCGTTGATGTCTCCTTCCCTTCCGTAACGGATGTTCCAGTCGATGCTCTGGTTGAACAAGACGGGCTCCTGACTGACCAGACCGATCTGCTGCCTGAGCCACTTCAGGTTCAGCGTCTTGATGTCAACGCCGTCAACGGTTATCACGCCGGCTTGCGGGTTGTAGAATCGCTCTATCAACGAGATGACCGTCGACTTGCCACTTCCGCTCTCTCCGACCAGGGCCATGGTCTGCAAAATCACGTACCGGTCAGTAGGTCCCCTTCATTACCCTCTGACTACCGATACCATCCATGAGACAGTTCCCAATTTCTCCCTCACTGATATGGTCTTCTCGAACGGCCACTGCTAAAGCCCGCGTTGGGCTCGACTCTAACGTCGTCTAGATGATACAGGTTGGAACATTACGGCAGATGCAGCGCACGAGCAAATCTACAACACTCGTCCGGGTCAGAACGGCCAACATGTAAGCGAGATGCACTGAACGCTGGCATATGACGGGTGCCCAAGCTGGCCTACTGTATGCAGGAAGCAAGACATGGTCCATTACAACGACAGTGGGCAGATTCTTGTTCTCCTGTCAAACAAATCTTAACTTTGAAAGACTGCGACATGGCGCCAGATCAGAAGTTGTGCCTCACCTGGCCAGATGGAATCTTGAAGCAAAGATCTTGAAAGATTTGAACATCAGGTCTCGTGGGATAGAAGAAGGAGACATGTTGGAACTCTATCTCGCCGCGAACTTGGTCCGGCTTCTGACCCGACTGATCGTAAGGATCGATCTCTGATTTCCTATCGAGGATTTTGAAGATCGAGTTCACCGCTGTTTTGACTTTGGTGAAATCCGGCGCAAGTCCGGCCGTTTGGGTTACACCCACGGCACTTAAAGTGATCGCAAAAAATACCTGTCGAACAGGGAGACGATTTGTCAACACCTCCTTTCAAGTGTAAAACAAGAGTTCCATCGGTCGAGAACACGCGTCATCAGGAGAATTGAAGCAACTATGCAGCTTTTGTTGATTTTGCCAAAACTCAAAGCTGTGCAACATGCTACAGGGAACCTTCTACAATGGGAGGAAAGTCTTACCCTGAACACTTGCTTGAAGGTCAGAGTTCCGTTGTCCACGAGTTTCCCACCTGCCCAGAAACACAAGGCATAGGTGCTAAACATGACGAAGTTGGAGAAGCCCAGGGCCGTTCCAGCTATCAAACCTTGGCGCGTGCCAGTTTTCACGGGTTCTTTACACTTTTCTTCATACAAGTTGCAGATCCTGTCCTCGGCACAAAACGACGCTACCGTACGGATGCTGCTGACAGCATCGTTGGCAACACGGCTGGCGTCTTCATACATCACCTGAACGTTCGTACATGACAGGACTTGAGAGTTAACAGACGATCCAATCGCTCACAACTCATCACCGAGGGAGAACACATGTCGAACAAACCCCGGAAGAACGAGAGTTTGAAGAAGGTAATCCAGAGCAAAAAACTGCGACTCATGAATCTACACAGGATGAACACTGACCTTAGCATCCTCGGAAAAGCCTTGCATCCACTTAACTTGGACGTAGCCTTGAACACCCAAAAGAGGAACCGCTGCAATGACGATTAAAGCCAATTGCCAACTGGCAGTGAAGGCTATGACCAATCCTGCAGTAATGGTGGAGAGATTTTGCACCAGGAGAGAAAGGGCATCCCCAACCAAACTGCGCACTGCCGAAGCATCCCCTGACAACCGTGAGCCGATAGCGCCGCTGAAAGCACCCAACGAACTGAAGTCAGCTTTCAAAAACCCACAGACTGTGGCCGGAACAAAACGCTGTTCGGCGGAGGGCCGAGAGTTCATTCTTACTGCTTTGTAAACAAGGACAGAAGGTTTACTCGACACGACAAACCTGTTGTAGAGAGAAGGTTCAATATGAACTGACCTGGAGTTTTCCTCCTGGTCGAAATAGTTGATCTCTTGCTGAAGGATCTTCTCGAACGTGAGACGGCGGATGCGTCGGATCAACTTGTGTCCGACGATTGCAAAGCTCCACTGCTGCACGGGAGTTGCAATCATAACTCCGACACCCAGAACGACGAACATAATGGCCCAGAAATTCACGTCCTTCTGCATCTTGGAGACGGGCTCAAAGAAGGCTGTGATAACACTGGACAGCAGAAGCCCGAAGACTGGGAAGGTCAAGCCTGAACAAGCTGCTCCGACTGAACCGACCAAGAACAGAGGCAGCTCTGGTCTGTTCAAATGAGCAAGCCGAAGAATGGACACCTGGACAACTTCATTCTTCTTTTCCGGCTGAGCTCTCTCAGTATCAACATCATCGTACTTCCTTGAACCTTTCAATGACCCTCCGAAGGCATCACTGCGCCTTACACTCCCATCACGGCTGAAGGAATTCCTCGTACTACCACCCTTGCTCAAAGTCATAGACCTTCTAATCACACTAGTCGAGGGAAGGGTAAAAGATGCTCTGAAGCTACCACTTTTTCGATTCACACTATCGTCCCTGCTCAATGTCGCCTCCTGTTCGGATTGAGGTACAAAATCTGGATCTTCAGGACTATCAGCTTCTCCGCCCTTTTTGCCATAAAACTCTTGTAAATGTACGAGCTGAGAATAGGCTCCATTGGGGTTCTGTATCAGCTCGTTGTGTGATCCTGCAAAGATGCGCAATGCAATCATTAATAGATTCGACACAGTTGCGAGAAAAACAAGATCAAAGAGGAAGCATGACGGTGTAATTACCAGTTTCAACGATTACACCGCGCTGCACAACAGCTATCATGTCTGCATTTCGGATTGTGGTCAGCCTGTGAGCAACAACAACTGTCGTGCGGTTGGTCATGACCCTATCGAGTGCTTCTTGCACCACCCGCTCAGACTCTGCATCCAAGGCACTGGTTGCCTCGTCTAACAAGAGTATCTGAGGATTTTTCAAAATGGCGCGTGCAATTGCTACTCGTTGCTTTTGACCTCCAGATAACTGTATACCTCGTTCTCCAACTAAAGTGTCGTAGCCCTGCAACACCAAGGAAGCAGATGGAACCACGTGGTAAGCAAAAGCTACAGGTCTCGTTAGGCCTGATGTTCCAAGGCTACTAAGAAGATCCTTAACCTACGTCCAACTTACATTGCTTACTCTGACAATAATTTGGTATGGATACAGCTGCCTGACATACAGTAAAGCAGCCGTCGGAACAGACCTGAGGAACTCTCATGATGAATTTTGCTGCATTGGCAAGAGCTGCGGCAGCCTCAATTTCCTCCATCGTTGCTCCTTCCTTGCCGTACGAGATGTTCTCCTTGATAGACGTTCCAAAAAGCACTGGCTCCTGGCTTACCAAACCGATATGCTCCCTTAACCACCTCAGCTGGATGTTTTTAATGTCAACCCCATCAATCAGCACCTGACCAGATTGAGGATCGTAAAACCTCTCTATGAGAGCTATAACAGTTGACTTCCCACTTCCACTCTCTCCTACGAGAGCCACAGTCTTTCCTGATGGTATGAAAAGGTTGAAATTCGAAAAGATTTGCACATCAGGTCGCATTGGGTAGTGGAAGTCGACATTTCGGAGCTCCACATCGCCCTTCAACATCTCAGGAACCACACCATTTTTGTCGAAGACGTCGATCTCAGATTTGCGTTTAATAACTTGGAACATTTTGTAAGCTGCTGCTCGACCACTGGCAACTGCTCCAATTGATGGAGAAGTTTGTCCCAAAGACCTGCAAGTGAAAGATACCGACACAAGTAAGTACTACGAACCCAATTCTCTGTTTTCAGTGCTCGCTTGAACCCATACCTCTGATTACTCCGTTTACATGAGCTGCACAAATCACACCTGGACTCATGATTTGAACATGAAAGAGAATTCTCGGAAGACAACTCACATGGCTCCGGTAAGAACAGCGAAAATGACGTTGATAACTTGGCCTCCAGATAAACCCTCGTTCTTGACGAGTATACCTCCGTACCAAAGAGCTAGACCGTAAGCCATGAACATGGTGCCTATTAAAAACCCAAAACCGGCACCAGTAACTAGACCTTGCCGCATTCCCGCCGTTTCTGCCCCTTTCAGAGATTCGTCGTACATCTTCACAGCCCTTTGCTCCCCCGTATAAGATGTCACCTGAGATACAATCGACAGCTCTGTTATCCTCCACCATCTCCAGATATTTCCAACCAAAAAAAATTACAGTTTTGGTGGTCGATTCTTGATGAGGTAACAGCTCTCACAAATTGTGGTCAGCAGATTTCTGGAACCGGCAAAGACACATTCCAGTAAAACGAAAAGTCAAGTACACCTTCTACAATGAAGTACTCACCGTCCTGATGGAGCCCACGACCTGCTCAACCAAGGAACCTGCCCCAGCGTATGCGGTCTGGCCCCTATTGGATAGCTGCGAGATAAACTTAGACATAACCCCCCCGGTAACCACAATGATGGGCATGATTGCCAGCATTACCAGCGTGAGCTTCCAACTCTTTATGAATGCTATGACATATCCCCCGAAGAAGGTTGACGACAGCTGCAAAAGTTTGCCGACCTGGGTGTGCGAAACAAGCATCACGTTAGTCACGCTTGTAAGTAAGACCTCCCACAAAACAAACCCTCAGGTCTGCGGGCTTCACGTTCTGGCATGCAAGTCCTGAAGTACAGCTTATAAGCAAGGACTTGATTCAGCAACGTTCAACATATTGAGATTTGCAGTAAAAAAACGGAATTCGACCATCTACTTGACATACCAGAGGCACATTGTATGCCAAAAGCAACCACCAATTATCAAAACTACTCTGAAAACTACACACCTTTTCTCCTAACGCATCCTGAATGAGAATTGTATCTCCCGACATCCTCGCGATCACCTCCCCAGTGGTAGTATCTTGATCAAAGAAGGAAATATCTTGTCGCAAAATTTGCCTCAAGTATAGGCTTCTAATCCTTGCTGCCTGTCGCTCTCCTGCTATGATCCAGAATGCCACCTCTGCATACCGATTCATCCAATATCAAATCTAAGAAACACTTCTTGTGCATACCAGAAACACTCCCCTTGTGCTCCATAGCTATCAACTGGATTCAATCGAGGATTTCATGTAATTTATGAGTTAACGTAAAAAATACAGGAAAAATTCATGTTTGTTAGGATTTTTGGAAGTTGAATGCATCCACTAAGAACGATCATCATCCGTTGCCATTCACTGATGCCATTCTAGATCATGTAGCAGGACATGAGAGAAATTGGATCCATGAATGATTCTCGGAAGACTACGGAGTTGTCTACGCAATTCATTTATCGTGCGTTCAAGATCAAAAAGGCTAGCTCTGAGGAGGCCCGCCTGCTGAGAACTGGAAACATCAGGTTGAATGGCGATTTTACACGTTTCCCCAGATCCTCAATCCCAGAAGACGGACATGGAAGCACGCGGTATGGATTCAGGAAAAAGAGGGACGAAGTTGAGGAAATTTCATGAGCTGAATCTTGCATCCTTACCAATGTAGGCAGCTATAGCACTCCCGATTCCAATGTACACAAACCGCAATGCCACCTGCACAGAATTCCATCCAACGTGTTCAGAATACGGAACGGAACGGAACGGTCTGACTTGTCAGAACACATCCCATCGCGAGTACCGTACGAAGATCAGGGCGACAAGAGACAGAATTGCTGTCGGGACTCGGGGACTGAGACAGAGCTGGCTGCTGGGGGACAGGACGCTTACCGCTGCGACCTCGCTGACCAGTTCTTTGGTGTTCGTCACATTTTGGCCGAAAGCGTTTATGAGTTGTCCAAACACCAGAGTCATGAGCGGCTGAGCCAATCCGTTGCAGATGGCCGCTACCGTTCCGACTATGATGAGAACCCGATCCACGTTGTCCGCGAACGAGAAAAGCTCCCGGATGGATACCAATTCCAAAATCTCATCATCCTTCTTCTTCTTGGCAATCTCCTCCTCGGTCAAATCCTGATTGTCCTTCTTCTTCGCCTTTTTCGGTCCTTCACCATCCTCATCCTCATCCATATCCGACTTGTCCGGCTTGTGCCCATTCCCCACTTCGTCTTGGTTCTGATCCTTCACACGAGCAACTGTATCAGGTGGAGCAGCAGCGCTGGCCTCTGCCGCAACCACACCCGTGACTCCCGCCTGAGTGGAAATGATTCCATCCGGAGCGTGATCACCCATTGCGTCAACCTTCGAGATTGCCTGCCTCTCTGATCCGATGACGCTCGATAGAAATATCTACAATTCCTCTTTTTACAGTTGACTTTGCACAGTGACGTGCCGAAACTTGTACTCCAGCCAGGCAGTGAACTCCCTTCCACGCTCGGTGCTAAATCGAGGATATCACGGGGACAGCGTGTGCTAAGGCCCAACGACCGTTAGGCGCGAATCGAAGCTATTGGATCTTGCAGCTTGTATCACATATATGGCCGAATTGAGAGATGAGGGATCAGAACATCTCCCGCATGAAGGTGTAAAGCGGTCGCGGAGAAGAAGCATAGTCGTTAGCATTGGCTTTGCCAACCGAATCGTCCCTCCCACTCGCGGTGAAAAAATTGCCCACGGGTCCTATCCTGAACCTCGTTGGCATTCCGCCTCCAGTCCGCAATTGGGCTTCGGATCAAAACCTCCGCGAGCGAAGTAACGAAAATCTCTTCGGGAAAAAAAAAAAAAACACCTGAAGCTGCGACCTTCTGTATCGAAGTTCCACCCCCCGCTGCTGTGCTGAGCTTCACTTATTCTGCACAGTTGAGATTCTCTACCTTAACTGCTACTTGCATGAGTAGCATGTACACAAGAGTATGTTTGGACAGAGCACCTGCACACACTGAGAAGTGGAGTGTTTCTGGTATGCACAAGAAGTGTTTCCGGAAATTGCACACACTGAGTGTGGAATTGCCCCGCCCTTCTCAGCCTTTGATAGTCCACACAACTGCTACACTCTACTGTACAAATGTCACACCTAGCCACTCGAAGGCGACAACTGACACAGCCCGGGACTCGAAGCCGAGTTTCTGGGCTTCCTTCCTGTGGAGCTAGATGCAATCCCGGGCTCGTAATATACCGTTCACCGCCTGAGTTGCTGCGCACATACGAGATGTGCAGTGCGAGTGAGGCCAGATCGGTGAGGCGAATGTAGAGTGTCTTGCTAGACCCTGAGAGACAGACAGAGGAGTGGGGTTGTCAATCAATCACTCGGTACACGGTTCAGTCCTCTTTCGAGAAAAAGCTTTAGCTTCTCCTCCTTCCGTTGGATTAGTCCCCTACCAACAAGGAGTGGTAGTCGTCCAGGTCCAAGACGTGCTGAATTGAAAAGCATCAACCGTCGCTTTTTATACACCATATCCCTCGGGTCGTGATAGCTTCGTTCTCTTTCCACGTTGCCACCCAATTCTTAGATTCGAAGGCAACATTAGATTGGAAATTTTCTCTTCCTTCCCTCGCCTCGCCTCGCCCCGCCGTCTAATTCTCTCCAAATTCGTCACCATCATCACCAGCGAAATGCAGGTGCGCGAACGCAGCGGCCGCCATCGTTCGCTCTACGTCCTTCCATTCGCCTCTTCCGCTTCCAGCTCCTCAGGAGTCAGGCCCCGCCCCCCCAGCGGTC
This sequence comes from Marchantia paleacea, assembly GCA_014180765.2. Lineage (NCBI taxonomy): Eukaryota > Viridiplantae > Streptophyta > Marchantiopsida > Marchantiales > Marchantiaceae > Marchantia > Marchantia paleacea. Next base: position 832,861 of record MUAA02000097.1, read on the forward strand.
TGTCCCATCTCGGGCACCGGGCTGCACGGCATGCGCTGCCCATCACCCGTCACTCCCATCAGGGAAACACGTCCGTCTGGTTGGCCACTTTCCGACGTAGTTTAATCACAACTGCGCATGTTGCTGCCCGCCGGTACTCGTTCCTCCGGGGTCCTGTCCAGCGCCAGCATAAGCTCAAAATATAACCATGGTTAGGTGATTGGTACTTGTCGAGGTTTAGCTGGACGCGGGTGAAAATTCGGATACATGTAATTAAGTCTCCCGCGTTAAATCAGAGCATTGATGAATTGTATATTTAACAAGAAGTCTAAGCTCCTTGCTTCCGACTCGAACTTTGTCGCGATTCTGTAATCCACGGACAGGAAACCTGCCACGCTCGAGTTACGGACGCAAAAGTGCCTCCCAGAAGTGACTTCTCTCGTGTTTCCTATGGTGTTTCCTGCTGGACGTTCATGACGTTTGGTTTTACAGTACTTCGTCGTCTTATTCCGGAATCTAGTTTATTTATTTTGTCATTTTCTGAGAACGGTGACCGGTCCCGGCTGAAGAATAAGACAGAAAGGAACATTGGATCTCACTTGACCTTGTATTAAAATTCACTTCGAACGGAAGGATCTGCAACTTACCAACCTGCGCAGAGGAATAAGACAACAAGAAATGAAGACAAAATGGCATTAGAGCTAATGTAAGGATCGATTTGGACTGCAGCAGCGGAAGTAAAGCAACTACGATTGTAAATTGTGTAGCTGTCTGTTGCGGGGGGAGGTGGGTCTATACAAGCATTTCTTGATGGGCAATTATGACAGGCTTAAATTTCAATTCGCGCCTGGTCCAGCAGTCGCACGGGGATCCTAGAAAATGGAACTACTCTAGCACCTATGGAAAATTGCTGCGGTTTGGTTCGCTCTATCGTCTACGATGGGTGTTATTCACATGAGTTCACCTATTCGAGAATCCGAGGATTCACATGACAACAATTCTGTCTTCGCCTACGGTCTCTTTGGTCGTTGAAATTCTAAAAAATCTTTCATGGAATCAACGACGAGTTTCGGAAACTTTTCTGTGTTCAGAAATATATTTTTCCAAGCACTTCAGGATAATTTTGCTGATTGAAAACATCATGAAATATTCCCAGCTGTCCTTGAGGATGATTACAGCCTGCGGCGAAATGAAAACATGGTACATTAAATGCAAATGTGCACATGATGTATGTCAAGCCCTCAAAAAACGAGGTGTATCATAAACACGAGCTACAAAGCCACGAACCCATAGAGACCATTATATGCAAACACAAGATTCCGAATATATTTCATATCGTCGCTCAGCTTCCCAAATAATGTATCGAATGACGAAGTAAAATAACAAAAAGGATGGGAAGACCCCATCAAATCGTACAAGGAAGGAACCAAACCGGTAACATGGGGCTAGGCCCCAATAGTATCATTAATGGGAAATATGTCCTCACAAAGACCTATAGGATATCTGAACTATCCAAGTCAAAAGGTCTACAAACAACGAGCATCCGAAGAAGCATCACCTAACGTGATTGTTCTCCTATGGATTGCTTGACTAGTGCTCTCTCGTAGAGCAATGGAAACACGTTGCCTAAAATAGGCTATACAGTAAGCTAAAGAGAGTGATAGCCCATGTCGCCTAGTATGGTAGGCTCTCGCGCTCCCTCACAAACATGTCGACGTCGGTGTCCATAGCTCCATATAACTCCAAAGCTAGAGGAACAAAGAGGTGACCTCTACGCATACCTCTATACTTGGAGACCTTGGCTCTTTGCCGCTCACTCGCCGCCCATCCCGGAGGATGGGTGATCACCCCCTCTCGAAACGAAATCTCTAGTAGGATCGGTAACCACCACATCGCCCACGGTGACCTGGTCCTCCCGAACCAAATGCAGTCCGCCCCTAACCCTAGTCGATCCGCAAGGCATACCAACGCTTCTCTCCATGTGAGGTATCCACCCTCCCGCCGCCATAGCAAACACCACATCCCTAATGGCATCATGGGTAGCTATCCTCCCCTCCGAATGGACAACGAGTCATATGAACATTTTCTTTGCATCTAAAGTGATACCACACTCACATGTGAGTAATGAAGATGTAGATGGATGGACTAAGCCAAGACGGAACCTCATCATTTGTGGAGAAAGTATTTGGTGCGAGCCGGAAGCCCCGATGCATGGTCGAGCCAAGATCCACGAGCCCGCACTTTGCCCGAGCAAGAGCGTAGACGAGCTCTAGTAGTACGAGGGATGGTCGGATCCACTAAGAGTGAATGTAGAGCCTCCTGAAACCTGTCGGTCCATCAAGATAGACTATAGACCCTAGTCCAATCGGTAGCCAAAGAGGAAAAAGATGGGAACTCATGTCGTACCTCCCGTGGTAAAAGCGCCTCTCGTATGTCGTAATAATACCGTAAAGGAAATGATCCCCTATCGACGTCCCTCGTATATATCTCCAAAATAGGTCGATCTGCGATCACAAATCGAGAAGATAACAAAGGTGCAACAAGTGCCCAACTTCGCCAAGAATGCCGCAGTGCCGTCTCCTCCATCGATAATAAGCCTACCCCTCCACACGAGATTGGCAAAGATGTGCGTGCCTCTTGCCAAATCTCGAGTCACACACTCGAATGTCCCCGGGTCCGATGATGTCATAAAAGACGCCCATGATCCTCCTATCAAAGCCAAGCCAAACGTGATATGAATGTAGGTGAAGGAGGAACAATCTTGAAGAAGATAGGTGGGTCGACGAGCAATACTAGATGATAGTATACCAAACGCCACCTGTGGATCCCCTAGTAGAGGAAGGTCGTCTACATGCAAAACATCCTCGGCCAATGCAAAGTCAAGGTAGCGTGAAACAAAATCCTCGAGACCCCTACCGGCACTCCTAGAATATGTAAGCCAATGGTCGATATCATACATCCTCCGGTTCGAAGATGAGGCGGAATACCCAAAGGAGACCAAGCCCCTACACTTTGACACCTTGACTCTCAAGCCTACAAGATGAAGCTTGGTAGTCAAGTAATCAAAACTGCCTAATCTTTGTCTACATGGCCCACAATGTGTGTATCATCCGCCAAGGAGGGAACACACAACCGGCACGGCCAAAAGCGATGAGACACAAGAGCTCTGTAATGAGCCATGGCAAATAAGGGTCCCCTCAAAGGAACTCCCTGTCGAGTGCCAGCGGCGGACTGTAGAACGGTGACTCCCTCCTCAGAAAAGCCATGCTGATAAAATAAAGAAGAATGAGAACCGTAGAAAGATCGTACAAAAGGAATGAGGCTTGATAGGGGTCCACCAGCCTCTCTAAGCTCTCTAAAAATGGATGCACGTGAGACGCTGTTAAAAGCGTTCTCAACGTCTACCTGCAAGACAACCCAATCCGGATGGATATCTAGAAGTGCTCTAATGCCCAATAATGTATCCACTTGCGTCCATTCACGCTATCCAATGAACAGTTTCACCCAACTTTTTCGTATGGTCTTCTTTTTCACATGAACCTTCGAAGATGCAGTAGACACAAAAGCATGTTCCATCGAACTACTCTACTTCAAAATAATAAAAAACTCTCGAACTATTAATGCTTGCTTCAAGTTTACGAACCAAAAAACGGAGATTACAACGAATGGCTCGAAAAAAAGTGCATAATCATCCTCCACACGGCTAAATAATTTTTTTCGACAGTGCTACGAAGATCCTCCCACGAAAACCTCATATTGGTTTAGATAATATTGCAAAATCGCCATATGATAGTCAGATTCCTTTATGCCCGTCGCTTATCCGAACACGTTGCTTTACCTTTAGCTCATTCAAACACGAGAGAAGCAGGAGGATTCTGCACACAGCACGACGGGGTCCCATTCTAGGCCTTGGCAGATTGCCATATCACTAATAAATCGCGACTCTCATCACGTTTCCAGTTTTCCGACTGCAGAACCCGGTACAGAAGTCGGGTTTCTCCTCAAATGGCAGTAACTTACAAGGCCCCGAGTCCTCAGGCCCAGTCTCTGAGTGACAAGATCTGTGACGAAGGCGCTTTAGGTGGTGGCTTCAGGCATCAGGAATGGAGTGGCCCAATTCTCTCTAAGTCCAACCTCGATAACTCCACGACTGGTATTATTTCCCAACAAAATTTACATGGAGTAAGAGCAAATCCCTTACTCCCGAGGTCACTACAAATAACTTTCTAACTGGGAGTGTATTTATTATGCACTTGTAAAGTATAAAATCGTTAATAACTGGTTTCACTCACAAAATTTTCAGATAAATTCAAGTACTGAAATCTCGATAATTGCATATTCTAGGTCAGTTGCACTTATAAATTTCCTACATAAATGAAAACACTCCATAAGTGCAACAGGAGAGTCTACTACTCCCAAGGTGTTGCATTGAGGGAGAGTCGACTGTACTTGCAAAATCCGGATCCCCTGAATCAATCATTGTCGTAGAATCAAGGAATCACCAAATCTGACGCTCTCCATCTACCAACATTTTCATGTTCATTTTTGTTTGCTTCAGTATTGTACAGATCTCTATGCTTCATCTGTACTGAATCTAGTGCTGTACAAGTAAACGTTCCACAGTGTCCTTTTCACGACCGGTCCTTGTCGAGTCGTACGAGCTCTTTGATTCACTTTTGCCTCGAGTCTCCAAGGTCCCATGGAGTCCAGCTCGGATCTACACTGCATACGTGGACGTGACGGATCTGGACTTGAACTTTCGATGGAAATTCTCGGCACTCGAAGTACCGGAAGTGTATCTCGCTTCAAGATTAAGTTTAAACTATTCGTTGGGACTCGGGAGCGAGCCAGGAGGGTACAGACGTGACCCGCTATGCGACAGTCCGGACTCCGGCCGGGCGGGAAGGGAAGGGGAAGATGGGAAGTTGGGAGCTGATTCAAGCGTGCTCACTGTGCAACGTCATTATGGCTCCGGGAAAGAGAAGAAGTTCTAGAAGGTCCTCAGAAGATTCCTTCTCGGGGGTGCTTCCGTCCGTGAGGTACATGCTGGAAGGGAGGGAGTCAGGGGACTTCAAGGTGGTGGGCACTGGACACAGGAGAGAGGCGTCGAGCCTCGACGACGAGCACCTCTACTACTTCCCCTCTACTCCAAAATCAGCAGTAGCAAGTAATATAGCAAGAAGGATGGGAAGACCCCGTCAACTCGTACGGGATGAGGCTAATAGTAAAGTACACCCAAGTAATATAGCAAAAAGGATGGGAATACCCGATCACGTCGTTTTTGGACTAATGAAACCAGAGGGTAGGATGGGGCTAGGGCCCAATTGCACCTAAGTTATCGGATTATCTACATCAAAGAGTTACAACACTCAGCATCCGAAAAATCATCATCTAAACGTGATTGCTCTCATCCAATATATTCAATCTTGATGTTATGAGCGTTTTGCAACGCACACTGTTCTGGTTCTGGAATCTGTGACTCGTTCGAAACTTGACTCCTACGCTATCGCTCTCGTCTACATCCTGTTATTGTGACAGCCCACCGTGGCCAGCTCGCCTTCCCACCTACGTTGGTGTGTAATCTGGGTGCACCGCTAATATAAGCGGTGCGCAAGCCATAATTAGGAGGTGGATTTTCTACTCCCCTGGATATAAAAGGGTTGGCACACAACATCACCATTCATTATCACTATCACTAGTCAACGTTGTCAAACACAGAGAGAGGTTGTCCTCACAAGCAGAGAGCAGTTTGCACTTAGAGAGGGAGATTGTTTACACATAGAGAGAGAGAGGAGATTAGAGAGGGAGGTTGGGCGACGGTGGCAGGGTGTTACCTTCCCAACGGAAGAATCACGTCCATTTTGCAATTGCGGGTATTCTGAGCCGTCACAAGTACTCTAAGCTGAGTTTGCTATGGGAAGGTGGTTTCTTGGAAGTGAGATTTGGCGGTCGTAGAGGCGGTGCGTTTGTTTGTGGTGTGAGAGGTATATTGGAGCGGAGTCAGGAGTTTGACATTGTATTTGGAGCGGAGTCAGCGGTTTTGACAGTTATCCCTCATGGACAGTAGTCACTGAAACGTGGGGCCATATCGCCGTCTATTCCTACCAGGTTGACCTTATGTTATGTGGCTCACCTGGTGTCCATCTCCACTGTCGAGCAAGGATGCAAAATCGTAGTCACTGGATTATAGTGTACAGGGGGCTGAATGTATACGGTTGGGTATGTAAGGTCAACTTCGTACATGACTATCATACCTAGTTCTTATAATTACAATTGTATATTTTCTAGTCCGGAATTAAAAATATGGTAGTTCATATTATTTTTATGATGACTAAGTAGTGTGTTTAGATAGTTATAAGGCTTTAAGTTAGTATCGATCTAATTTGGCCACACTAGATATCAAAATGACAATCTTCATTCTCATTGGTCTTGGAGTTTAGGCCAATGATGACACTTGGTCAAGTTTTTCAAGGTTTTGAGTAGTTTTAGAAATCTTCTCGAGGGACAGTCGGGATTGGAAGGGGAGGGTTGGAAAGAAGAAAACAAGAGCTACATGGTGAACTCAAGAATTGGTGCAATTGAGTAGGTTGTCACTTTATTGATGATTTGAAGTTGGAGTCAAAAGTTCAGACCCTGGAGTGTGTTTGGGTTAGTCTTGATAATCATACGAGGGTTTTGACAAATCCGATTCAATAAAGATATAGTTTACAACTCATGCTTGTGTTTGGATTGAAATTTCAACTTAATTAGATGAGTTTTGAGAAAAGATTGATAGTTTGAAATTTGTGCATGCAGTTAGAATTGCAAGATTGCATTGACTCTCGCGAAGTTAGCACAATGATCATAACTTTTGTTATCAAAGTTTTTATTAATAAAACTTTCCAGAGTTAAATCTTGGATGATAAATGATCTTTTTATGAAATTCGAGAACAATTGGAGTGAAAGATTTAGATGTATGATGGTTTTAGCACACAAGGGTCTGCACTTGACCTTGTGATATAGTGTACAATTAGACAATTATTTCAAAAGATCTAAAGGAGATAAATATAACAAATTTTTTCGAGGAAAACAAGAAGGTTGTAAAGAAATTATTTGTGAAGTTGGGCAAGAGTTATTGGTCCAATTGTTGAATATCATAATCTTGTTCCGCTGGAGTTGCAATGTACTCGAATGTGCATTGGTGAGAAGGAGAAAGAGAGAGTATCAACTCACACAAGGGTCATGAGGGTTCTTCTACAACCATGTGTTCAGACGTTCTCATAGCAAAGCAATGTCTATGCGATAACGGTCTACAAACAACATGAGCATCTGAAGAAGCATCACTTAACGTGATTGCTCTACTATGGATTCCACCAACTACTGCTCTCTATAGGGCAATGGAAATATATTATCTAAAATATACTAAATAATAAGTTAAAGTAGGTGATACCCCTTGTCACCTAGTTTGGTAGGCTCTCGCGTACTCCTTCATAAACATATCGAAGTCGGTGTCCATAGCTGCATATAATTTCAAAGCTAGAGGAACAAAGAAGTGACCTCTTTGCATATCCCAATACTTGAAGATTTTGGTTGTTGCCGCTCCATTTTCTGCCCATCATGGAGGATGGGTAATGAGTAGGATTAGTAACCACCACGTATGTCATAGTAACCTTGTCAAGTATAGATCTGCCCTAACGCTAGTTGACTACAAGGCATACCAACGCTCCCTCCATGTGAGGTATCCATCATCTCGTGCCATAGCAAACATCACATTTCATGAGTAGTTATCATCTGCCCTCCGAATGAGCAACGAGTCATATGAACATATGTTGCATCTAAAGTGATACCACACTCACATGTGAGTAATGAAGATGTAGATGGATGGATCAAGCCAAGACAAAATCTCATTTTTGTAGAGAAAGTAGTTGGTGCGAGTCGGAAAGCCTTGATGCATGGTCGAGCCAAGATCCACGAGCATGCATACTTCAAGAGCAAGAGCATAGATGAACCCTAGTAGTACAAGGAATGGCTGGATCCACTAAAAATAAATGTAGGGCATGTTGAAACTATCTATCCATTAAGGTAGATTGTAGACCTCAGTCCAATTGGTGACCAAAGAGGAAAAAGATAGGAACTCATGTCATACCTCAAGGATAAAGCATCTTTCATATGTTGCAATAATACATGTAAGGAAAATAATCTCGTATCCACATCCCTTGAATATATCTCAAGGATGAGCCTATATGCAATTACAAATTGAGAAGATAACCAAGATGTTGAGAGTGTCCAACTAGCCAAAAATGCTATATGTGTAGTGTCCTTCATGGATAATAAGCCTACCCCTCCACACGAAATCAAAAAAGATGTTTGTCTCCGTGGAAATCTCCTGTCACACACTTGAAGGTCCATGATTTGATGATATCACCAAAGACATCCATAATCCTCCTATCAAAGGTTGTCAAACGTGATATGAATGTAGATGAAATGGAATTGTGCGAAGAAAGTAAGTGGGTCGACAAGCAATACTAGATGAGAGTATATCAAACACCAATTGAGGATCTCCTAGTAGATGAAGATCATCTACATGCAAAATATCCTCGGTAAGTGCAATGTTTAGGTAACGTGAGACAAAATCCTCGGACCCTTCTAGCGTTCCTAAATACGTAAGCTATCTGTCGATGTCATACATCCATATGGAAACTAGAGATGAGGAGGAATATCCAAAGAAGATCAAGCCCTACACTTTGACACCTTGATTCTCAACCTACAAGATGAAGCTTGGTAATCAAGTAATCAAAGATTTGCCTAATGTGGTCTACATGACCCACAATTTTTGTCTCATCCGCTTAGGACCGGAACACACAACATGGCATAAAAGTAGACAAAAGAGCTCTATAATGAATCATGGTAAATAGGGATCCTCCCGAAGGATCTCCCTGTCGAGTATCTGCTACGGATTGTAGAATGATGACTCCCTCTTGGGAAAAACCATGGTGATAAAAGAAAGAAGAATCTGTAGAAAGACCGTACGAAAGGAATGATGCTTGATAAAGGTCCAAAAGTCTCTCTAAGCTCTCTAAAAATGGATGCACTTGGACACTATTAAAAGTGTTCTCAATGTCCAACTGCAAGACAATCCAATCCGGATGGATATTTAAAAATGCTTTAATGTCCAATGATACTGCATCAAAGCCTCGTGGTGTGACGACTCCAAACTGGTATGGACAAAGATGTTATTCGAAGTATGAACGATGTTGCATTATCACAATACGATTGACTAAATGCAATAAGACCTCCCTAATAACAATATATCTAATGTCCATAGTGTCCTTCTCCATTGCAAAAAACTGACTCGTACCCATCACCTGACTAACTGACAGCAGAATCTCCCCTCTTGCAACTGATGCATCCATCTTGAACAACTAACTGAAACCACTAGAGAGATCATTGCTTGAAATCAATCTAAAAAATGCTCATATACCATCCATGACAAGCCCCTTGAGGATAAGCGTAGGTTGTGCACAGAGAATGGGCAAATAGTAATCTCTCAAGACATAATGGCTCCTCTGGCTCATACTCCAAGACCTCTAATGATATATCCTTACCATGGGTGGATGTAAAAGGCGTAAAGAGAAAATAGTCTCCTTAATAAGACTAGCCATAAACAAAGGATGAAGGGTCCACGCAGCCTTGCTATACTCCCCAACCTTCCCCAAGATTCTACACCATCGCAATCGAGCTGAATCAAAAATATCATGTGGCTGAACTCGACTTCTAACATGTATCATCCGAACAAACTTCTCATGTAATATAGCCCAATCCCTTGCTTGGAATCTTCAAAATCTAGCTTTCACCTCCCTATGTCAAGCACGTCCCCCCTTAGTATAACGTAGACACTATCGCTAAAGTAGAAGAAACAAAAATCACGCTAACTCGTTCATGGAATCACGTGTCAATTGATCGAGCGGTAAACAAAAAGCACGTCTAACCTCGTCAGGGAGTGCACGAGGGAACCTATAGAATAAACGTGGACATGGGAACCTAGTCTCGCTCTAGAATAGAACCTGCATGGGAAACTAACTATTCCCATGATCCCATCGGTATATCTCAAATGATCAACGAAGGAATCGATGTAGTTTGGATGTTTCTCAAAGTGATAAATATTGATGTTGATGTGATCATCCTCTTCACGTGTGCATCCCAAGTGATCCAATCATATTCTTTGTGCATCTTTTTTACGTGAATCTTTATCCCTTGCGAGGTAAAGAGACGATGACACTTCGGATATAGTGTATCAGGCACTGCTTTTGGCTATGAGAGAAAGTGAAGCTATAGTTAGCACAAAAAGAACAATAAGAATACCAAACACTCCATCATGTATCTCCTATCACCTCTAAAACCACAACATTGTTACACAACACGTCACATGGAGAAATGCTAACTATAAAAACCCTAAAATCTAAAAATACTTATAACTTTTTATTCATATTTTCATAATTTTCCAACAAGTTCCCAATAGAACCAATGCATGAAAAAAAAAATTGAGAAAAAAAACCTGACCCATATATCCAATTTGAGAAAAATTTACACCATGCCTAAGCATCCATGGAACGATCTAACAATTTAGAGAATGAAACTCGACAAAATGTTTATTTGGGAATTATATTATGCGTATTCTTACATGTCACCTGAATCATTGCGAACATACTGGACCAATATTGTTGATTCACACTCCTTTTTTTGCGTCGAACGTAAGTTCCCCCCTGTCACGTTTGAAAATAGGGCTCTAGTTTGTTGAGTGGAGCTTTGGGAGCATCTGAGCAAAAGTCCTGTGTCGTCGCATGGGAGACGTAATCCGATCTTGGGATGGAGATTGCATTCTCGAATCTTGGTAGTATTCCTTACGTAACATTCAAGACAATTGGAGGTTGTACTTGCTTTGAAAATGCTTGCCCTTTTTGCCTTCTACTATACGCTGGGTCATCCCAATGGCCCATATTTCTGTTATGTCTGCATGTCTGCGTTCAAATGCCTCGATCACCGCACAGTGGCTTGTTCTAGTTCAGAAAAAATGGGCACCTATGAATATGAATAATAAAAACACGTGAAAAGCAAAGTACAAAAGTGCAGAACGAAAACAAGATAACGAACCATTGAAGGCAAAATCAACCAGTGGCCATCATGAGAGTAGACAGGTACCAGGAACCTCCAGTAGCATGAATGTTTGGCCAGGTACAGTACTTGAGATTTCAACAACAGGATGGTACAGTACAGAACTGCAGTTCATATGATTTACGAATCATTTGGTGATTTCATAAACATATAGTCTACGCAGTTTATTGATGATGGTCTAATTATTTGATGATTTGAGACATGTAAAGTAGCACTGTTGTTTACCTACAGTAGTACCTTGGGCAGCCTTTCCGCCTATTCGCACAAATACACTTACTTCTATCCCATGTCAAAGATGGAATTTTTGCAATTGATATCTATTTCTTTACTTTCAGGGTTAGGATATCTCAGGTGCTGTATGACATATTTCCCAGCGTGATACTATTGGGGCCTAGCCCATGTTACCGGTTTGGTTTATCCTTTACACTTTCATGGGGTCTTCCCATCTCTTTTGTTATTATACTTTGTCTATTCTTTCCTTTCTTGCTTAGGATAACTAGACATGTTTTTACTACTTTTTAGATTATATAATGTTTATGTTCCGGTGTTCTAGTCAAATTTTGATCTCATATACTAGAGTAAGTGATGATTATCGCCTTAGGAAAGTCACATTATGTCCAGACTTTGTTCAATTCATTCATTTCGTTCTGTTTTTCTACTGTTTATATTTTTCTCTCTTCTAGCATGGCTATTCATATGAGTGAGTCACCGTTCTACAATCTTCCATTGGTACTATGAAGGGAGTTCCTTTGGAAAGACCTCTATTTGTGATGGCTCATTATAGAGTTCTTTTGTCTATTATTTTGGCCGTGTCAGGTTGTGTGTTCCACTCCTTATTGGATGATACACAAATTATGGACCATGTAGACCTCATAAGACATTCCTTTTATTACTTGATTACCAAACTTCATCTTGTATGCTTGAGAGTCAAGGTGTCAAAATGTATGACATGGTTTCCTTTGGGCATTCCTCCTCATCTCTAGTTACAAGAGGTATGTATAACATTGACAAACGGCTTATGCATTCTATGAGTGCAAGTAAAGTTTGAAGACTTTGTCTCACACTAACTATACAAGACACTTGTCGAGGATGTATTGCATATGGATGACCTTCCTCTACTAGGGGGTTTGCATGTGGCATTTAGTATACTCTCCTTTAGTATTGCTCGTCGATCCACCTACCTACTTTGCACGGTTCTTCCTCACTTGCATTCATAGCACTTGACAACCTTTGATAACAAGATCATGGACGCCTTTGGTGACATCATGAGACCAATGAACTTCGAGTGTGTGACATAAGACTTGGAATGGAGAGAGACATCTTTGCCAATTTCATGTGGAGGGATAGGCTTATTATCGATGGAGGAGATGACACCTTTATCATTTTTTTTTGATTCGGCACTCTCAACATCTTTGTTATCTTCTTGATTTGTGATTGCATACATATCCATCCTTGACATGTATGAGGGGGATGTGGATGGGAATCATTTTCTTTAGAGATATTATTATAACAAACGAGAGATATTTTACCTCTGGAGGTACGACATGAGCTTCCGTCTTTTTCTTCTTTGTCCACTGATTGGACTAGAGGCCTATAGCCTACCTTGAAGGACTGAAAATTTTAACATGCTCTACACTCTCTCTTAGAAGATCTTGCCATTCCTTATATGACTAAAGCTTGTCTATCTTCTTGTTTTAAAATTATATCATTTAAGAACTTATAATCTCTTGCATATTTTTTTCATACAAAAGTCATGTATATGTCTAAAACCCGGCTAATTGTTGTGTAGATTGTCATTAAACTTAATTCAAGACAAAGTAAAATAAAAAAAAAAGTATGTGAAGATCCCATCAAGTCCTACATGGATGAAACCAAATGAATAACATGGGGCTAGGTCCCAATAATCTCACAATGGGAAATATATCTTGCTGCATCTAAGATATCGGAACTATCTATGTCAAATGGTCTACAAATCACATAACATCCTAAGAAACATAAGGGAACATGATTGATCTCATATGAATTGCACCAACTAGTGCACTCTATTAGCAATGGAAACAAGTTGACTAAAATAAACTAAAGAGAAAGTCTAGTATGGTGACATGTCTTGGTGGCGCACTCTCTTTTGGAAAGAAGTTAAAGAAGTTCTTCTATGTGTGGGAAGGATGGCTGGACGGACACTATGTGTAGTTGGACCTGTGTGAGTAATTGTCACGCAAGCGGGTCTTCTGCAGCACTCCCTATACGTTTTAATTCGCTTTAGAAAAAACGAGAGTATCACTTGCAAGATCCTTAGTACATGTAGCCATGACAAGATGTTGAGGCCATGGTTTAGTAAAGCAACCTCATCTCTAAACCATTACACCCATTGTACACCCGTCCTGTGCAAAATGTAAAAAGCCAAAAGACATATCGTCATGTATTTGCAGCCCAAGTACGAAAGTATGAAGTCAACGGCGGCTGCTAGATGAGCAGTTTCCTTCCCCGTGAAGATTTATTAGACTGACTCATGTACATTGTACAATATTTGGGGAAAATTGGAAGAGCTCGAAGCTTAGTACCGAAGATGTTAGTGAGTATTGTTGTGATCATAAGACATGCTGCCACATACATATCCGCACTGGCCGTTACACTGATTCTTCTCACGACCGATGGTTGTTCTGCCGACTGCTGGAGGGTTAACCCCGCGGTTTGGGATGCGGTTCTGGTTATTCACCCCTAACCGGTTACTTTTTTTCTCAGTGAACGTCGTTTTCGTTCCAAAAGAAACAAGAATAAAAAAAGACGATGCAGCCCCGGAGCTAAGACGCAAAATCCTTACATCGGAAGAAATGAATGAATGATCTCAAACAGGTGAGTAAAACATACTCATGAAAAGTTAGTGTAACAAGAGTATTGAGATGGTGTTTGAATGTATAGATATGGCACAGCAGCCCGGAAATAAAGGGGAGAACAAGAAAACAAGCACGATCTTTAATGGGAAAATTTACCATACTAGATAACAAGGTTATATTTTTTAATATATTATATAAATTATTCTAGTTAACATGTATCTATTACTATAGGGATAACACTATACAATCTATATGAGAGTAATAAATTAAATAATATTTATTCAAATGTAATATGTAAATATTTTTACCTAAATAATTTATATCTCAAATAGAGTATGAAATATTTAACATTGTGATGCTATTGGGGCTAGCCCCGTTTTACACCCTGTAAGACTTATGAGATATTCCTGTCCTTTTTGTTGTATTACTTGGTGTCTTCATCTCGTTTAGGAACAGAAATATATTCTCACGAATGCCTAGTGCGTTGAGAATCTGTTGAGCTGAATAAAGTCCTCCTGTCCATGGATCATCTCTTGCGTTTTGCTGGTTTTACGAGAGAATCTGTAGAGTGTAGACCTGAGAATGCGGCAGCGTTTACCTCAATGTTGACAACGACCACTGTGGATGTCCTCTTTATAGGTGCTCTCTCTTCAGTGCTTCTGAGGAATTGCTGCTGCATTCATTGATAAAGGTGCAGGTATATGCGAAGTACAAGTTGATGTTCCTGTAATACCACCGTGGGATTGGCCATGTGATGCCATGGCACTGTACCGCACTGTACAGCATTCTGTCCGTATTGTGTAGACTCAACCGTTTTGAATCATGTTGCTAGAGTACAGAACTCAACATGCGACTCCCTGAGAAAGGAAAGCGTGGTCATAACAATGCAGACATAAGGCAAAAGGGGCCAATCCCCACCCAGATCTTATGCTTGTTCCTCTCAGAAAGGAAAAATGGATCCATTAGCAATTTCGCACAACAAACGTAGGTCCGAAGCTACCACAGATTGCATAACCTAGGGGTGATTTTGACATATAGTAAGTACCATAGGGTGCCAGACATTCGTATCGGTATGTATAACTCAGAGTACACGCCGGACATAATTCGGAGGTCATCAGCAACCATCTCCTACTAACATCAAAAAATATCTTTGCCTTAGTAGGGGGGTTCAAAATAAACCCATTAAATAATGGATGGAAATGGAGAAATTCCCATTCTCATAAGTTCTTCAAGGTTGATTTGAAGAGGTAGATAGGAAATTTTATGAGTACATCCAGAAAAATAACATTATTTTTGGTATACTCCTAAACTTTGAGAAAAACTATTTTTTCTTGAAATGTCTCTACGGAAATGGTACAGAACCCAAAAAATCTACGCAAGTTTCACTTAAACAACATCGTAGAACATTCCAAATAGAGTGGACGAATCTTCCATGGGAAAGAAGTAGAGAAGTGAAGTCTCGAATGCGATGAACCAAGTCTTAGATAAATTACAGCGCTTGTTCAACATGGTGACTGGGTATAACTTCCGGAATGACTAGTGGTAGTAAATTCCATCGAGATTATGGAAGATAATGGAACTCCTGTGAACCGGGCACAAGACCTATGAGCACGTTTGTTCACAGTAAGGAGTTCAAGCAACAGTCGGACGAAGCTTCTAGAACTGAATTCATATGAAAAAAATAATATATTCTTAGAGTGACAACGTTAGATGTAGCAACTTCAAGCAAGTGAGAAAGAAAGAACAAAATGGCGAGATTAATCCGAATGGTGGTCGGCACGGAGGAATGGTACCTTCATTTGCCACAATCAAGTAACCCTCCGATACAGCTCAACTCCAAGCCCCCTATGAAGACAGTTGCATGTAGTTGCCATATGATTCCCATGCCAACACAAAGTAAACAACACGACAGAAGTGTGATTGCCGTGACTTTGATCCCTTTTCAACTTGCAATCACTTGTGAATGATAAGACTTTTGATCCACAACTATCCGTCTACTTGTGAAAGTCTCTCTCTTGCAAGGTGCTCCCCAGCTTTGTCAGACAAATATTGTCTCATCATTTCATTCTAAGTACTCCTGCGCGCCGAGAGATAGAACATGATCCCTAAAATAGTATAGAGTAAAAAAAGAAAAAGAAAAAAAAAGGATGGGAAGACCCCATCAAGTTGTACATGGATAAAGCCAAATGGGTAATATGGGGCTAGGTTTCAATAGCATCACAATGGGAAATATGTCCTACTGCACTAAGATATATGAACTATCTAGGTGAAAAGGTCTACAAACAAAAATCACCTGACGGGATTCCTCTCCTATGGATTGCACTAGCTAGTGCTCTTTTTAGACCAATGGGAACATATTACCAAAAATAGGCTATACAATAAGCTAAAGAGAGTGATACCCCGTGGCGCCTAGTATGGTAGGCTCTTGCACACTCTCGCATGAACACGTCGAAGTTGGTGTCCATAGCTCCATATAACTCCAAAGCTAGAGAACAAAGAGGTGACTTCTCTGCATACCCCTATACTTGGAGACCTTGATTGCTGTCGCTCCACTCGCTGCCCATCGAGAGGATGGATAATCATCCCCTTTGAAACTATGTCACATGTAGGATCAATAACCACCACATCTGCAAAAATAACATGATCCTCCTGAACCAAGTATAGGTATGGCCTAACCAATTTTTTTGTTGAGTCACAAGGGGATTAAATTCAAGGATAACACATGATTCCTTATATTTTGTATAATGATTATTCTTTGTTCTAGTTAATTATATCACTTTTTTTTGAGGAAATTATTATCTGACAGTATTCAGAAAGTCAACATTTTGTTGAGCTACAAGAGGATTAGAATCAGATTATAAGAGATAGCACATGATCTCTGATTTTAGCAAAATACATTATTATTATGGTGAATCATGAGTGCTTGAACCAATTGAGGAAATGATAAAGAAAAAAGAAAAATTGTACAACCACTGTAAGTTATAATCAAGAATATAGGAGAATAAATGAACATCGTGCATTGTTTGAGAGTGAAAGGAAAGACTCTTCATAAATTATCAATTGCAGAGGGTGCAAACATCATCAATTTTGATGATGCTCTCCTTTGCTTTTGATAGTTTGAATACCTTGGATGCAGTATGAGATATTTTCCGTTGAGATCCTATTGGTGCCTAGCCCCACCCTACCCCTTTGATTTCATTAGTGTAAGACTTGGTGGGGTATTCCCATCCTTTTTGCTATATTACTTGGTACCTGCCTAAGATAACAAATGTGAAACTTGGCTATTGTCCATATTCTTATGAAAACATTTTAGAAAAGTAGAAAAAAACCCATAGTAACATTTGGAAAACCCATCAAAGAAGATTAAAAAGCCCAAAGAAACAATTTGATCACATACCCTAACACTATCTAGCTTATGTTGAGTGGTGCACATTGGTAATCCAGCAAAGCAATGGAGAATCTTCATCTTTCGACCACAGAATCAAGAGAGGTCTTTTGGAAGACAAGGATTCATATCTATCATATTGTACCATAGATAGACTTAAAAATTTAAATATAAAAAATATCAACATAAATATTCAAAATGATGCAATATTTGTACGAGTGGAATAAAACACTCATCTTAATTTTGATACACAATTAAGACTTTTTACATTCTATTTTTAAAAGACACATGCAACAGGATATAATATTTGAGTCCGGTGTTACATGTGAAATTAATTCCTTGTGCATTAGTAAAAAATTCTAAATAAAATTTTATAATTTTTATACATTATATTAATATACATTAACTAGAGAAACAATTGTAATAATAAGATATAAAGGGACATATATATTAGTTAAGATATGTTTGATTCATTTTGATACTTGATTAAAAATATAAACATATTTAATGATATATTTTATTAATTAATTAATTTATCTAAATGGTTAACCAGATATTTTGATGAATTAGAAAGTTAAATTCAATCAAAAAAATATATTTTTGCTGAAATCAAATTGGTTGATTGATCATATTCATGTAAAAAGATTATTTTCTACTATTGCTACATCTTATGCAAATTTTTATATGAAAAAATATATATATCTAAGCTTATTTGTGTTAAGTTTAATGACCAAATTCACTTATTACAAATAAAATATTAAAACTAAATTTCAAAAACTTTCATGTTGAAAGTGTTAGGAGTTAACTTAGGTCTTGAGTAACTCTGGTTAGTTTGACTATATTTAGTTAGACTAGGGATAGGGGTGGTACTACTATATAAGAGGACTTGCAGAAGCTCTCTGCGACACAATTAGGGTATTCAATAAAAGTGACTCTGTGTGTTTTGTGGATGTAACCGTAGTGAGGTGAACCACGTATTTCTTGTGTCGACTCTTGATTGCATGTTTTTCTTTGTGTATTCCTGTTTCGGACAACAATTGGTATCAGAGCGTGGAGGAGAAAATAGATTTGCAATCACGGCCGTCCTACAGAAGCCAAATTTTGAGGCAATATAAGGCACGAAGAGTCTAAGGAGAAACGATCTATCGAAGTCGCTGCTGCTCCTTGAGTGAGCAAGAACTCGAGCAAGAACAACGTCTGTGGTAATGGTGACCAAAAGCGAGGGATGGATTGGGCTACAGAGTGTCACATTCGGTTTCAAGGTCAAAGTTGAATGCGTGGGAATGTGGTTCAAGTGAAAAGGCCATATCAACAGATGCATGTTCCCTTAGACAATAGCGGACGAGCACATCACAGCGAGGCATGTGAGGCAACACGAGATGGATTTTCGTGTCATTTGTTCGATAGGGATTTTGTTCTACTTGATTTGGTGAGGGGCGGGATCAACAAGCAACAGTCGGACTCTAGAGCCCCTACATCAACCAAACAACCATACAACAAGGCAAGATGAGACGGCCATACAACCATACAAACATTGATCCACAACGTAAGGCAGAAAAGAAAGAGTACTTTGTCATAATTGGCGTTGCATCAAGAAATAGAAAATAGAGGGCAGGTGTCTTAGTTGGCGGCTAGCTAGTTGGGGTCAGATTTTTGGAGCAGCAGTATTGGGTACAACATTCCAAGTGTCATGTAGGATTTGATGAACGCGGTCATCGAGGGGAAAAGAACTGTTGAGCAGAGCAATTACACTTTGCTTTGGGAGCCTTGGTGCCGACAGTCTGTGTTATTTGCGCTCGTGGTATGAGTTGAACTTTATTGCACGCCTTGAAAGGATTAGTGTAGGACTTGGTGAGAAACACTTTCATTTGCGGAAGAGATCCCACTATTTTTTGTGGAAAATTGTAGTGCAGAATACGCAATCCAGACAGGTGCGGGAGAAAGGATTCTGTGCGGTCGGCTCCTGAAGCAGCTCTCGTTACAAGAATATCATAAACCTCCTCAATTTGTCGAAGTGTGCTTGCTTCTTTACATTGAGTGGTGGAACGCGCGCTATTTAGGGAGAGGAATCGGGACTCTGCGAGAGAGTTTGGATGAAATCAAAACTCAATTCACTTGGCTTGCCTTTACTGCCCTACCCTGCCCTCGCTTCACTTTGTTGGGTTGGTGGTGTGTCAGGTTCTATCTTGTTGGAAGCATCAGGTCTTTTGCTGTTGTTACCTTTGCTTGTGCTCTCCTCTGCTCGCTGTCTTCTCCGTCCCGTTCCTAGCCATATGCATCTCCTTTTTGTCATCCCCGAACTTGCTCCTTCTCTTTCTTAATGATGATGTGAGCTCTGTTGCCGCTTGCTTGATGCTTGTCTAGAAGGCTACCTTCCTTCCTTCCCGCCCGCGTGATTGATTGCTTGTTGGGTTAAGGCCTCTCGGTCGGGCTCGAGATTGGAATGGGGCTTTGGCTTGGACGACGAGTAGTGTTATCGAGGGGAGGTGGAAGGAAGAAAGGAGTGTTGCGTGATGGCGTTTTTGTTTGGAATGCTCTTCTTTCCTTTCTCTAGGATAAAGGAAGAAAGAATGATATTGGATCGGCGGATATCGGCTTAGGCAGCTAAGATCCAATTTGCAGAGGTTCAGTGTTCCGGACTAGAGATTGTTCGATTTAGAGAGAGAGAGAGGAAATGCTAGAAGACAACAATTAGCAACTCCTAGCAGCAAGCATTTCTTGTGGTTTAGGGATATTTTGACCCAGAGTAAATTTCTTTTATTCTCATATGAGTGGGAAGAAATCAAGTTTGGAGGTTCCATTTGACAATCGAACGTCACAAGGGATGAGTTTAGGGGCTAGATGGAATGAGATGGCATTCATGAAGACAGGATGAGCCGGATTTGACATTGTCAAATATGATGGGCATGGTGATTATCTTATGTGGGAGAGGCAAGTCAAAGGCAAATTGAAGGCTTCCAATTTGGGCAAGTCATTGAGGCCCAAACCCTCTACATTCAATGATGAAGATTGGAAGGACCTTCAAGAGCAAGCAGTGAGTATTGTTATAGTCCCTTTACAACCTTCATTTCTGAAGCAAGTTGATGAGTATGACAATTGTACTTTATTTTTTTGAGGTTCTTTAGCAATGGTTTCATCGCAAAGAGTTATCAAACAGATTGTACCCCTCCTTGAAGCTGATGAGCTTCAAGATGAAAGACTCACGTACAAAGATACAAGATCATATTGATGCCTTTGGTGATCTTGTTATTGATCTTCAAAATCTGGGAGAGGAGATAATTGATGAGAGGAAGGCCCTTCATCTGTTAAGCTCATTAGTTGCTTCATATCAGTCATTGTCACGAGTATTGCTCCATCGTGATAGACAAACGATCACTTACAATGAGGACTGATGATCTATAGCATAAGATGATGATGCCCTCTACTCCATCCTCTTCATCTGGTACGGCACTGAATGTGACCCGTGAATGGTCAAAATCAAGGAATGAGAAGTATGGGAAGAAGGTTGGATCTAGAAATAGATCCATGTATAGGGATAAATCCCAAGACAGAAAGATGGTGGTTTATTGGAAATATGGCAAGAGTGGTCACTTTAAGAAGGATTGTCGTGTGAAGACCAAGGCTAATGATCCTCCTTTGGCCAAAGTGGCTCAAGATTTTGATGAGGAGGATGATTTGCTCGAAGATGGTCTATGAAGCCAGAATTATGCCCTACGCAACTCACCAAAGGTCGTTGATGATGTATGGATTCTGGATAGTGCTTGTTCTTATCACATTTGTTACATTAGAGAATTTTCTCATACTTTCTCAATATCAAACGATTTAGTTCTTATGGGAAATGATCAACCCTGTAGAATTGAAGGAGTTGGATCTGTCCAGATTCACATGTTTGATGGAGTCTAACGTACGTTGACTCACGTAAGGTTTATACCTAAAATGAGAAAGAATCTTATCTCTCTTGGAATGTTAGATTCAAAAGGCCTTGGGTGGAGTTCTAAACAAGGAGTACTTGAGGTGAGAATAGGTGATAAGATTATCTTAAGAGGACACAAGCATAGAAATTTGTATGTGCTAGAGGGCAATACCATTTGTGGTGAAGTCAATCTTACCAGATCTTGGCATGAGATGGCTCATGTTTGGCATTCTAGAATGGGACACATGAGTAATATGTACTTGATCTTTTTTTGAGATAAGGGCTTGTTACCTGGTTTAGGTAAAGTTGACATGGAATTTTGTGAGCATTGTGTTATAGGCAAACAACATAGAAAAGCCTTTGGTGTTGGAACTCATAGTTCCAAAGAGTTACTTGAGTATATACATAGTGACGTGTGGGGACCCTCTCCTAAAATCTCACATTCTGGGAAGTGGTACTATGTATCGTTTATTGATGATTATTCAAGATTTGTGTGGATCTATTTTCTCACACAAAAGTCTGAAGTCTTTGCAACTTTCAAAAGTTGGAGGGCCCAAGTTGAGACTCAGATTGGTCACAAGGTGAGATATCTACGTCCTGATAATGGTGGGGAGTATACTTTTGAGGAATTTAGAAGTTATTGCAAGGAGGAGAGGATCACTCGTCATCTCACCACAGTTTATAGTCTGTCACAAGGTGAGATATTTATGTTCGGATAATGGTGGGGAGTATACTTCTGAGGAGTTTAGAAGTTATTGCAAAGAGGAGGGGACCACCCGTCATCTCACCACGGTTTATAGTCAGCAACAAAATGTTGTTTCTGCGAGGCTCAACCGAACAATATTGGAGAAGGTGAGTAGTATGTTAAGCCAATCTGATTTATCAAATGAATTTTGGGCTGAAGCTATAAATACCGCAGTGTATTTGGTAAATCTATCTCCTTCAAGTGCAATCGATTTCTTGACACCGTTTGAATTGAGGCACAAACGGAGGGCTGATTATAGTTGTTTGAGAATTTTTGGTTGTATGATTTATCCTCTCATACCTAAGGAGAATAGGACCAAGTTGGATCCTACATCCAAGAAGTGTCATTTTCTTGGATATGCAAGTGGTATGAAAGGTTATAGGATATGGGATCCTTAGCTTGTAAGGTGATTGTCAGTAGGGATGTTTCTTTCGATGAATCCAGATCATTAAAAGAGGGGGAGATATCTCAAGCATACTGACAAGGGCAAATCTCCACTCACCGATGATGTTGAGGGGGAGATTGATAATTATGGGTTTAATGATGCGCCACAAGGAGAAGCTCTAGAACTGATGGAGCAAATTTCTGAACAACAAGAATTGGAGTAGTAAGTTGTCGTTGTTGAGCCTCAAGACACAACACGAAATGATGGAGATCAACCAGGACCATCTACTAGGAGATCATCAAATCGGATTAATAGAGCTCCCGGAAGGTATGGAACATGGGCTGATTCATCTATTCTTGATGTAACCAATCTTGGTTAGCTATAGTTAGTTTAGCCAAAGCTTAGGTTGATCACTAGATCACAAAAAGACAAGATAGTAGTGTGCACTATCCAAAAAGCAAAAGGTTAATGACGAGGTGGCTATCATGCATTGGTGGATCGGATTGTGTGCTAGACGTCTTTTAGCAATTGGGTAGGAAAAAATAACGAAACATGCAACCTATGCATGTTAGCCATGTGGCATAGTTTGGATTTCGGACTTTTCTAGTCCTACAATTTATAAAGCAATAAGAGGTCTTGAGAAGACATCTCTCATCTTGGAAGTCATTCCGGAATCATTGACTTTAGTGTTACAATGGTATCAAAGCAGGCTTATTGTTCCTATGAGTATGGATCACCCCTCTTGGAAGAATAGTCTGGGTTGGTACAATTATTTGAGGAGAGAGTGTTTGTTAGAGGCTAGTAGTGGCCATTGAGCTGCAAGTAGGGGAAGGGGGTTATTGTGGGTTCAGGTAATGGATGTGGGAGATAGAATAGTACCGAGATTCCCATTTCTTAATCCTTTTCATATCAAACTGTTGTACATTGAGAGAACAAGGTTGACATTTTGGTTTATCATTTGGTACCAACTTCATGGACCAAGTGATGAGATCTCGAGATCCAATTATCTTACCTATAGTCATCTATGATGTTACTTGGGATCTCACAATATACATTTTAGTTTAGAGATGGACCTCAATAGACCACCACCGGTGAGATTCAACACACGGAGTGAAATCTATTGTGTGTATCATCCTAAAGCTATGTTTCTGAGCCTAGTTATTAGAAACTTTGGAGAGGAGTATTACCACGAGGTGATAGCATCACCCATTCTTTTTGTGTTGCCAATCTTGAGAAATTGGAGAGTATTCATCTTAACCTTATATTGAGAGAGAGTGGACGGAGACGAATCATGGAGGACACTTTGAGAGAAATGATTCAAGAATTGAGAGATTTGAGAAACGCATTTGAGCAAAGCCAAACTCAAGTACAAGAGTTAGCTCAAGAATTGACATCAGTCAAAACAAGAGGTATGGAAAATGAGAGAATGAGGGAAACTCAAATGGAGATAGAGACGTCACCATCAATGATGGAGAATGAAGAAACAGTGAGAGCCAGTGCTCTTGAAGCCCAAGCGGCACAACAAGCAAGAGAGCTAGATCTTCAGACATCCATGATTCTGAAGATGACAAAAGCTTGTAAGATAGAACCTACCGAGGAAGTCGAACCATGGGAGTTTTGGAGGGTTGGATTGAGAGAATGGAGTACCATCTTGGTTTATTTAATATCAACGATCACATTGCAGGTCTTTTTGTTTGTATTTTGTTGTTGGAGAAAGCGTCTACTTGGTTTCAGGGTTGGATGATGGAGCTCAATGAGTCATGCCAACAAGTTACTTGGAGGTCTTCTTCAGAATTTTCAAGCAGTTGATCCCATCATCACGGCACAGATGAGGTTATGGAAACTTGAACACAAGGGAAGTGTGGAGAAATACATTGAGGAATTTTGAGATCTTCGAATTCAGATACGAGATATGAGTGGAGCTGAAGCCCTTGATTTATTCAAGAGAGGGTTGAAGAAAAAGATTCAACATGAGTTGATTATGGACAATCCAAGCAACTTGAACGAGGCTATTGCTTGTGCACAACGAAGGTATCACAACGGTGGAGGGGTATCAGTTCCCACGAATCAATACTATGGACCAATGCCTATGGAAAGAGGAGGAGACGGAGTGGAGGGAAGACGAAAAATGAGGCAATAATATAATTATAGAAGATTTGGTCATATTGTCATGAATTGCCGAATCCGAGTTCTAGCAAGAGGAGCTAGACCTCCCTATCGACGAGCTCTCAATAATCTCGAAGGTGGAGACAAAGTGACTAATGGCAACCCGAGAAACGACGAGCACCAGTAATCTTGCCTTGCGGCCTTATTGGTTTAATGAAAAGGAGAAAAGATGAGGGAAGGAAGCTAAAACATTAGGTAAATGGTTTGAGAAAGAAGAAAACATGTTTGATTGTGACGGATGGCGAGATAGAAGGAGTAAAAGTGAGAATATTGATTGATTTAGGAGCTACAAAAAATTTCTTATCTCGATCTATTGCTATAAAGTTGGGATTAGCTTTAGAGAAAGATGAGAGTGAAAAGGTAGAGTTGCCAAACAGGCAAACAAAGAGCATTGAGAGCATTCCTAGGAAAGTGGAGTTGAAGATTGGGCAATACAAGGACTATTAATTATAGGATCTTTGGAGATAGACTTATATCGGAACAAAAAAACTTACCTCTATATATGATAGGAAGAACCACTATTAGTCATAAAGATGTATGTTTTTTGGGCCTAATAAGAGATGTAAGCGATCCAAAAGAGCAATCATTTATACATGAGGAGTTAACTTGTATCTTGAACGAGTTTCAAGATATTTTTCCAGATGATTGGCCTCCAGGTTTACCACCAAGATGGAGAGTGGATCACAAGATAGAGATCTTACCATGAAGTTCTCTTCCTTGTAAAAGTCCCTATCGACTTGCACCAAACGAGTTGGAGGAATGCAAGGCACAATTGGAAGAGTTGTTGGAGAAAGGGTTTATCCAACCTAGTGTGTCACCATATGGAGCTCAACTGTTGTTTGTGAAGAAGAAGGACGGCTCCATGCGGATGTGCATGGACTATCGTGCTCTAAATCAACAAACGGTGAAAAACAAGTATCCATTACAGCGAATGAATGACTTGTTTGATCAACTTCATGGAGCTAATTATTTCACCAAACTTGATCTTAGAAGCGGATACAATCAGATCAGAGTGGCGGATGAAGATATACAAAAGACAGCTTTTAGAACTAGATATGGACATTTTGAGTATCTAGTTATGCCATTTGGTTTAACCAATGCCCCTGCCACATTCATGGGACTGATGAATGATATATTTTGTAAATATCTAGATAAATCAGTGATTGTGTTTTTAGATGATATCTTGATATATAGCAAGTCCATACAAGATCATCAGAAACATCTACGAGAAGAGAGAAAATAAGTTGTATGCTAAGATGTCAAAATGTGAGTTTGATAAAAGCGAAATAGATTACTTAGGTCATAGAGTTAGTGCAGATCGCATCCAAATCATGAGTGACAAAGTGGAAGCCATTCAACTACGTAGATTCTTGGGTTTAACCAGCTTATATAGAAGGTTTGTGGAAGCTTTTGCTCATATTGGTCAAGATTTAACAAATCTCTTAGACCAAGGGCAGAAATAGCAATGGGGTACAGCTCAAGAGATTGCATTTCAGGCTTTGAAGGATGCGTTCTTACATGCATCAATCCTTAAATGGTATGAACGAGGTAGACCAACGAAATTTACTACGGATGCAACAGGTGTGGCAGTTGGAGGAGTGTTACAACAGGAATAGAAGGATGGATGAAATCCAATTGCCTTCTTCTCACGGAAGCTTTTGTCGGCCGAGCAAAATTATCATACCACAGAGAGAGAGGAGTTAGCCATTGTGTTGGCAACTAAACATTGGAAGCACTATCTCGGAGATTAGGAGTTTGTGATTGAGACATATCTCATTTGTGTAGAATTATTAAAGATAATTTCACTTTTTCATTGGAATTATATATTATATAATTATTATAATATGTCAATGATGTTCAATGAACAAAGAATCAAGATATCATATATTTGTTTTCATATTTTTTAAGTTGTTTCATCCATGTTATAGAATTAGTTCTTTTATACAAAGATTGGTTATTCAAATATGATACATATTTGCTTGAATGTAACATGTCAAGATGAACATTGTCGATCCAAAATTGAAGAAACTATCAGTTTACATATATTTTGGTACAAACATATTCACTTATGGCAAGATTAGACATTTTTATACAAAATTTTATAGTTCAAAATACAAGAAAAAAAAAATTTAAATTTTAAATTTATGGAAAATTCAGGTGTGAAACATTTGCATGTACTTGCAAATGGTCACATTCATAACCTTGTGTCCTTGCCACTATAAATGTTGTCCAATGCAATCACAACTTATTTATTTTGATGATCAAACACAAAATTTCTTTTGTGTTCCAACATAAAAAATTGTTGATAGTGCAATTACTGCCGTTTGCAATTAGCCCTAGGTCTCTTTAGTGCCATTAGGAGACCTAGGGCTCAAGGGGTACAGTTGAAATAAGTACTCCTTTAGATGCAGTTTTTGAAGTTGAGCCTTTGAGAGTGTGGCTATGGTATAGGAGCTAGTGCAAAAATGTGGAGTCTTTGAAGCACAAAGTAGGTTTGGCTCGACTTTAATTTCTCTTTTATGTTATAATTATGAGCTGAGTGTACTTGTAGATGTTTAGATAGTAGAAAAGATAACTTCAAAAATTCAAATTGAATTTTGTGATGAGAACTATGAATTTTTAAAGCGCCGGAGGTGTTTTGATGAGTTTTGATCAATGGTAGATTTGATATTTTTGTTAAAGAGTGTGAAGAACGTTGAAGGAGTTAATTGTTAGCCGGTTCTCAAGTTGATTCATATGATGGATATCCTTTCCATTGAACCAAATACTTAGTTGTTGGATTTTTGTGACCCTGAATTCATTTTTTAGTATGTTATATATCTAAAATTCTTCATGATTTACCACCATAGTATGTAAAGGAGGAAGTGTTGATGGATTTGTGAGTTGCTTGGGTCATCATATATGTTTTTGCAGTCATTGACACATGATGACACATGAAGAACAAGACGTATTTTCATATACGATGGAAGCTTCAACTTGTAAGACAACTTGCCAACACATTCAACACCATAAAAGGACCAATGAATTGAGGATTAAATTTTGGTGTTCATACTAGTAACAAATTGGTAGTGGATAACCAAACTTGATCTCTTACATGAAAAATCAACTCCCTATGATGAGCATATGCAGATTTGTTTTTTTGATTTTGATCATTTAATAACTTCTCCTTGGCTTGATGTAGTCTTTTGTGTATGTTTTCCAAAAAATCATTGATCGTCGCAACTTTGGTTAAAAACTCATGTCCTTAAGGAATTCTCACCAAACAAGAAGGTGTAAGAGTGTGATCACCATACATCAAATAAAATGGAAACACTTTTATGGATGCATTACTAGAATTGTTATATGCAAATTCCACAAGAGGCAAAAGGTATCCCACTATTGTTGTTCCTCCGAGATGAATGCTCATATCATATGCATTATTGTCCTATTGGCTTTCTTTGTTTGATCATCATTTTAAATGTGATAGGTTATAAACATTGCTAGCTTTGTTTTGAATAAACCAGACAAAGTTTTTCAAAACAAACTAATAAAATGAGTTCCTCTATTGATGATAAAGACTTTGCTTAATCCATGATTTACAAAAACTACATCTAGATACAAATGAGCAAGTTGTGGTGAAGTCATTGTCTTTGTGGTAAGTCAAATGTGTATCACTGTACTTAATTTATCCACAAAGACCATAACTAAATCATGTCATAAAGAGGTTTTTGGTAATTGACATACCACATCCATAGTAGCATGTTCCCATCATTGTTCAAGAATGGGAGGGGGTTGTAATCAACTTGTCGGTTTTTTATTACCTACCTTGTTTTGTTGACATGCTTCACCACTTTGAACATATACCTCCATATCTTTCCCCATCCTTGGCTAATAATTTATTCATTATATGCTCTCTAAAGTATTTTCAACTCCCACAAGCCTTACAATGGCTATATCATGACCTTCAAACAACATCATTGTACATAAATCTAGATCTTGTGAGGTCCATATACGCACCTTTTGAAATGCAAGACCTTGAACCTTCTTTGTACTTTTCATTTGAAGTGCTTTCATGATCTTCTCATCCTGTTTTGTTGTAGTCATCATTTGAGTCCATCAATCCGTTTGGATTTTCAATTTTGTGATGTTGTTGGTGCATGATATTTGTGGTATGATATCTATAAATTGTTTCTTGCCCACCACATATATTATATTCATGTTGAACCATTGACGTCATTTTGTCTATTGAATTTTTCATTTGGAGATATTCTTCTTAATTTTCAAATACACCAATGGTTTGTGATCGATTTTCACCATAAATTCCTTGTCTCCCAAGTAGTGCTTTCAATGTTTGGTGGCCATAATAATGATTAACTCCTTCTCATTCAGTTGTGTGATAGTTTTGCTATGCTGATATCAACTTTTGGGAGAAGAAAGAAACTTGATGACTACCATCCTCCCATTTATGTTGAAGAAATCCACGCGGTACTGTACCTAATGCATCAATAGCCAACTTGATAAATTGATTATGATCATAGCACTTGAGAATCGGTTCATACAAGAGAGTATCTTTCAATGCTTGAAAAGCTATTTCTTGTATGGTTGCTCATCTCCATTTTTTATCTTTTCCTATGATATATGTTAAGGTTTGAACAAGGTAGTCAAAAGCTTTAACAAATCTGCGATAAAATCTGATAAGACATAAAATATTCTTTAGTTGAGTTTTATTCTTTGATGCTTCTCATTTATGTATGGCTCCTATCTTTTCACTTATCACTTTGATTCCATCTGCTATGACTCAATGACCTAAATAATAAACTTCTGACTTGACAAATTCACATTTTGAAGCTTTGGCATATACCTCGTTTTCTCACAAAACCTAAAATACCTCTTGTAAATGCCGTCTTTGATCTTCCAAAATATCATCAAAGAAGACAATAACAGATTTGTTTAAATAAGGAAAAAAACTATTGTTCATCAATCCCATGAATGTTGAAAGTGTGTTAGTGAGATCAAAAAATATCACTAGATATTCAAAGTGATCATACCTAATACAAAAAGCTATCTTGTGAATATCTTCATAACCAATTCAAATCTAGTTTTACCCATTCCTCAAATCCAGTTTAGTGAAGTACTTCATCCCTTGAAGTTGATCTAACAAATCATCCATTCGAGGCTATGGATACTTATTTTTCATCGTTTGTTGATTTAATCCACGGTCATCAATGCACAATCTCATAATCACATCTTTCTTCTTGACAAACAACACAAGTGCCCCATAAGGTGAAATGTTTGGTTGTATGAATCTCTTTTTCAGCATCTTTTTTATTTGAGCTTAACATTCCTCCAATTCATTGGGAGTCAAACATTATGAAGCTTTACAAGTTGATATGCTAACGTGTATCATCTCGATCTTGTGATCTACACGCCTCTAAGGTGACAATCTTGCAAGTAGAAACTCTAGAAATACATCTTTATACTCCATAATAATATCGCTCAATGAGTTTGGAATGTAAAGATTGTTCTTAGAACTAGCAACATCTCTTATAAATTCCAAGAAACATACATTACCTCTAGAAATGATAGTTTGATCAATCATAGAGAGAAGTTAGCTTCTATTTTGAGATATGATTTTATCTTCATAAATCTTTCATCCAGTTTTTATCACTTTCCTTCTCCAGTCTACCTCTAGATTGTATTGCTCCATCAATGATATTCCTAGGATGACATCATATCGAGCTAATCTGATTACTCTCTATTCAATCTCTTTCTTGACCCGTATATGTCTAGTTGTACACTCTATGCTATTGGTTCAATTTGCCCATTTGGCAACACCACTTCCTAATTCGTATACTTCATCAAATTCAATCCTAATTTTATTGCAACATATTGTGACAAAAATTTTTCTATTACTTCAAGATCAATTAGAACTCACACTTTCTATCTTTCCATCATCCTATCTATGACAAACAATCTTGTTTGTTTCATGCTCCTTCCATGAGTTTCCAATCGTTGCCTTCTCCCAACCTCATATTTTTTTTATTAAGTGGAATAAGTAAGACCGCGATGCAAGTTTATTGGTGATCTTCATTTCTTTGCAAGGTCTCCTCTTCATCTTTGTATTTTCCTCCTTCTATATTGTTGAAAATATGTTGCAACATGGATCTTTCTGCTTGTGGTCCCAATCGAGTTCTACAAAACTTGGCAATATGACATATCCTCTCACATGCATAGCATTACCGATTGTCACAAACTCTCATTTCTCCTTGATTAACCATTCCATTATTTATAGGAAGATCCAAACAAATTGGGATAAGTGATTGATGATTATCACCTCCATATCTAGATGGTGGTACTTGTGACGATGCATATACTTCCTTAGGTCAAAGATTTTTCAACTTCATTGATGTTGGGCCAAGTGAATCTCAAACATTGCTTGATAGTTTTGTGACCTTTTGACTAATTATCACTAAGCTAGAAGGACATGTTTCAACCCAATGACCATAGCTCTAATGCACCTTCTTACATAAACTCAAGACTCCATAATTTCATGATAATGCTCACAAAGATTCCAATATCACTCAAAAGATAGAGATCATTTCTTGATGATCAAAGGTTTCATAGAAATAAGGATTCAACAAGGCTTCATTCTTCAAACAATGCTTCCTCAAAATCAACTTCTCCCAACACTAACTTGAGAGGTGCTTCTCAACCTTTCTATTTAAACTAATTAGATTTTTATCCTAGTAACTAATAGTTTTCATCATGTAATTTCTTCTAACCAAGTTTAATCAAGATAGAGATCACAAATCCCAATGAGAAAATATACATTGCAACATGCAATTGGTACACTAGGATCTTTTAGAAGCCCAATTACACTCCAAATGTATATCAAATCAATCTTGCACTTATATTTAAGGATACTCATAAAGTCTAACCAATGAAGACTAGTCCAAGTCAAGGAAAGTAAAGATACGCATGTGATGAAATATGTTCCTTGATTCCCCCTAAACAAC
This sequence comes from Marchantia paleacea, assembly GCA_014180765.2. Taxonomy (NCBI): domain Eukaryota; kingdom Viridiplantae; phylum Streptophyta; class Marchantiopsida; order Marchantiales; family Marchantiaceae; genus Marchantia; species Marchantia paleacea. Next base: position 864,414 of record MUAA02000097.1, read on the forward strand.
AAAATAGTTATTTTCATCTACTATATCAAAAGATATCCTATATTTATCTCCAACTTAACCATAACTAGCTAAACTTCATCACACTTTAGATATAATTGTCAATAAAATTGCTTCAACTTGTCATGATTCATTTGGTCAAAATGTCATTTTTCCAACTCATTCAAATCGAAAGTTAAGTTTTGGCACACTTTTTGAACTATGAAAGAACTAAAATACTTTGGAATAAATTTCTTTCTAGCCTTTTTATATCTAATGGAATACTAAAGCATAACCCAATCACCTTCTTTGAAAGCATTCATCTTATTCATTCCAAATCAATTATCGTGATACTTCTTCTACAATTGTTGGGTCTGCTCCACATGTACCATAACCACATCTCAGGCTTGTTCCAACTCCAAAAGTTATTGACGTATTGATTTGATATCTTTTGCTCCATTCTTCCTCTTTAACTTCTGTTGGATAGTAAAGGAGGTTGTCAAATCAAATTGAATTGAAAGTTTTGACTCAATATCATATACCATATGAAAAATTGAGTATCATGTGAATGTCTTTCACATCGTCCAATATTTAGCATGTAGCCTCTTGTTCTAATTTTGTTAACTTTTGTCCATGTTTACAGTCTTGACTAACATCATATGAAGTGTGTAGTTGGTTCACTTCACCAACCTGTTAGCATTTCGTTTCTAAGAAGTAGTAACTTGTGCTTTGATGGAGAAATGATCTAACAATGCTTGTATAATGCTTCCAACAAACTCACCACCTCTATCTAATAAAATTTCTAGAGAACATCCAAATCTAATATTATTCTCTTGTAGAAAAATCTACCCCCTTTCTCCTCACTTGTAGATTTTAGAGGTCTAGCTTACCCACTTAGTTAGATAATTTGTAGCTACAACAATAAACTCGTTACCCCAAGGAGTAAGATTCAAGGATCCTACAAATCTAATCTCCATTTCTCAAAAGGAACTAAAATATTAACTGAGATCAAAGCATGGGTTTTCATGAACTTTTTAGCAAAAGCTTGACACACATCACAACTCTTACAAAATTTCACACAATCTTTGAAAATGCCCTTCTAATGATAGCATGCATCTAATAACTTAAATGCAGTAATCTCTCTTGCAAAGTGTCCTCCACATATCTAGTCTTTGTGAAACTCCTTCATGAGTTGAATTGACTTCTCCCTTCCAACAACTTTTCTAAGTAACCCATCTGCTCTTTGATGAAACAATACGTTCTCTATGATGGTATAAGATTCACATGCACCAATGCATTACTCTCCCGTGAATGCATTGCTTGGGGAAACTCTCTTTCCAAGATGAAATCCAATATCTCCTTGTATTCCACGGGTACCTGTGTTATGGTGTCCATCATCAGAAAATATTCATCTCAAAATGTATCATCCATCTGTTGATCTCCTTCCTCATCAAATGCTCAAGACATCAAATCATCATTGACATACTTTTTACTGATATTGATATCCGACCCTCAGCCTTAGGCTTGTTGAAAATGTACTTCAAAGTCTTGTGATTTGTAACAATAGTAAATTTGGCTCCCAATAGATAAGGTCAAAACTTCTTGAGTGAGAAGATCATAGCCAAAGCCTCTCTTTTTCTCACGGAATAGTTTCTCTATGTTTGCACCATTTTTCTATTAGCATAAGCAATTGGATGATCATGATTATCATCATCTAACTGACTTAGAGTGCATCCTATAGCAATGTTTGATGCATCCGTATAGAGAATAAAAAGTTTTATCCCAATTTGGTTTGGTTAAAAAAGAAGCCATTACCAATGACTTTTGAAGTTTGAAAGCCACCACCGGCCCTTCATCCTTGAAGATTAAATCGTAATCCATTCCCTTCTTCATGTTAATTGTCAAGGCGTTAGCTTTGTTGTAGAAGGAAAAATTATGAACTTTTGATAATGTCCCACCATACCAAGAAACTACCTCAACTTGGTCAACGTCACCGGAAAAAACAAGTCAATGATGCGTTTCATATTTTTCAAATCCACTGCTATGTCATCCTTGGAGATGATGTGCCTTAACAACAAACCTTCTTCACATCTTAAAATGCATTTTTTTGGATTGAGCAAGACCTTTGTTGTCTCCAATTGTTGTAGATAACAACAATGCCATGCAACAATTGTTGTTTTCAACAATCTTTTATCATTTGATCAAATGATCAAAATCATACTCCTTCTTGTACACACAAAAATCATCTATGAAATTTTGTACAAACTTCCTAATTAAAGATTCAAAAACCATGTTGATGAACATATCCAAAAATGATGGAGCATTACATAGATCAAAGGACATTACCTTAAAGTCAAAAGTTCCTCATCATGTGGTAATTTGAATTTGGTTATAACCACTATAACCATCTCCAAAACTATACCACCTCCTCTAAAATCTCATCTATGAAAGTTAAAGGGTAATAATCCTTCTTCGTGAAAATATTCAACTTCTTGTAATCTACGCATAAACATAATTTACCATTTTTCTTCTTGATTATCAAAATAATAGAAACCTATTAAGAATTTTTTACCTCATAGATGAATTAGGGTTTAGGGTTTAGGTTTAGGGTTTAGGCCTTCTTTAGCTTGTTGATCTCCTCCTTCACCACCACCGCCATAGGTGAACTTATATGATGTTGCTTTTGACGTACAAGACGAGCTTTCTCCTCTTACTCAATGCAATGAGTTTCCAAGATTACTTGTTTCAAATCCTTGTAGCTAAAGGCAAAGATATGGATATATTTGCGAAATATATCCAAGAATGTTGAATTCTCTTGTGTAGTAACCTTGGGACCAAACTTGAGAGTGGAGAGTCGTCGAGGAATCTACTCTTCACCCATTTCCATCTTGTTGGGATCCTTCATCACCCTTGGCCTAGAAAGTTAATCCATTGCAGCAAGAACTTGTACTTGAACCTCATCATCCAAAGTGTCTTCAAACAATGTCTCCTCATCAGTCGACATGTCGAGGTCTATCTCTGAAAAACTATCACTTTCCTCACTTTCATACTACTTATATCACAGATAGGCCTATCTTAGTCTGATATTGCTCCTCCATCACTTGTTAGAGGAAGCTTCACTCAATGATACTTCGGCCCTATACGAAGGTAACCCTTGTGCCACTAATCAACAGTCCTCACCGCCCTCAATCAAGGTCTTCCTAATGACAAGTCGTAGCTAGTCTTCTCAAGCACTTTGACAACAAGGTTTGAACTTCCATCACATGAACTATCATCTTGTCCACCACTCCAATTTTGCTTCTTGGCCATCCCTACAATGATGTTGGAAGGTCTTGAATGCTTCATCCCCAACATCTTCAACAATTATTCCGACATGGCATTCACATCATTGCATGTATTCAGCAGCACATCTAAAATATCATGTCCATTAATGCATACTTTAATCTTTGAATTTTGAGTATATGACTCCAAGGCAGCATCATCTACCACTCCTACTCCAACATTCGCCATTAAAGCTTTCCTCTTTGATCTTTGCTTCTTGGTCCTTTTGGAGGTTAAGCCTCCTTTCAACCCCTTTCTCAATGTAGAATTAAGAGCAATCAAATTGGCCAATAGTTATATTGGCTTTTTTATTTTTCACATCCTCTACCACATTGTATTTGAGTTGGATAGACAAAATGGACAAATCATCTATTTCCAACTTTTTTCTCAATCCTCTCCGTTGACTCACACCACTAGATCGAGTGCTCCATCATGGTTGAGATGGAGTCCTTTGCAAATCTTACTCTTGTTTTCTCATGTACAAGAATATCTACTCTTGAACTCATAGAATTCTCTTCCTTTTTAAACATGCACTAGTGAGAAACCAGATCAATATACGTGACTCCATTGTCTTTTGATTGACTTGGAACATGAGTAGGATTATTGTATCTAACTCCATCATGTTGTCGAGGATTAGGAAAATTCCTCTAATAATGAGGATCTCCACAATTAAAACATGAAACTGTGAAATTCCGTTGCGGTGGATTTCTTCTCAAAGGATAATTTCCATACTCTATAAAATATCCCCCTATATTCTGATTCTTACTCTCCCGAAATTATACTATGTTGATTTTGAGATCAGCGAGCCTTTCAATGATGGATTTTAATTGATGTTGCAAATTTATCATTGGAGTATTTACTAGTGACAAAGCAATAATGGTAGGAGCTATTGTTCTTACCACAACATGTGGTGCTACTTTTCTAGCCATCAAGCTAGAATCATCATCTTCTAGACTTTGCTCAATTCAAATAGCAATGCGAATAGCTTCAGCCTTAGAAGAGTGCTTTTCATATCTCACCTTATTTCAAATTTGAGGCTCCATATCTTCAATGAAATTTTTCGTCAACATTGCCACAATCCCCACTATGATTGGCTCACCTCATCTCTAGTCTTTTTTAACACCACATGAAAACGTGACTCCAACTTCTCCATTGTCTCCACATATGACCTCATCTTTTCACTCTCCACTTGCCTCAAAAAGGTGACTTCACACATTAGCTTCTTGTAATTTTCATCCGGAAGAAAGTTTTCAATAAGATTCTGTGTCAAACTCTCCCAAGTGTCTTCCTCCACATGTAACTTTTTGTACTCATTGTACAACCTCAATGCAGAATACTCCAAGAAGTAGGGCAAAATGATAGTCCATTTGGGCTTCCTTTTCTCAATTATTATAAAACATGCTTTCTTGAAGTCCCTCAAAAAAGGTTCTACATCTTATTTTTCTCTCCCATAAAACACAAAAAGTTTCCCCATTTCCAACTATTGTTGTTGTTGTTGTTGGAAATTTAAATGGGACTCCCTAATACAACACAAACAAAACAAGCTCCAATCTAGAGTAACTCATCAATGGTAAAATGAATGAAATTGGTTGATCCATGATTGTCATGGCTCTCTCTTCTCCTAAATATATTATGAGTCTTACCCTCATAAACATCTTTTCAATCATTCTTATAATGATCTCCATCTTTTTTTGGAACTTAAATTACTTGAAAATTTCAACTTTTTGGTATTGTACCTATTTGATACTCAAAGCCCTCCACTAGTGACTCCATCAAAGCTTTCACACCACTACACTTATGTCCTATGGAAATTCATGTCACTTCACAATTATCACAATGTGTTCCACTCTTTGATTCATGGGGAGACAATGTCTATCACATTGTTATCAATCTTGGTTAACCATACTAAGTTTAACAAAATTGTAGATCTGTCATTAAATCATTAAATTAGAAAATAGTAAAATGCAAGGTAAATTTTGGATTGCATGGATACATGATGACGTGATTTCCATGCATTGGTAAAATAGATAAGATGCTAGATATCCTTTTGAAATTGATTTGGATAAGATAATGAAACATGCGTAGATCGCATGTCTTATTATACTAACATGTATAGGTCGCATATTAGTCATGTGACATAGATTAGATTTTTAACTCTTTCTAATCCCATAATATATAAAGCAAAGGGAGTCCTTGAGAAGGATCTCATCTTTGAAAGTCATTCCTTAGTCATTAGTTTTATTGTTACAATGGTATCATAGTAGACTTATTGTTGTATAAGTGTAGATCACCCCTCTTGGAAGATTAATCTTGATTGGTACTATAATTTGAGGAAAAAGAGTTTGTTAGAGGTTGCTAGTGACCATTGAGCTACACGGTGGTTATTGTGGCAACATGGATGGGGAAGATATAATAGCATCAAGATTTCCATTTCTTTATATTTTTCTTTTCAAACTATTACATATTGAAAGAGCAAGGTTGAGTCAATATTTGGTTTATCATTTTGGTGCCAACTTCATGGACCAAGTGATGAGATCTCAAGACATTTTGTTTTAGCTATAGTCATCTATGATATAACTTGGGATCTCACAATCTATATTTTAATTAAGAGATGTATCTCAATAGATCACCACCGGTGATATTCAACATACGGTATGAAATATATCGTGTATTTTATCCTAAAACTTTGTTTCATAGGTTAGTTGTCAGAAATTTTAGACAAGAATATTACCAAAAGCTAAGATCATCTTCTATTACTTTTGTGTTGCCAATCTTAGAAAATTATAGAGCATTCATTTTAACCCTCTATTGAAAGAGAGTGTGAGACAAATCATGAATAGCTGTTTGAGAGAAATGATCTAAAAGTTGAAAGATTTGAGAACTGCATTTGAGCAGAGGAAAATTCAAATGCAAGAACTAGGTCTAAAATTAACATAAGTCAAAGCAAGAGAAATAAAAAATAAGAGAATAAAAGAAGCACGTATGAACATAGAGATATCACCATCAATGATAGAGAGTACAAAATAATCAAACCTCAAGTTCTTGAAGTCCAAGCTCCACAATGAGTAAGAGAGTTAGATCTTCAAACATTCATAATCTTAAAGATGATAAAATCTTGTAAGATAGAACCTTATCAAGGAAGTCATGCCATGGGAGTTTGGAAGGTTGGATTGATGGAATGAATGTCCACCTAGCTTTGTTCAAAATCAAGTATCATCATTGCAAGTCTTTTTGTTTGTACTTTGTTGTTGGAGAAAGCTTATTCTTGGTTTCAAGGGGGGATGATGGAGCTCAATAAATTGGGTCAACAAGTTATTTAGAATGCAATGAAATGAGGTCTTTTTCAAAATACCTTGTAGCTTTACTCGTTCAATGAAAAGGAGGAAAGGCAAAGGAAGAAAATAACCACATGAACTAAATGGTTTGAAAAAAAAGTAAATATGTTTGATTTTGATGGACGGTGAGATAGAAGGAGGGAAATGGAGAATGTTGATTGGTCAACAAGATATAAATTTTTTTTATCTAGATCTATTGCTATAAATTTAGGATAAGCTTTAGATAAAAATGAGAATGAGGAAGTAGAATTGTCAAATGTGCAAATAGAAAGTATTGAAAGTATTTCTAAAGAAGTGGAATTGAAGGTTGGGCAATATAAAAACTCGTTGGAGTGGAGAGTAATTCCATTAATATGTTTTACTTCTACTCTGGATATGCATTGGATGAAAAAATATAATCATGATGTGGATTGCCGAAAAAAGATATTAAAAACTATTTATTGAAATATTTTTGGATATAGACTTAAATTAGAATAAAAAACTTACATCTATTTGTGATAAGAAAGATCACTATCATTTTCAAATATGTATATTTTTTACGATTAATAAAAGATATAAGCGCTCCAAATGAGTAATCTTTTATACATGAGTACTTAACTTGTGTCTTGAAACTTGTACAAGTAGTGTTTCCATATGATCCACCTCCAAATCTTCCACTAAGAAGGAGAGTAGATCATAAGATATAAATTTTATTAGAAAATTTTCCTCATTTAAGTCTTCATCAACTTGCATCAATCAAGTTTTATGAATGCAAAGCACAATTGGAGGAGTTATTATGGAAAAATTTTATTCTATTTAGTTTGTTAGCATACAGAGCTCCAATGAAAGACGGCTTCATATGAATATGCATCGACTATTGTACTCTCAATCAAAAAATGATGAAAATCTAGTATCCATTATCTCATATGAATGACTTGTCATCAACTTCGTGCACTTAAGTATTTCACCAAACTTGATCTTAGAAGTGGATACATCAAATTCAGAATAATTGATAAAGATGTATAGAAGATAACTTTTAGAACTAGATATGAACAGTTTGACTATTTAGGTTTATCATTTGGTTTAACCAATAATCTTGTCACATTCATGACATTTATGAATGATATTTTATGTAAGTATTTAGATAAATAAGTGATTGAGTTTTTGATGATATCTTGATATGTAGCAAGTTATTACAAGTTTATCAAAATTTTTATAAGAGAAGTTCTCCAATGTTTGATGATCTAAGGAGTCAAAATGTGAGTTTGGAAAAATTTAAAATAGATTACTTAAGACATAGAGTTAGTGCAGAAGTGGAAGCTAATCAAAACTTAAATGCTTTATAGAATCAAATTCAACTTTGGAGTTTATTGGGTTTAATTAGTTTATATAGCAGATTTGTGGAAGCTTTTGCTTATATTACTCAATCTTTAATAAATCTCTTAGGCCAAGGACATAAGTGGCAATGGCTACATCTAAAAAAAATCATATTTTAAGCTTTGAAGGTTACTCTTTTAAATGCATCAGTCCTTAAATAATATGATCCAAATAAATCAATAAAACTTGTTATAAATGCATTAGATGTGGTTGTTGGGGGAATGCTACAACATGAATGAGAAGATGCATCACATCCAAATTTTTTTTCTCACTAAAGCTCTTACCAACAAAGGAAAATTACCATACCACGGAACAAGAGAAGTTAGTCATTATGTTAGATACCAAACATTGAAAGCACTATCTTGGAGATAAGAAGTTTGTGGTTGAGATGGATAAAAAAATCTTTAGTTTATTTAGAAATTCATAAGTATTTCTTAAAATGACAGATTCATTGCACCAAATGGAAACAACTTTTCAATATGAAGATTATGTATGTAAGGGGAGGAAGTAGCTTGCCAAGGCATTGATATGGATGTCATGCATTAATCACATCAAAGAGGTGGAAAAATCTAAACCAAGCAATAAAGTAAAATAAGAAGATTGCACGATTCCTTCGGGAGTCTAAAGCATAGTTGGAATATGGATTAGCTTTTCATAAGTTAATTAAGCTATTGCTTGTCGGATTGAGCTTTTGTTTGTCATGTAGCTCTAGAGAAGTTCATTGACGGTATCCATAGGGTAGACTAAGAGATAATGTCATCATCTATGTACACAATTTTCTAACATGTCAACAGAATAAAGCTAACATTCATAAAATCAGCAAGTCTACTACAACATGTGCCAACACCAAGTAGAAGATGGCAACATGTTAGTATATACATTGTATGTGAGTTACCAATGACATGTACTTGATAAAATTCAAAAGTGATTTTTGTGAATAAATTAGGCAAAATTATTCATGTTAAGCACATGACAAAGATACTCACAACACATAACTTGCTCATATTTATATGAATGCGGTTTTTGCTCAACATGGTTTATTAATATGGAAATTTGATTTACCAACATATTTTGAAAAACTTTATTTCATTATTCAAAATAAAAATAGCCATGTTCACGATTTATCACCGTCAAATAGATGGACAAACAAATAGCAAATAAAACTATTGAACAAATGATTAGAACTTTTGAAAAGCAAAAAGGATGAGATGCACTTTTACTCTTGATTGAATTTGTTTAAAGTCAATTGGGATTGTATTTTTATTGTTCATAAACCTATTTAAAGAATTTTTAAAAATGCAATAATTGATCTCATAATAAACCAATATAAAATAAAAATGATACATGAAACGATGGTATTTATGATAAACTTAGTAATCATCATAATAAAACAAGCGGGAAGAAATAATAAAGCAAAAGGTTGGGAAGACCCAATCGTAATAATTCACATGCACACTTTAAACTTATATGAGGGAAGCCAAGGGCCTCTTAATAATAAGTTTGAATTCATATCGCTCTTGATGCGACTATGTCTCGTTGTAGAGTTTCATTTGTTTCATAGCAATGTTTGTTACGGATGGTGTTTGTACTTTCAGCCTTCGATAAAGTTTGCTCTCTTGGAAGGACATCCACTTTTTCGAGAGAGCGAAACTGGTGTCCTGATTATTATATGTTCTTTGCTCACTATGAGGTACATGGACCGCTTTGCATCTTGTGACTCGACTAAATGCAGTTTTGCTACTAATGGAGTATTATCTGTATTAGCAATTGGACCGTATGCGTGACCGAGTTAGATTACTCTCAATTCTTTAGACGATCAGTTATTGCAATGTGCCCTTCCTGGCGGCATCTGAAACATGTCAACATTGGTTTCTGATATGTGACTGATTGCACATCCTCTTATAAATAGAAAGTTAATTCCTAATGATAAGAGAATGTTTTCTATCACTATGTTCAACAAGAATGGGGCCTTTGAAGCCATAGTGAAGCAACCTGTAATAAGGGAAACATTGTTTATCATCCCGTTATCAATCATCAAGGTGAATTTTTTGAGAGCCAAAAATAATACTTCTTACATGACACAGAACAGCAAGGAGATGAGACTAGAAGACCAAGAAAGTATAATAACAAAAGGGATGGGAAGACCCCATCAAATAGTACAAGGATGGAACCAAACCGGTAACATGGAGCTAATGGGATGAGAGGGATAGGGGGGATCCATCAGTATTGAAGGATCCAACCAACGGTACTTTTCATGTTGTTTATTTGGGTATTTCATCTGCCGGCTGCAAATAAACAATCGTGGGTTTCAATGTGGTTTCAGCTCTTGTCAAATACATTTTTTTACCTAAAATTAAAATGTTCGAGTCGGAGACACTTAACATTATGATATGGAGGTAACTTTTTGTCCCATAAAATCCGCGGAGTCATTGATATATTGGTTCAATTCTCACAGTGGTTTCTTCAAGGTGTTGAACCTCTTATTACTATTATCCATTTACAAATATCTACTAAGTGAGATTTGGAGTGAACATTGACCTGGCTAGTCTACTCTATATAGTATGTTTTGTGGCAAGACCGGTGTTATTTCATGGTAAAAGGTTGCAGCTAAACGAAAGAATGTTGCAAACCCAAACTATCCATGGCAAGGTGTTAGTCTTGGGAATGGTTAGCCCGAGCTCCACTCATCGCAAACTACAAAGCGTCCCATTGCGCCGTCTCCCTCCACAAAATCAATAACACTCGATTTACTTTCATGTGTGGTTATATATAAAATAAATAAATAGATTGTTATAACCATGTGTGGAAACTTTTGGTAAACACCAAGTGATCATGTGTCACTTAGTAGCCCAGCTCTTGAACCAGACCTGTGTCCCAGTCCAAGCTAGGCAATTTGGACGGGGTACCCTTGTCTTAGGTGGACTTGGGATCCGGTTGCCTCCACCGCCCGGCAGTGCCTGTAACAACGCTATATGCTCTAGGTTGAAGTGTTTTGCAAATATCAAATAAATTTTTTTACCTAAAATTAAAATGTTCGAGTCGGAGACAATTAACATTATGATATGGAGGTAACTTTTCGTCCCATAAAATCCGCGGAGTCATTGATATATCTCAGACAATAACGAAATTGCAAAGTTTTTATAAGATGTGAATACACTTTTGATCATCTTTGCCACACCTAGAGGAGAATACAGTATATTTCACTCGGAAGTTCACTTTCCATGTGAAACGCATTAGCATCTGGAGTTGCCATCATTCGAGTGCATTAAGATTGTTGAACGTCATGTGATGTTTGAGATGATAAGCAAAATTTGAACAGATTTTACCGTGGACATCATATGATCTCGGCAGGTTGAAAACGACCCCAGAGATTTAGTCCACCGCTGCTTCCAGAAGTGCTTAAAAGTCGTGTTCAAAAGGTTGAAATCGTGCAAATTAGAGTGCATTCCGGAAGAATGGGATGGATAATGTTCACAATTGAATTTACTGGGAATGGTAAAGTCTGTTGTCTTTTGACATTGTAAGGTGGAACCCAGAAGTCAGAAACAAAAAACTTACGTTCACCCACCACCATTTCCATCTATTGTGTTGTAGGAGGTATCTTCCTCTTGTCATGTCCATTGACTCGAAGACTTTTCGTTGCCTACTGCGGTGGCGACAGTTGTTTGTGTTGGAACTTGGATCAGCGCCGAAGCACGTACGAGTTGACAAACTCAGCTCACAGTCTCGCTCAAACAAACGTAGAACCGTATCCACAAGTTCGATTGATATTCGAGACCGACAGAAGCTTCCACAACCCAGACAAATTCCACACTACCGTTTTGCGACTCTGACCGTCACGTGTCGAGACCACGCGGTTTGAGAAGCTATCCGAATCGCGGTCGATCTGATTCGGCCGGAGTCTGGAGGAAGAGGCTTTATTTTGGCCACCCCTGGATCTCGTACTACCACGTTGTCGGGTTTGGGTCCCAGGTCATGATCATCTTGCGTAAGAATACAGCCCATGGGCCATAACAGCAGCCTCCTCACACATGCATCAGAAAATTTCATCGATCATCCTTTTCGAATGTAAAATTTATTCGACTCCCCCTTTAATTTAAACTTTACTCCACACCCCTATTCACACCCTGTACTGGCTACAAGACCACGTACCGGCCATACGTCACTTAACGGAGGGAATAATTTCAGTAGAAGAAAGTTCTTAAGAACATAAGCACCACAGTGGGAAACTTTGTACTGTGTGGTTCCGTCTTAAGTTAACCTTGACATGAATGGCAATAGCGTTGTTAATTGAGAACTTGGAAGGCGAGTACAAAGTAACAAAAAGAATGGGAAGACCACCATCAAGTCTAGCAAGGATGAAACCAATATGGTAACATGGGCTAGGATTCAATAGCATCACAATGGGAAATATATATTATTGCAACTAAGATATTCTAATTATCTATGTCAACCGATCTACATACAAATAAGCATCACCTAACATGATTGTTTTCTTATAGATTATATGATCTAATATTTTATTTAAAATAATATATACATGTTGTCTAAAATAGACTATATAATAAATTAAAGAGAATATATTTCATGAGTATAGTATGTTCTTGCACACTCTCTCACGAACATGTAGAATTCAATATCCAAAGCTAGAGAAACAAAGATGTGACTTCTCTGCATATCCATATACTTGGAGACATTGATTGATGCCGCTCCACTCGCCGTCCATCCACGAGGATGGGTAATCATCCCCTCTGAAACTGTGTCACGTGTAAGATTTGTAACCACAATGTCTACAACAATAACCTGGTACTCTCAAACCAAGTATAGGTATAACGCTCCCTCCATATGAGGTATCCATCCTCTCTTGTAATAGCAAACACCACCTCCCTAATGGCATCATGGGTAGCTATACTCTGTCCTCCGTATGGACAACAAGTCATATGTATCCCTACTACATCTAAAGTAGTACCACAGTCATAGGTGAGTGATGAAGATGTAGATGGGTGGACCAAGCCAGGACGGAACCTCATTGTTATAGAAAAAGTAGTTGATTCAAGTCAAAAAGCCCTTATGCATGATTGAAACAAGATCCTTGAGCTTGCATCTTTGCCGGAGCAAGAGCGTAGGCGAGCCCTAGTAATACAAGGAATGACCGGATCCACTAAAAGAGAATGTAGAGCATTAAAGGGACGTAGTTAGATGAGTTGATAGGATTTTTTTATGTTTTGGTAATAAAGTGTTATATTCGGAGGAAGGAGAAGTGTATTCTTACGAATATGAGCAATTAGAAAGTGTATGCATAATGTATGCAATCACACGGACGGAAGAGTGAGTTAGGATTATCATAGCGTTGAGCGGTTGCATGAGATAGGTTTGACGGCTCATATAGTTGTGTGCCAAGAACTTGCAAAACTAGTAAGAACGAGAAAATGAGCAAGCATTCGATGTCGTGATGAAGAATGATGAGAGTACCTATAATGCGCAAGGCGCCATTGGGGAGAATTTGTCCACTTATCTTGATGGCGGATTGGACACTGACGGAATTACTGAGACTTAAAGAATTGGGAGGTGTTGAGAAACCGACTCTTCAGGAATCAATCCAAGAAGAGGAGAGCACACCAAAGGGACAAAAGAGAGTGTACATGAATGAGATAAGGAAGGCTTTGCCTTCCCTTGTATATATAGGGTGAGTACAGGGAAACCCTAATCTTGGGTTAGCCCTAAACAGATATGTAAAACCTTTCCGATTCTAGAAAGATTAGATCCTAGAATATCAAGCGGAATTTTACCCTTATGCTTGATCTTGTGCTTCATATCATCTCCAGTCACCATGAACTGAGGAGTCTCCACAATGTCGAGCGACGCAAAACCATTTTGATCGGCGTCATGTGGTGAAGGTAGCTCGAATCGATCACCCAATCGTATCGGGTTCGAAAGCGGCATAACTACGGTGTGTCACAATGAGTAGTTGTTCTTTACATGGACTACATGTTTGGTTGGTCGAAGCGGCATAAATCGTTCTAACGCTTGTAACAATTTTTGGCATAGTGGCCATTCTTGTGACAGTAGTTGCAGGTGTTAACCTACCTTCTGGCGGCCGGTGGCGCACTGGTTTGGTTGGGCGCCTTTGTTCTGCACATGACCTCTACCACCACCATATCCGGCTCCTCTGCCACAACGTCTGCCTCAACCTCCAAAACCTGCAAAAAACACACATTCTTGCGGGCTGGACGAAGCACTAGTACTGCCCAGAATTCGCACTTCTTCTCCCAACATCATTGGGACCAGTTCGTTGAACTTCGGAAGAGGTTCTCTGGTCAAAATTGACGTTGACTCGAAACCATATACCATTCGAAAAGGTGAGTACCATGTTGATGTCTTCCAAGTCGTCCGATACTTCCTCAAGATAGCATGCAGCCTTTTGTCCCAATTTTGCTTACTCCCGTCCATGTTTGCATCCTTGGCCAATATCATGCAAAGTGTATAGTTGGTTCGCTCTGCCAACCCGTTAGCATTGGATTTGTAAGAAGAAGTCACTCGTGCCTTGATGGAGAAATTATCTAACATGGTTTGTATAATGCTTCCAACAAACTCATCACCTCTATCAGATATAATTTCTAGAGGGCATCCAAATCTAGTTATTATCCTCTGGTAGAGAAATCTATCCACTTCTTCCTCACTACTAGATTTTAGAGGTCTAGCTTCTACCCATTTGGTTAGATATTTTGTAGCTACCACAATGAACTTGTTACCCCAAGGAGTAAGATTCAAGGGTCCTACAAAGTTTATTTCCCATTTTTCGAAAGGACATAAAATAGAAATTGATGTCAAAGGAGAGATTTTCATGGACTTTTTAGCAAAAGCTTGACACACATCACAACTCTTGCAAAATTCCACACAATCTTTGAAAATGCCCTTCCAATGATAGCCTGCATCTAGGATCTTAAATGTAGTTACTTTTCCTGCAAAGTGTTCTCCACATCCTGAACCTTCGTGAAAACTCCTTCATGAGTTGAATTGACTCCTCCCTTCCAACAGCCCTTCTGACTAATCCATCTGCCCCTTGATGAAACAACACGTCCTCTAAGATGATATAAGGTTCACATCGCTTCACCAATGCATTTCTCTCCCGTGAATGCATGCCTTGGGGAAATTCTCCTTCCAAGATGAAATCCCATACCCCTTTTATTCCACCGGTACCTTTGTTATGGTGTCCATCATCAGCAAATCCTCATCTGGGAATGTATCATCCACTGGTTGATCTCTTTCCTCATCGTATGCCCAAGACATCAAATCAATCCTCAATGCTGTAATCAAACTCCACCAGTACAACTTCCATCTGGCTATCCTACCCTCAGCATTAGGCTTATTGAAAATGTACTTCAAAGCCTTGTGGTTAGTAACGATAGTAAATTTTCCTCCCAATAGATAATGTCGAAACTTCTTGAATGAGAAGATCACAGCTAAAACCTCCCTTCCTATCACTGAATATTTTTTCTCAACCCCAATTTGGTTTGGCTAAAATAGGAGCCATTACCAACGTCTTCTTAAGAAGTTTGAATGCCACCGTTGTCTCTCCATCCTTGAGGATTAAATCGTAATCCGTCCCCTTTTTCATGTAAACCGTCAAGGCATAAGCTTGTTAGAGAAGGAAAAGATGAACCGTCGATAGTATCCCATCATACCAAGAAACTATCTCAACTTGGTCAACGTCACCTGAAAAGGTAAGTCGAGGATGCGTGTCACCTTTTCTGGATCCATCGCTATACCATCCTTGGAGATGATGTATCTTAACAACAAACCTTCCTCACATCCAAAAATGCATTTTTCTCGATTGAGCGAGGCCTTGGCTTTCTCCAAACGTTGTAGAATTTTGACCAAATGATCAAAATGATCCTCCTTCTTTCCCACAAACAAAAATCATCTATGAAATCTCGCACAAACTTCCCAATAAAAGGTTCAAACACCTTGTTGATGAGCCTCTAAAAAGTTGATGGAGCATTACATAGACCAAAGGGCATTACCCTAAAGGCAAAAGTTCCCCATGACGTGGTAAAAGTGGTTTTGAACTGATCTTCAAGAAAAATTTGAATTTGATTATAACCACTATAACCATCTCCAAAACTATACCACTCAGGACCTGCCACCTCCTCTAGAATCTCATCTATGAACGGTAAAGGATAATAATCCTTCTTTGTGACAGCATTCAACTTCTTGTAATCTACACATACACGTAGCTTATCATTCTTCTTCTTGACTATCACAATAAGAGCAACCCATTCAGAATTCTCTACCTCATAGATGAAAGCGGCATCCTTTAGCTTGTCGATCTCCTCCTTCATCACCACAGCCGTTGGTGGATTTATCTGACGTCCTTCTGACGTTCTGGACGAGCCTTCTACTCTAACTCAATGCGATGAGTTTCTAAGGTTACTTCCTTCAAATCCTTGTAATTAGAGGCAAAGATATGGATATATTTACGAAATATATCTCCTTGCCTTCTCCTCTGTAGTAACCTTGGGACCAAACTTGAGAATGGAGAGCCGTCAAGTAATCTCCTCTTCACTCATCTTCATCTTGTCTTGATCTTTCACCACCCTTGGCCTAGGAAGTAAATCCATTGTAGCAAGAACTTATACTTGAACATCATCAACAGAGATGTCTTCAGATGATGTCTCCTCATTGATTGACATGTTGGTGTCAACCTCTAAAAAGCTGACACTTTCTTCACAACATCAGTCAAAGAAGGAGTATGCGGAGATTTGCCATATGGGTGTTGAGGTGAAATTCGTCGAGAAGCAGAATTTACAACTACGTGAGACGGTGCAAGACCTGAGGTGACCGTTGAATCAAGTGGACGTAGAGGCACCATGCAGATTGGAGACCCTCGACAACATATATGCACAAATCTGTTTGCTCGGTATGACATTGTAGAGATGCAGCGGTTGGAGTAGTTGGTGGTTGTAATGGAAAACCCGAGAGATTCCAAGGAGCGTCGGAAAGAGATGTATCGAGCTCTAGGTCAAGATTTTAGGGAAGCCATGATGTTACATTGACAGAAGATCGCAGCATATGTACATGAAATGCAGTTAGGAATTGACATATTTACGCAAGAGGCGGAGGTGTGATCACGTGGCTTAGATGGACAGAATAGATTTCGGAGAGAGCAATCCATGTAGGTGAGGGTTAGGAGTAGCAATTAAGAATTCATGTATAAATAGGAGTAGGATGATTAGTTGTAGATCTCTTTTCTTTGCAAGTGTTCAATTCAATTGAACTACAAACTGTAGCCAAGATAGAATGAGCGCTTGCGAAGCTAGTTTGTTTGACAAGTAATCAGCATAGACTGGAGTGAATATCTGCAAAGCTATCCAGGTATTTGCCCACGAGTTCTGTATGCGTAGTGCACTCAGAAGAACAAGATCAAGTGTATTGTCTCGACTGAGGCTTGTAAGAGAAGAGATCCCCATCTATGAGTAAACGAATTTAGCAACGCATACTTGTGTTTTGTGAATTGATGGGATTGGTAGTGATTGGTATAGACTTTAGTTGAGTCTTATCCTTATGCTCTTTGGACTCTGCAGTCTAGAGCAGATAAAGATGCATAAATGCACATTTCTCTTCCTATTTGGTTTATTGAGTACCTCATTCTCTTGGGAACTAATCTTTACACTTTAATTCACTTTAGTAATGCACTTCCATGCTATTACATGAGGATAATTTCCATACCCTCTAGATCCTCCCCCTACATTCTGATTCCTCCTCTCTGATAATTGTACTACATTAATCTTGAGATCAATGAATATTTCAGTGATAGATTTCAACTCATGGTGCAAGTCTACCGCATGAATATTTACTACTGGCGAAGCAATAACAGTAGGAGTTGTCATTCTTACCACAACAAGTGGTGATGCTTCTCTAGCCACCAAGCTAGAATCATCGTCTTCTAGCCTCTCCTCCATTCGAATAGCAATGAGAATAGCCTCAACATTAGAAGAGGGCTTTTCATATTTCACCTTTTGAATCTGAGGCTTCAAACACTAACACTCCTAGAATGCGTAAGCCATATATCGATGTCATATATTCCTTTGAAAGTTGAAGATGAGAAGGAATGCCCAAAGAAAACCATGCCCTATACTTTGACACATTGACTCTCAAGCCTATAAAATAAATCTAAGTAATGAAGTAATCAAAGGTCTGACTAATGTGATATACAAGGCTCTCAATGTGTGTATCATCTGTTAAGGAGGGAAACACACAACCTAACACGGTCAAATCAATAGACATAAGAGATCTATAATGAGACATGGTGAATAGGGTTCCTTCCATAGGATATACCTGTCAAGTATTAGTGGTGAACTGTAGAATAGTGACTTCATGTGAAATGTCATGTTGATAGGAGAGACACAAATGTGAACCATAGAAAGATCGTACAAAAGAAATAAGGCTCGATAAAGATTCACCCGGATCTTTGAGCTTTCTAAAGATGGATGCACGTCAAGATGAGATGTCTTTTCAATATCTCTCCTTGCTTTATATACTATAGTAGTAGAAAAGTCCGAAATCCAAACTATGTCATTCCGGAGTCATTGGCTTCAGTGTTACACTAGTCAGCTTCTTGCAATGAAGAAGTACAATGGAGGACATTAGATCGATTTTTATCAGAGAGGTCTTATTGCGACTTGTTAGTCGTACCATCGTCATGCAATATCATTCACACTTCCAACAATGAATGATATTGCATGACGATATCATTCATTAATATCGTCATGCAATATCATTGTGTAAGATGGCATTGTTGGATATTAGAGCAATTCTAGATATCTATGCATATTGGATTATCTTGCAGGTGGATATTAATGACGTTTTTAATAATGTTTGATTTTTAATAAACTAACTATATCTAACCAAGATTGGTTACAACTAGCATCTAGCACTTGACTAACTTACAACGGAATCTCCCTTCTCGCAATTAATGTAGCCACATGGAATAATTACATGAAATCACTAGATCATATGTCTGAAAGTAATCTTAAAGATGCTCATATACCATCCATGATCAGCCTCTTGAGGATATCCATGGAGATATGCATAAAGAATGGGACACAATGGAGAAGACATAATGGCTCCTCTAGCTGAGACTCCAAGACCTTTAATGGTATTTCATTTCCCGTAAGTGGATGTAAAAGGCGTAAACAGAAAATAATCTTCTCAGTAAAACTAGCCATAGACAGCATGAAGGGCTCGTGCGGTTTTGCACCCTTCCCCAATCTGTCCCAAGATCCTACACCATGGTAATTGAGCCGAATCAAAAAATCATGTGGTTGAACCTAACTCCTAACATGGGTGGTCCGTACAAACTCTTCATGCAATGTAGCCCAATCCCATGTTCAAAATTTCTAAAATCTAGCTATCATTTCCATATGTCAAGTATAATGTACATACCATTGTGGAAGTAAGAGAAACAAAAATCATGCTTACTGTCCATATGATAATGTGCCACCCAATCAAGTGGTAAACGAAAAGTATATCTAGCCTCGTCATGGAGAGCAAGAGAAAGCCTATGGAATAATTGTGGGCATTGAAGTTTTGTCTCAGAAATCCCTAGGATAGAACTTGACTATGATGCTAATCACTTTCATGACCTTATCGGTATACTCAAAATGATCAACGAAGGAATCAATGTAGTTTTTTGTTCTCCGAAATGACAGATGTCGATATGATCACCCTCTTTACGTGCAAATCCCAAGTGTTTCAATTATAATATATGTGCATCTTTTCCATGCGGGTCTTTACCCCTTACGAGGTAAAAAGACGATGAAACACCAAACATGATATATCACACACCGCTCTATGCGGTCCCATGAGGAGAAGTGAAGCTATAGCTAGCACAAAAGAACGACAATGACATATGACACTCTATCATGTATCTCATCCCACCTCCAAAACCACAACCCCCTTGACAACACACATCACATGAGAAAATGCTAACTATCAAAACCTCAAATCAAAAAATATTAATAACTTTCTATTTAGAGTTCCAAAATTTTTCAATTAGATCCCAATAGAACCAAGTCAAAAGAGAAAATTGGGGCGGCCCTGATTGCATGCCTTGCTGGGTTCGGTATTTTTTAAATTCAGCAAAGGAACTCACACTAAGCTAAACCCCACTTTACTGTCACTCATCAGACGAGCCGACATCGACAAAGCAAGCTAGTGAAACATGTAATGATCGATAAGGCTAGCTGTCCACTGTCTGAGCGGTTTTGCAGCGCTGATTGCTTTGTCAACACGAAATCCCGAGCTCCTGTGTGAAATTTTTTGTTCCAAGACTTGGAAATCCCTTGCTCGCGTCAATTTATTCGCCATTCTGACATTTCTCGAGCTATGAACTCCCTCCGACAATTTTGACCGGGACGACATACAGCGGTTTGTCCTGCAACCAAGTGAGAGTTATAGTGTGGCGAATACATTCGAACATGACCGACAGCTCAGAATTGTTGCCGTCTCTACCTGTCCACTTCCATGCCTCTAGGGTTTGAAACTAAAGAGGAGTAGATTTTACATTCCAAGGGGAGAATAAGTAAATATCCCCACCTGCATACAATGCCATACATATGGACGATGGAGATGGGGTACCAAGTAAAATAGCAAAAAGAGGGAAGGGATGAAACCAAAGGGGTAAGATGATGGGGCTAGGCCCCAGTCTCACCCGCGATGGAGAGGTACGTGTGCTGATGCTGTGGTCGGTCAAAGGCAACGGGTGGACTGCAAAGTTCGTGTCCCTTGGCATGCTTCGACTCCTAGTCCTGACGTGACACGCAAGTTCGCAACTCCGTAGCTTGAACACGTCCTGCACATAGTCGCTATCCTGATGCATCGTCCGATACCGAGTTACCGACAAAGTTGTCTCTCGCTGCTTGAATTTGGAGTGTATTTCATGTGAAGTTTCTGATGTACCTGATACTCAATCGTGTCACACTTTTACTTTCACAATACTGTACCCATCACTTTCCTCCTCCAGGGGATGACATCAGAGTAACGTGCTCGCTCGTCGTCTCTGTGATGTAGCACTCCAATTCTTAGGGATTGTTAGGAATATTATTTTGCTCGATAGAGTAGTATGCGAAGTTCACATGTCTTCAGAATCATGTGCTATGAATCTTTCCGAGTTATTGATGCTCTGATCTGTGTGCATGTTTAGGGTTACTTGCTTGTGCTCGCGAGGAAATTAACTTCTGAACAAAAGCTTTCTTGTTTTCTCTGTTGTTTGGTTGGAAGCCTGTGATGCAATGCACGGGTGAAATCGATTTTTGAATGTAGCTGGAAATGCAGTAGTACTCCAAATTGTTTTCGCGTTCGGCAAGGTGATGAACTTCGGTATACTATGTATGCTCGTAATGCGTAACTTGTGCACTCTAGTTACCCTCTCGTGACTTGTGACACTTCTGACCTCGATTAGAATGTACAAAAATCACTGTGGAAAATCTCCCATTGGCTAACTAGCAGTTTCATTCGAAATCTGGTCAAGGTCTGTTTCCTCTCCGAAAGAGATCGCTGCCATATTCATTATGGTTTCGTCCAGGGGATTCCTGACTGTACTGCATCTGTCGTCTCCCAAGCATGGAGCGGTACATGAGAGAAATCAAGCTTAGACGACATGGGTCAAAGTATGGATCTAATATATGTTTGGTGTAAAGCAACTGTTTAAATAGATCCCCACTTTACTGGACAAGTTCAAAACAAATCAAGGGACAAAGTAAATAACAAAAGGGATGGGAAGACCCCATCAAAGCGGACAAGGATGAAACCAAACCGGTAACATGGGGCTAGTTCAAAACAACAATTGGTTTAATCAAGATTAGTCCAAATTTACATAAGATCAAAATGGTTACAAAGTATCAATAAGCTAAGATATCATGATAGACAAGTCTTGTATGATCACATTCATATTACCAACACACTGCAACTTTAGGAACCATCAACGTAGAGGAACAATCACCAATTATTGTTCCATGTGCACTGATCAACTAAAGATCTCCACATGGCAAGGACTATGAAGGAGCAAGGTTGTGAATAGAAAAGGATAGTGATTTGAATCAATTAAAAAACTTTGGATTTTCTTTATAAGTTCAATACTACTAGTTTCTAACAAGAATCATTGCTTGAGAAATGGAGGGAAAAATATATAAATATCTATTTTTTTTCCTCAATTTTTTAAAAATTGAATTACTTCATAACAAGCAACCTTAAGTGATAATGCTAGAGAATGAGAGACACAATTTAACAATTCATACATTTTGAACTCTAAAATTCCTACTTCCTAAATAAAAATCTCAAAATTGTAATGTTGCATATGAACAAAACAGCAATAAAATACTTCTTTGCTCTTCTTTGGACTAAATTTGTTGAGATCCAATTGCTCATAAGGAAAGTCGTCTTAATACTCAATGCGATACTTATAAGATAGGAAAAAAATATGGAGTTTGTATAAAAAAATTAATATTTCTTGTACTATATGTCAATGTTTCAAATCAACATGAAAGTCTTTTTAGATTATATTTTAGATTTTCTCAGTTAATCTTCAAAAACTCCATCCCAAGGTACTCCTAATTCGAACTCTACCCCTTGAGCCCCAAGTCTCTTGACAGCGGTTTCGTCCCTAACGGCAATTCTAGTATAAACGATGCTAATTGCATTATTGGTTCTAACTGATATATATGCTTTGTATGTTCGCACCTACCTAACTAGAAATGTTGCTACATAAATCGTGACACGTATCATGTATATACATATTGCATCACAACATTCATGGATGTCACATCAAACATCACAATATATAGATTATCATACACCAATACAAATCTACCACAATCGTCCTCCTAACTTGCAATTAAGTCCCTCTAACACCATGTAGCCATCTAGTTTGTTAACATCATATGCCCTTCATGGGGCTAAGATCAGGAGCCCATGTGCTACAATGTCTCATTGTTAGTCGCATGTTTGCATCCATATCATGTGACACTCAAAACAGCTTGTCTGCTAATTGCATTGAGGACATCTCCACCGTCCATTGGACATTGCATTGAGAGGAGATGTCAAACATGACATATGTCATCCTCTCAAAAAAAGAATCAAAAATCAATATATTTGCTGCTCCACCAGCTGATCTACATAACATATATCTCAAGCCTGCCCTCACAGCTCCAAGATTTGGATCCATAATATCATTAATGTTTGGAAGGTGACATGGCACACAATTACGCACATGATCCTTCCAAATCACACCATCATGATCCTCTAATACCAAAACACCAAAGATAAAACCTCACGTATTTGTAGAATTGTGCGACCAGCAGTAACATCTAATGTGATTGGTGTACTTTGCTACAAGTAGACGTAATCACCAACATGAAATCTATAAATTGAAGGTCGATATTCACCTCCTTGGACAATAACATAACGCAAAGTATCTCTATACTAAGAAATAGCCAAGTTTTCAAATGCCATGGGCATTACTCTACGAAAGATTTATGTCCTTTAAGAACACACCCTAATCCAAACATCAGGGCAAACATTAGGGTTAATTCCAAAACTCATGTTGACTCTTGATGAATAGTTGCATGTAAGTATGGATCTCAAGTATATAATAAAAAATCCGGTAAAAATGACCCTAGAGATGCTTGTTAGCTAATAAGCCATGTCAACCATTGTAGCTCGATGTCCTAGTCTCACAAATGACCTCTCTCCAAGCCAAACTTTCTTAAGTCTCTCTTCATTGTCTAAACAACTCTTTCTAATAGACAATCAACCTCAATATGATCTCTTGAGGTGGTATGATGATATATCAAAGCTAGATCACACAAAGCCTGAAACTAGTCAAAAAATTAAGTACCATGATCAATTTGTACCTATGCTGATGCATCAAATTGGTTAAACATCGAAGCTAAAAACATATAAGTTGTTCCCTCACTTGACTTGTCAAGTAATGCCACCAACTCAATCCACTTGGAGAAATATTTCATCATGACCAAAAATGGCAGAATACAAACATTGTCATCTCCCCATACTCAAAGAAGATGTCTAGCTTTCTATTTGAACCGTCAAGCTCCTTGTAAAACTTGATCTCACTTTTTGGCACTCAAAGTTCCTACCAAAGCACTTATACAAAGATACTTCAACACCACCATGTCATCATGAATGGATAACATATCCACTCTTTGACCCAAGAGAGATATCACATAGCTCTCAAGCGCAATAATACTAAAAATGACATATGCATGTCAAACCCGTACCATCTCCTCATTAGTATCATTAAGGCCATTGAGCCCCAATTTTGTCAATTTGACTTGTACATGGGTTTTGACTTAATCCATGTGCATCATTATTCATCACTCTAGGTGTGTGTACAACTGTGAAATCATACTTTTGTAGGATAAGAGTCCATCAAACAATCTTTCATGTAATCTTCTTTGATTCCATCAATCATTTCAATGCTTAATGATCAATGATGAGAATCAAGGAGTTTCCAAACAAATAACATTTGAAATGTATCTTCGTCAAAACAACTGCCAAAATTTCTTCTTCATAAGAACTATATTTTGACTCTACTGCATTGTTGGAACGACTTGCATAAGCTACTACAAACTCCTCGCCCTCATCATCATGTTGAGTAAACACTGCTTTCAAACCCATCGTACTCCAATCAATATGTACTTGAGAGGGACGACCTCTCACTAGTCTCCTCAAAATAGGGGCAAATGTCAACCTTTACTTGAGCTCAACAAAAGCTCTCCCTTGTTCATCTCTCCAATGCCACTCTTGATCTAGCTTTGTCAAGTTTGTAAAAACTTTGGCAATAGTGCTAAATCTTCAGACATATCGATGATAAAAGTTTACAAGTCCAAGGAAGGCTTGCATCCTACTCACATTTGAGGGCTGTGGAATATGCAACATTTCCTCCATCTTGGTTTTATGAACCCTAATCCTCTTGGGTATATGATATGACCCAATTATTCTACCTGTTACTAAAAGAACTTACAATTTCCAAGATACAACTTGAGACCATAATCAATTGCTCAAATATCTCATGCAAATGTCTTTCATGCTCTACCACTATAATACTATTTACTACAATATCATCAAGGTAAGTATTATCCATATGATTTCTCCACTAATTTTGTCTCAAGAAGGTCTTGACCTCTATTTTGGATCAAATCTCCCTCCATATCGTTGTACTGATAGGGAGTTTAGAGCATATTTTTTTTTTCAATAAAAGATGTCATATTCATGGAGAAATGATGAATGCAGATTACGAATAAGTCTTTTAGTACAAAGATGGCCACCACAAATATGTGTGGTATGTTGAGGAAGTAGAACAGTGGCGAGAGAAGTTCCGGCATTTAGGGTAATGGATGTTAAAAAGTGTAGAAAATGAAAGGTTTATCCCAATTTGATTTGGCTAAAATAGGAACCATTACCAACGACTTCTTAAGAAATTTGAAAGCCATCAACGTCTCTCCATCCTTGAGAATTAAATCGTAATCCGTCCCCTTCTTCATGTAAACCATCAAGGCATAAGCTTTATTGGAGAAGGAAAAGATGAACTTTCGATTCTAAAGCAATCCATACTCCTTTAGAGTCTGCCATGTTGAACCTGTCAAGCACACTCTGAATGTACTTACCCTAACTTAATCATAGCTTCCTCTTTTTCAAATCCCTATGAACATCCATACCTAATATGCTCTTGGACTTACTCAAATCCTTCATCTTGAATGCAGATTTCAGTTGACTCTTGCATCTATCGACGTCGGATTGTTCCTTTGCCAAAATGAGCATGTCATCCACATAGAGTGCTAGAATAATGAGGCTAAAGATCTCATTATTCACCTTCTTCATGTAAACACATGGATCAAACACACTCCGTGAAAATCCTTGTGCTTTCATGAACTCATCAAACCTTGCATTACATTGCCTAGGAGCTTGCTTCAATCCATATAGAGATTTGAGCAATCTACAAACTAACTTCTCCTTACCTTTCTTCTCATAGCCAGTAGGTTGTCTCATATAGATTTCTTCCTATATAGAAAAGTCGTGACAACATCCATCTGATCCATAACTAGATCAAATATTATAGCAAGTGCACATACTAGACGAATTATAGCATACTTTGCTACATGTGAGAAGACTTCGTTGTAATCCACACCTTTCTCTTGTGTGAAGCCCTTGGCCACCAACCTGGCTTTGAAGATCATCTTCTCTTCATCCGCTCGATTATCCTTCAACTTGTACACCCACTTGCTATCAACCTATCTGAACGTAAATATCTCACCTTGTGACCAGTCTGAGTCTCAACTTGGGCTCTCCAACTTTTGAAAGTTGCAAAGACTTCAGACTTTTGTGTGAAAAAATAGACCCACACAAATCTTGAGTAATCGTCAATAAACAATACATAGTACCAGTTCCCATAATGTGAGGCTTTAGGAGAGGGTCCCCACATGTCACTATGTACATACTCAAGTAACTCTTTGGAACTATGAGTTCCATCACCAAAGGCTTTTCTATGTTGCTTGCCCATAACACAATGCTCACAAAATTCCATGTCAACTTTACCTAAACCAGGTAACAAACCCTTATCTCAAAGGAAGGTCAAGTACCTGTTACTCATGTGTCCCATTCTAGAATGCCAAACATGAGCCATCTCAGGCCGAGATCTTGTAAGATTGACTTCACCACAAATGGTATTGCACTCTAGCACATACAGATTTCTATGCTTGTGTCCTCTTAAGATAATCTTATCACCTACTCTCACCTCAAGTACTCCTTGTTTAGAACTCCATTCAATGCCTTTTGAATCTAACATTCCAAGAGAGATAAGATTCTTTCTCATTTCATGTATAAACCTAATGTGAGTCAGCGTACGTTTGATTCCATGAAACATGTGAATCTGGAAAGATCCAACACCTTCAATTCTACATGGTTGATCATTTCCCATAAGAACTAAACCGTTTGATACTGAGAAAGTATGAAAAAACACTCTAATGTAACAAATGTGATAAGAACAAGCACTATCCAGAATCCATACATCACCAATGCCCTTTGGTGAGTTGCATAGGGCATACCTCCGGCTTCATGGTCCATCTTCGAGCAAGTCATCCTCCTCATCAAAATCTTGAGCCACATTGGCCAAAGAAGTATCATTAGCCTTTGTCTTCACACAACAATCATTCTTAAAGTGACCACTCTTGCCACATTTCCAACAGACCACCGTCTTTCTGTCTTGGGATTTAACTATAGACATGGATCTATCTCTAGATCCAAACTTCTTCCCATCCTTGTCATTCCGTGATTGTGACCGTTTACGTGTCATATTTAGTGCCATACCAGATGAAGAGGATGGAGTAGAGGGCATCATCATCTTCTACTGTAGATCATCAGTCAATAGAATACTTACAACCTCGTGACAATGACTGATATGAAGCAGGTAATGAGCCTAACAGATGAAGGGTCTTCTTCTTATCAGTTATCTCTTCTCCAAGATTTTGAAGATTAATAACAAGATCAGCAAAGGCATCAATGTGATCTTGTATCTTCGTACCTGATTCTTTCATCTTGAAGCTCATTAGCTTCAAGAAGGTGTACAACTTGTTTGATAACTCTTTACGATGAAACCGTCGTTGAAGAGCCTCAAACAATAAAGGACAATTGTCATACTCATCAACTTGTTTCAGAACTGAAGGTTGTAAATGGATTATAACAATACTCACTCCTTGCTCCTGAGGTACTTCTAGTCTTCATCATTGAATGTAGAGGGTTTAGGCCTCAATGACTCGCCTAAATCGGAAGCCTTCAACTTGCCTTTGACTTGCCTCTCCCATAGAAGATAGTCACCACGCCCATCATATTTGACAATGTCAAATTCGGCTCCTCATGTCTTCATGACTGCAATCTTGTTCCATCTAGCCCCTCAACTCGTCCTTTGTGTTATTTGGTTGTCAATTGGAACCTCCAAACTTGACTTCTTTCCACTCATATGAGAAAAATAGAAATTTATCTTGGGTAACAATCACTTAGCCACAAGGGATACCGCTGCACTACTCGCTATTGCTCCTACTACTCGACCCTCCGATACTATTTTCTTCTCTTGATAAACTATTTCATCTACCACACAATTTTATGTAGTTATGAAATTAATTGTCGTGAACTGTCAATAATGACGGCCAAAATTGTAGCTCATCTATGCTTTTCTTGAGCTGCTGGTGATATAACTACAAAGAATTATTTCACACATCCGCAATGAGTAGAGAGCTTGTAAGAGAAATCTTCTCGCATAGCTTGAAAGGAGATAATCCTTTGTAGGGACAAGAATTATAGCGGAAAGCCTCGTCTTGTCCAGAGCTTCTACAAGCTGACTCAGGGTTGTGGATTTGGCCAAGAGTAAGCTTGGTTTCCAGTTGAGCTTCTTGAGCTTCTTCAATTTCGGCTCGGCCACAGGTGCAGTTCTTGCATGCCATTTTGCCTGTAGTCCCTACTTTGCAATCGTCATCTGCTAAAGGTTCTGGCTTCTTCATATCTTCTTCGGTGAGGAGTGTGTTCTCATCAACCAACTCGCCATTCTCCAAATCCAAAGCTGGATCCTTCCAAGACACTACTCCATTCACTTGCTTAATTATTGACTTTTTCTTCAAAGAAAATGACGATCTAGTTTCCCATGTGGACTTTTGTACTTGGAACGCTACTGGACTGAATAGAGGTCCAAGGTTTGCAAATGTTGATGCCAATCCGACTCCTTCCACGTACACCACAGTTGTGGAACCGACAAAACCAACGAGCAAAAGACTCCTTTGAAGCGCAGCATGTGTCTGAAAGATCACAGAGGACAGACCGAGCTCCTGCGTTTCCTTCGCTAACAACTCCCTTGTTGCAAGTGGTTCTTGAACGATCAAAGACCCTCCAAGCTACAAAATTTGAGAAATCTCTTCAAGGCACAAGGATGAGTCATGATCGAGAGTCTCAGCAATGGATACTACAACATTGACAGATGCAGACTCTATCTAGAGCAACTGCCTGCGTGAGAATCACCAAACCTTTGTAACCCCACATAGCAAGCTAGCAGTCAAGAAAAGCACCAATCTCTTAGTGCACTCGGGAGCTTCGACTGCAGTCGCTGTATGGAAGCGCAAGATTGAATCTAGAGCACTGTCCGCCCTCTAGAATCAAATCATGGAGCCGAGCCACACTCCGAACTTCAACCACGCTGTCTTCTTGTGAGAATGATTGCGGGACCGGTGGTTTCATACCTCATGTACACGACGTCGTCCGTCGCGACCAATCTAGCAATCAACCAAAAGATTATGATACTTAAGATTATTAAGATTATGAATTCTGACTACTACCAACCATATCCGAGGCTGCTATCAATCCACGAGGAACCGAAAACAAAATTCAACTCTCCTTGGTATTGATTTCCACCTCCTCTCCTCCAATCAAGCAATTTGACCGCAATGTTCTGATACCGCATCGGTGCGGTTTAGAATGCTCCAATGCTTCTCTAGAACGGCATCCAAATCTGCCAAATTCAGCAGATCTGCTGTCAAGTAGCCCAGTGCCTTCTTCAAGCTCCTTGATCGTGAGTGATCCAACACAAACCCATCGGTTATTGCTGCTGCTCCACTCGTTTCTAGTGTGTCACTCCCTTCAGCCCCTCATGTTGTTGATTCTCCACCACCACAATTGTAGGTCCGAAACAGGAATACACAAAGAAAATCATGCAATCAAGAGTCAGGAATACACAAAGAAAATCATGCAATCCTAGGAAGTACCTAGTTCACCTCACTGAGGCTACGTCCACGGAACACACATAGTCACTTTACTAAATAATTCTAATTGTGTCACATAGAGTTTCTGTCAGCCCTCTTATATAGTAGTACCAACCCCTAGCCCTAGTCTAATTAAATATAGTCAAACTAACCAGAGTTACTCAAGACCTGAGTTAACTCCTAACAACTACTCCTACGGTATTCAGGAGGCTAGTGGCACTCCCATCCCACCTGTGCATAATCCCCGATATGCACCCATGGAGATGGCCACCATCATTCCTCATAGGAGAATAGGGGGAGGACCCCCTGCACCAATGAAGCCTAATGCGTGCTACAATTGCGGCGCGGTAGGACATTGGTCTCCTCAATGTCCACAACCAAGGAGTCAAATACCCTAACAACCCATGTGCAATAATTGCCGAAGACCGGGTCACACAAACGTGAAATGTGACTAGCCACCACATGCCCAAGCGGAATCCGAACAATACCCATCACAGGAGATCCGCTTCATGACTCCACCCAAACGAGACGTGGAAGTCAACCAGGTTAGCCTTGAAGATCGATCCTTACCGGTGTCGTGTTGTGACGTGGCTACTATAAGAAGATGATGACATATGTCATCTTCAGAGCTGTTGTCATGACGGCGATACTTTAGGTTAGGATAACCGACAGCGCATAGTAAGGCTGTTACAAGTTCACTGTTGGATCAACTTTGTAGGGTCATGATGTTGAAAAGGCTCCAAGAGATATTATCTTGGACCTTATCAGATATAAAGCGCAATCATGAAGGAAAGGGTATGGGAGAGAGCTAGACACATCACTTTGCTAACTAAGGAGCTTATCTGATCGAAGTGGAGCCAACGTAGGACATGAATAGAGGACAACATGATACTCCATATGTACCGATACCCAATCCATTTGTGATCAACATCTGGTGTCTTCATCGTGATCACTTACATGCGTGGTTAGTGTATCATTTTGGAGATAACTTTCTACAACAAGTGATAAACTCTCGAGACCCGATTATTCTTCAAGTTGTTTCCTACGGCGCGATTTGGGACGTAACAGTATACGTTTTGATTTAGTTTCGGCGCTATGAATCTGAACTTATCAATAGTGGTGGCTTTCAACACATGGGTTCCAATCCATCACTATTGCTTATCAAAAACAAGCCATATGGAGTTGATTGTTAGGAACTTTGGAGAGGAGTATTATTCACAAGTTAAAAACTCCCCGGTTCCGTTTGTAGTTCCGTTCATACTTATCCGGTTTCGAGTTGTCATTTTGACTCTTTATTAGTGGTAACTCGTATTGTGTATAGGATGGCTAAGTAGTGTGTTTAGGATAGTTGTAAAGTTTAAGTTAAAATGGAGCTAATTTGGCCACACTAGAGGTGAAAATAACATTCTTCATTCTTATTGGTCTTGGAGTTGGGGCCAATGAGGGCACTTGGGCAACTTCTTTGAGGTTTTGAGGAGTTTTGGAGACCTACCAAGGGGACATTCGAAGATCTGAAGAGAGGATTGGAGAGCTGACAGGACGAGCTACAACGTGACCTCAAGAATGGATGGATTTAAAGGATTTGTCACTCTGAAATGGTGATTCAAAAATATAGTGAGAAATTTATACCTTTGAGTGTATTTGGGGTGTTTCTGAGAATCTTACGAGGGTTCGGGGAGATCTAAGTTAACTGTGATATAGTTTACAACTCAGACTTGCGTTTGGATTGAAATTTCGACTCAATTGGATGAGTTTTGAGTACAGAGTGATAGCTTGAAGTTTGTATATCTGATTGGAGTTGCGGGGCGCACCGATCATCACGAAGTTAGTACAAAGATCATATCTTTTGATATCAGAAAGTTCTGTCAATAAAACTTTGCACAGTTCAAGTTGTGATGATGAGTGACCTTCTTATGAAATCTGGGAGCAATTAAAATCAAGGATTGGGATATGTGATGGGTTTTGTACACAGGGATCTACATATCGCCTTGTGATACAGTGTGCAAATCAACAATTGTTCTGAGAGATCTTGAAGAGAAAAACATCTGAAACTTTTCTGAGAGATTGAAAGAATCATGGAGAAATTTTTTGTAAAGTTTAAGTGAGAGTTATTGGTCGAATCATTGGCTATCATAATCTTCTTCCGCTGAAGTTTTACTCGTTTATAATGAACTCGAATGTGGAGTGCTAAGGAGAAGAAGAAATTGTCAACTCACACGAGGTTCTAGAGGGTTCTTCTGACCCGGTATTTCGGGCGTTCTCAGAGCAAAGAAATATCCATGCGACACCGGTGGATCAGGTATGGCTGGAGGAAGTTGTGGAAGACTTAAGGGTTTCCACCCAAAGCCAAGGAGCAACAGTCTCATCGAAGCCCAAAAAGACAAAGAAGGGCAAGAGGGGGCCCATGCGGGAGCCCCTACCGGAAGCCGTTTGAGTCCCCCCCCCATTGAGCGGCTTAGATGGATAGAGGAGATTTAGGAGAATGATCCATGTATGAGGCAGTTAGGAGTAGAAGTTAGGAAATTCTATACAAAAAGTCGTAAGAATAAAGAGATGAGATCTTTTTTTTTTTGCAAGTATTCAATTGATTGAACCGCAATTGTAGTCAGGATAGAACGAGCTTTAGGAAGCTGGTATGGTTAACATATTGTTGACCTTGATTGGTGTTTGACGCCTACGAAGATATCTAGACGTTTACCCAAAATGAGCATTATGTAGTGTCATCCAAGAGTACTTTGCTGAGAGCTTCGCCTTGACTCCAGCTTGTAAGAAAATATCCTCATGATTCTATAAACAATGATTTCACCTATTCAGGAAGCTACCTAGCACATGTGTCTTTTGTGTGTGTGACTTTGTTGGATGGGGATGGTATTATCGATGGGATAGGATCTGTGTCAGTCCTACCATCTCATTCTTCGGACTATGATGTCCAGAGCCAGCAAAGAAATCTAAACTCACATTCACTTCCTTGTGTTAGTAGTTATCTCAGGTCTTGAGTAACTATGGTTAGTTTGACTATATTTAGTTAGACTAGGGCTAGGGCTGGTACTAGTATATAAGACGCCTAACAGTAGCTCTCTGTAACACAAATTAGGGTTATTTAGTAAAGTGACTCTGTGTGTTCCGTGGACGTAGCCTCAGTGAGGTGAACCACGTATTTCCTGTCTCGTTTGTTGATTGCATGTTGCTTCTGATTGTATTCCTGTCTTTCATACCTACAATTGGTATCAGAGCGTCGCGGCAGAGAGGCACGCACACAGTCATAGTAGCTATAGAAGTGGGCGCGTTCGCACTCGTTAGATCGATGCAATGCGAGAGCTGCGGACTCTGTTGCCACATGCATCTTTCTTGGCTGCATTTCTTTGGTCAGCCGACTTCTTTCTTGTTTGCCAATTGCGTGGGCAATGCGAATTGCTGGGTAGGGCCAGGGCAAGGCAGGGATGGCGGATCTATATCCAATTAGTTGCATCGATCGGGCGGGTCATCAGGTCTGGTTGGGCTCGCATTGTGGTTTGTACTGCAGGAATAGTGGAAAGGGAAGGACGGAAGGAAGGAAAGAAGAAGCGGCAGCGAGGCTGCAGGTTTTGGCCCGGGCATTTAAGGGACGGGCAAGAATTGATTGTCGGTGTGGTGTGGTGATGTGAGTAGAGCGTTCCTGTTCCGCTGACACTCTCGTGATGCGGTATCGCCACTGAGCACATGCACATGACCGGACCTGTGAGCGGGCGGTTTCGTGTCACAGTGGTACGCACTTCGGATCTTGCTTGGATTGAAAACATCGATCGGAATGTTGGTGGAATCTAGAAAGGTTCCTCACTTTGGCTTGTTGTGCTATAGGGGCGGAGTGATCGAGTGAGGTGCGATACTATTAGGCGTGGTGGAGACTCGATTATATGAGCCTGGGTAATGCAGTCGGCTTCTCTTCTTGATTTATTGTCGAGAGCGAGTGCGGCATTTCTTACTCGTGAAGGATGTTTGGATTAAGGATAGGCAACTGCTAATGTATCCTAAGAAGATTAGAGGACTTTGTTTCGTGACTTTGTTCGGACGAGAATTTACGAAAAGCTAAGAAGAATTGGCACAAGCAGGTGCACTCATGCCAAGGTATAGAGATTCCTTTTAGCACGCAGAGGAGCAGTATACCTTGTGGTTTAAGGAATTTTGACCTAGGGTAAATTTCCTTTATTCTCATATGAGTGGGAAGAAGTCAAGTTTGGAGGTTCCATCTGACAATCGAACAACACAAGGTAAGAGTTCAGCGCCTAGACGAAGCGAGATGGCAGTCATGAAGACAGGAGGAACCGGATTTGACATTGTCAAATACGATAGGCGTGGTGACTATCTTATGTGGGAGAGTCAAGTCAAAGGCAAGTTGAAGGCTTCCGGTTTGGGCAAGTCATTGAGACCTAAACCCTCTACATTTGATGATGAAGACTGGAAGTACCTTCAAGAGCAAGCAGTGAATATTGTTATACTCCATCTACAACCTTCAGTTCTGAAGCAAGTTGATGAGTATGACAATTATACGTTGTTGTTTGAGGCTCTTCAGCGACGGTTTCATCGCAGAGAGTTGTCAATCAGGTTGTACACCTCCTTGAAGCTGATGAGCTTCAAGATGAAAGATACAGGTACGAAGATCCAAGATCATATTGATGCATTTGGTGATCTTGTTATTGATCTTCGGAATCTTGGAGAGGAGATAATTGATGAGAGGAAGGTCCTTCATCTGTTAAGCTCATTACCTGCATCATATCAGTCATTGTCACGAGTGTTGCTCCATCGGGATAGACAAACGATCACTTACAATGAGGTTGTAAGTGCTCTCTTGACTAATGACCTACAGCAAAAGATGATGTTGCCCTCTACTCCATCCTCTTCATCTGGTACAGCACTGAATGTGACTCGTGGACGGTCACAATCAAGGAATGAAAAGGATGGGAAGAAGTTTGGATCAAGAGGTAGATCCATGTCTAGGGGTAAATCCCAAGACAAGAAGACGGTGGTCTGTTGGAAGTGTGGCAAGAGTGGTCACTTCAAGAAGGACTGCCGTGTGAAGACCAAGGCTACTGATCCTCCTTTGGCCAATGTGGCTCAAGATTTTGATGAGGAGGATGACTTGCTCGAAGATGGACTATGAAGCCAGAGGTATACCCTATGCAACTCACCAAAGGGCGTTGGTGATGTATGGATTCTAGATAGTGCTTGTTCTTATCACATTTGTTACATTAGAGAGTTTTTTCATACTTTCTCAATATCAAACAGTTTAGTTCTTATGGGAAATGATCAACCTTGTAGAATTGAAGGTGTTGGATCTGTACAGATTCACATGTTTGATGGAGTCAAACGTACGTTGACTCACGTCGGGGTTTATACCTGAAATGAGAAAGAATCTTATCTCTCTTGGAATGTTAGATTCAAAAGGCCTTGAGTGGAGTTCTAAACAAGGATTACTTGAGGTGAGAATAGGTGATAAGTCTTCTCTCCTCTGGCAAAGTATGCTACAATTCGTCTGGTATGTGCACTTGCTGCGATATTTGGTCTAGTTATGGATCAGATGGATGTTGTCATAGCTTTTCTATATGGATCTTTGGAGGAAGAAATCTACATGAGACAACCTACTGGCTATGAGAAGAAAGGTCATGAGAAGTTAGTTTGTAGATTGCTCAAATCTCTATATGGATTGAAGCAAGCTCCTAGGCAATGGAATCCAAGGTTTGATGAGTTCATGAAAGCACAAGGATTTTCACGGAGTGTTTGATCCATGTGTTTACATGAAGAAGGTGAATAATGAGATCTTTAGCCTCATTATTCTGGTACTCTATGTGGATGATATGCTCATTTTGGCAAAGGAACTCCGATGTTGACAGATGCAAGAGGCAACTGAAATCTGCATTCAAGATGAAGGATTTGGGTGAGTTCAAGAGGATATTAGGTATGGATGTTCACAGGGATTTGAAGAAGAGGAAGCTATGGTTAAGTCAGGGTAAGTACATTCAGCGTGTGCTTGACAGGTTTAACATGGTAGACTCTAAAGGAGTGTGGACTCCTTTGGCGGCACATTTTAAGCTCTCAGCAGCTCAATGTCCAATTGATGCAACTAAGAGAGGAAAGATGTCGTCAATTCCCTATGACAAGACAGTGAGCAGCCTCATGTATTTGATGGTGTGCACTAGACCTGATATTGCTCTAGCTATGGGCAAGGTGAGCAGGTATATGTCAAATCCAGGGAAGGTGCATTGGGAAGCTGTGAAGTGGATTCTAAGGTACCTCAAGAGTACTAAGGATTTTGGTCTTTTGTTTGATGGTTTATTGAACAATGCCAAATCCTTGTTGGGTTACATTGATGCTGACTATGGACAAGATCTGGACAAGAGGAAGTCTACAACTGGGTACGTGTTTACACTTGGAGGTGGATGCGTTAGTTGGAGATCTACCTTGCAGAAGTGCATAGCTCAGTCAACTACGGAAGCCGAATATGTAGCAGCATCGGAAGCGACAAAGGGAGGCTATTTGGTTGAATAGACTTATCGAGATGGGATTGAAACGGGATGTTGTAAATCTCCATTGTGATAGTCAGAGTGCCTTACATCTTGCAGCAAATCAAATGATGGATAGCAGGATGAAGCACATCGACATCAGATATCACTTTATCATAGATGCAGTTTCTGATAGGAAGATTGAGCTAGTCAAGATTGACGGTAAACTCAATCCAGCTGATTCTTTGACCAAAGTTATTCCTTTAGAGAGTTTCAGGAGGCATTGTGCTACTATGCAGGTTTTGCACAAGTAGAGTTACGCTAGCAATTGTTTGATTCTTGTATATGCTTTACTCCTTCCTAGTTATGCTACGGCTTAGTTCTAGTTAATCCTTGTTTACATGAGGGCCTATGCTTTAGGTTTCCTTCTAGGACTTCCCGCGGAGTATGTATACAGTGACAAGAGTTAGACACCCCAAGACATGAGTCAAGGGGAAGATTGTTAGGAGTTAACTCATGTCTTGAGTAACTCTGGTTAGTTTGACTATATTTAGTTAGACTAGGGCTAGGGCTTGTACTAGTATATAAGAGGGCTTACAGGAGCTCTCTGTAACACAAATTAGGGTTATTTAGTAAAATGACTCTGTGTGTTCCGTGGACGTAGCCTTAGTGAGGTGAACCACGTATTTCATGTCTCGTCTGTTGATTGCATGTTGCTTCTGATTGTATTCATGTCTTTCGGACCTACACCTTGATAGCTTATTCGGATCCCTTATTCCCTTGGGAACAAATCAGAAGACTACATTCTCGCTCATATTAAGATTACCGTGTCATTACAGACTATATTTTTTTTCCTTATTAAGACAAATTTGTTATTGTCTTTTTGGATGATATTATGATGTATAGTAAAACCTTAGAAGATCATAGGAGGCATTTACCAAAGGTACTTTAAGTTTTGCATAAAAATAAATTATATGCAAAAGCTTCAAAATATGAATTTGGCAAGTTGAAAGTAGATTATTTAGATCATAGAGTCATAATGGAGGAAATTCAAGTCATGAATGAGAAGATAAAAGTCATACAAAACTTGAAACGACCTAGGAGCTAGTAATTTAGTCTAATTTTTTTGTTTGATTAATAAAATGCTTATCTTTATATGAAATAAGGATGAATTTATACGAATATGAGACTTTACGGTAAGGATCTGAATATGGTTAGTATGTTCACATGAGAGGATAGTCAAAAGGGTGTTGGTAACACCTTGGAATATAAGAAACCACTTGAAGTAAAAGCATCGAACAAAGGCTTGCTCGATGGTGTGTTGTAATAGCACGGGTATGCACTACTAAGTCCGAATTCGTATAGATTGATTCGTTCTCAAGGGAATGAGGGATCAAACCACACTAACAAAGAAGAGAAACATGCATTTAGACATCTTTACTACTCTGGACTACAGAGTTCAAAGAGATACTCACAACGAAGGCAATCGACACATATCAATTCCTTCACAAATCCCATCATAACATCACTTCCACAGACAACATCAAGGTGATTTCAAGGAATGTCTTTACTTCTGGATGGGGATCTTTCTCATTACAAGTTTGCGTTGTGAGTTATACCTTGTCGTCCTCACAGGTTTCATGTCGGATGAACCTGTGATCTATCAGCTGGATTTGAAGACTCTGCAGCCTGTGCCACTAAGAAGGTGGGAATGTCCATGGAAGCAGCAAGGATCACATCGAGAAAGACACTATTGTGATAAGGTCATTGGGGGCTCCACTTGCCTGTATTTCTTATGGGAAGCATTTTATCATACCTTCCGTACAAGCATCTGGAGTTTTGAAGTCCAAACTGGAAAATGGATGTACCTACCATTTCCTCAAGAATACTCAAAGACGTTCATACCTGAAAACTTGGCTACATGAGTTTATGAGCCCGGATTGAATCCATTTATTGTGCCCTAGCTAGTTTTAAGTGAGGTGCTTGTGAATGGAGGAGAATGCATTGAGAACTCCATGCAGTCTTGATTTCACTTTATATGCTGGTTATTGTAATTTGTGAACCATTCTGATCTTCATTAGCAGATGGAAGAAGCAAACTGGCTTGAGTCTAGGCTTTGTTGCTTCTCTTTGTATGTTGATTTTTGTCTCCAATGAGATAAAAGCTTATTTTATATACTAACAGAATATTTCATATTTAATAACTTGACGTGAATCTCAAGATGAAATAATTTATATGATTTTTGATATTTCACATGATAAAAATTTGTGATTAAAAAAGTTATGGTTGCATGTTATGATGTTTCAAATATACAACAAATTTTAGTTTGCAAATTCATGTGATAAGATGAACTTCAAACTGAAATTTTGAAGTTAGTTAAGAGGTATCAAATTTCTTTGATTTTATAATGATAGTGAAATTACAAACATTGAATTTTATAATATTTAAAATACCAAATGATGGCAAGAGTTAGTTGTGTGTTGATTGAAATAATTTAAATATGAAAGATTGTGAATTACGTGTTGTGTTTGTATTGACTTCTTATTAACTTCTTGTGTGCGTGATGTTGATTTGTTTGGAATATTTGATTCTATGTAAGTGAACAAGATTTTATCATTGGTTCCATGTTTGAATGTGTTGTAGTGAAATTCTATTATGATAAGCTTGTAACAATGATTAATTATTGTACAAAAATTTGAGATGATTGATAAGATTGACATATTATTTAGACACATACCACATGTTTATAGAGTTTTATAATCGTTAAGCTACATGGATAATTGATATATGGAATGAAAATCATTGGCATAAGTATCCATAAATTGGCAATGACATTGTGAGTTGTTGTTAATTACAATAAGATTTATCAAAGTTTAATAATGGTTAAGAAGAGTGCATGAAGTATTCAAGGTATAATTTAATCTTGTTATGATAAAGATGTTTTAAACATTCAGACTTTGTTTTAAATATCAATAGACATGGGAAAATATGATACAAGAGAGAACTTAAGCATAAGATGTTTTCATATGGAATTGGGAATATAAATCAATTTGATCATGAGCATTGAGATATTAAATGAGAGTAACAAGAATGAAGTTAAATGATGTATTCAAGAGCAAAATGATGAAAATTTTTTTTTGTAATTTAAAATATTTAAGATTTTTACAATGAAATTTTCAATTAAGAGATGGCTCAAGAAATGGATACATACTACAAGATTATGATATAGTCCTAATTAGTTGTGCATGGATATGGTTAAAAGATTTGGTTAGAATGCTCATCCAACTCACATTCGAAACATCAATTTTAAATATATTTTTTACAATGATTTTTTGAGTTGTATGAGAAATAGAATTTATTTGTAGAAGACAAAACAAGTAGAAAGGTCCAATTGATAGTATAAATATCATGGAGTTTGTTGACATAGTAGTAAAATGATAAATGAGAGAACAAATTATAGTTTTATGATTATCTCCATTGATATTTTCATTTTTTGCTTATTTTTTTCAAGATAAATGGTTCCAACAACTATTTCATGTTATGATTTATAAGTTTATATATAAATTCTAAGCTCTCATTGTGATAAATATAAAAGATAAGATTCATCCATGGAATAGTTTATGTGTGCAATGAAAGAATTGAAGATTAAGTTTGAAAATTTTGATGAGAAATAATTGGTGATATTAAATCTTATACCAAACAAACATACAACGATATATATGATTGAAAATAGCATTCATGCTTTATCATAATGGATGGATTTTGTTAAAACGTTGCAAAATGGAGTTATTTTTTTGGACGAAAAAAAATATAGCTTTCAAATGCAATGTAACTATCACTTAAATCAATTTTGATAAAAAAGTCATAAAAAAATTAATATAAGGGCATCATATTACGAATATAATGATGGTAATGGTTGATGTTTTTAATATTTATGATAATGATAAAAGAAATAAGAAGAATTTTGAATGACGAGTAACAATGAATTGCATTTGATCAAATGTTTTGTACAATGAAAGAAGAAGAGTAAACTATATACATTCTTGGCAACAATGAATGCATATATGTTTAAGTTGAATGGGAAGATTAGATAAATGACATATGCATTAATATATATATTGTGGATACCATATATGAAGGATAAATGAAATAGAAGAATAAGTTATTTATGTAGAGTGTACTTCTGTAGTTATCAGAAATACACTCTACAGAGTACTTCTGATGACTACATACAAGTTCAACTCGTGGACGAATATCCGGGTAACTTCGCGGATACACAAAACAATCAACACTTCACCAACCTACATACACCAGCTCCTCGAATGCTTGTTCTACCCTAACTACAATTTGCAGCCCAACAGAATGGACACTTGCAAAGATAAAAGATCCCACCACTTTATTTCCTATGACTATTTATAATGAATTTCCTAACTACTACTTCTAACGGCTACCTACACAGATCACACTCTCCTAAGTCTACTCTGCTGATCTAAGTTGCTCCTAAACCCTAAACCCTAATCGCACCTCCGCTGCTTGCGTGAATGCGTCAATTTCTAACTGCATCTCATCTACATCGGCATAATCTCCTGTCGATGAAGTGCCATTGCTTCGCGGAAATCTCAACCCAAGGCTCGATACATCTCCTTCCTCTGATCCTTTGAATCGCCGGGATTCTCCATCGCTATTACCAATTGCTCTAACCGCTGCACCTCAACTCGATCACACCGTGTGAACATATGTTGCGCACATCTGTTAGCAAGGTTCTCTAACTTCGCATGCGCTTCCACATCCACCTGAATCAAATGCCGCTTCAGGTCCTGCGCTGTCTCCCAAAGAGGGGCATTCTCCTTCTCTACAAAGTGAATCTCCGCACCCCTAATACGGCAGATCTCTTCGTAGGCCTTCTTCGCCTCCTGGACCTTCTGTTCCAGTTCAGTCTTCTCCTTTGACAACTTGTCCATATTCTCTATCAACTCCCGAACAGTGACAGATTGGTTCTCCTTCCCCAAAGCCAGCCGATTCATCATTTGGATCAAATCCATATACCTTTTGGCTTGAGGGTCCCACTCTCGCATATACATCGGTCCCATCTTGTTTAGCTCCAATAGCATCGGGACCACCACATCTTCCAGCTTCTAGGACAGCTACAACACCACGGCCATAGGCTCAGCGATCTCCTTCAATGCTTTCACCTTCGGTCGAGACGGCTTCGGAGGAGCAACTTCCTCCATCTTCTTCTTTCCTGCATCCTTCCTTAAAATCAAAGTGGCCGGAGGACTATCCTCCACTACTCTCTTCCTCTTCCAAGAGGTGCCGATCACTTTGAGGTCCGAATCCGAATCAGGCTTACTCTACGTTGCTAGCCTGACTTCTTCAGTTCTTTTCGGCTCGGGAGTCGCACTTGTTCCTAAACTCCGTGTAGACCCGCTACTTGCATCGTCAAGGTCTCCTCCCAGGTCCAAGAGTCCGCTCTCCAGTCAATACAACTGCCTCTCCCTAGGAGTCAACCACTCCATCTTCGCATACAGATTTACCAAGAAAGACAAAAGATATACTACACTTTTATTGTCTTCTCTTAACTTGGTCGCCATCGCTTGAACGTTCTTCGCGAAGATTTCTCCCCAATTCATCCGAATAGTCCCACCGATGAACCCTTCCATAATTCTCACCTTGAGCATGCTGACATATGTTGTTCTCTAAGGTGAGAAGAGCATATTCAAGGTGAGAGCCACCTTCCACCTAAAGATGTCCTTAATGAGATCGAGCTTGTAGCCATTCGTCCCCTTCCTCTCTCGGGGATTAAATCACTTCCGTTCATCAAAAAAGAAAGTCGTGTGCGTCGCCGAGCCCTCCCAATCGACGCCACCTTTGTCTTCCGAATACCTTCGCCCACAGCCTTGCATCCCACTTCTCAAGTTGTGCTCTGCTTCTAATTGTTGTCAAGGCTTTTCCCCTTTGGACTTTATCGCACATCTCTGGGCACACATAGTCCCATCGCCATGACAGAAACGCGCCGCCTAAGTTCTTCAACCTGAGCAACTCCGCTTGAGTCTAATCCGCCATCAGAATAAATGGTCGAATTCTACCCATGGTCGCACTTCATCCTGTTGGAACTCCCACGGGTTGATGCTTCGACATTGCAACTATCTTTTCCTGCTCCGGCCGCTCTGATTCTACAGCTTCCTCATGTTCTTGGCATCGACCTTCTCTCGATGATTCTTCAATCCGTTGCCCAAATGCACGCTTAAAGTCCCTCGCAATTCACTCGTGTGAATAACCTAATGGTATTCATGT
The DNA here is from genome assembly GCA_014180765.2 of Marchantia paleacea. NCBI lineage: Eukaryota > Viridiplantae > Streptophyta > Marchantiopsida > Marchantiales > Marchantiaceae > Marchantia > Marchantia paleacea. Next base: position 906,990 of record MUAA02000097.1, read on the forward strand.
CTAACCAACATATATTAGGACGAATAGCCTCATGAGAACCCGAATATAACTCTTTATTTACAAAAACCAAAAAAAATCCTTAAAATCCTAAGAACTATGCTCCTACATGTACCAAGAAATAAGATAGGGTAGAGATGACAAAAAATCGATGATAGCAATATCAAGACGAAAAGGAATCAAGATACCATCTCCTCGTAAAATGTCGGAGGGACGGATATAACCTTTAATTCTGATGATTAATTGGACACCGGCGGGAGTGTTGCGACTCAAAAATTGGAGAGGAGCATTTTTGTCATGGCAATGGGACTTTGTTTGCCCAGAGCTGTGCAAGAAATGCGTCGGGAGAAAGTGATAAATTTGATTGGAAGAAGAGCGCAATCGGAACTGTGGGATGCGAATATGTAGACTAATGCATTGAGCGCAACTCCACTTTGATCAAATAAGTTCCATAGTCATCAAAGCAATGTTTTTTATCTCTCACTTCCCCTTTTGCCCTAACCAAACTTTATATCTTATAAGATCCAAGATAATATATCTCAAAATCTTGTCAATATTCTCACCCTAAAAAACCAATTCAACTGTAAACTCTTAACAGCCTTACAATGAAACATAAATTATTTTTATCTAAAATATCATTTTTATGACAAATGGTTTTGAAAATGTCACATGTCATGATTTTCTTTTAGTAACCATGTCACAAAATGACATAGGTTGTCTTGTTGGGGGAGTGTTATAAGAATATAGAAGAAACTCTAAATTTAGAGTGTCCGTTGATGGATGATTATCGTGAGTTCTGGTATGAACACTCTAAGGAGATAAAGTTCAATAGATAATATGGTCTCCAAACCACATCTCTATAACTTTGAGTATAGTGTTTGCTAGTTTGATAGTTCAATCTAATTTTTTGAAACATTCAAAATTTTTTAAGAGAACTTTCAAATACATTTAATGTTCTAAATTTCACTCTCTAGTTTCAAATCACCACAATAGATCGATAATCTACTCAATTGCATCAATTCTTGAGCCCACCTTGTAGCTTTTGATGTGAGTTTTACACTTCTATCTCTCAATAAGAACTTCCAAAACTCTTCAAAATGATAAAATAGCTATCTCAATTATTTTCATTGATTTAAACTTAAAGATCAATAAAAATAAAAAGTGATTTTTTATCCTTTTTTGGTACTCAAAATAGCTTTATTTTAATTAAGATATGGTGTGATTTATAGCGGATGCACAACTCTATGTTGTTCAGGCCGTTTATGGCTTGGAAGGTAGTATTGTAGAATGACGACATGTGATTCTAACCAATAACAACATGTGACTCTTAGTGATGGTGACACGTAATTCTAGCTATATACTACTGAAATCATTTTACTAAGAAATATATATTCAGAATCCCGCAGTTTCTTTTTCACACATTCTCAAAATCGGTTTTGTGAACTTTTAGAATATGATTCTAACAATATACACTATTTAATGAATTGATTGGAGCACATATTACTTCATGAAAGATATTTGTTTCCACGGTGAGGTAAAGGTAGAAGACTAGTAGAAACTCTTTCACTAGTCTTCTACCTTTATGTTTGGACACACCAAGTGTAGAATCAATGAGGGAATTATCTTCGATAAGAACTTTCTCAAAGCAGTTGTAAGTCCCTATGAAGCAATCCTAGATGGTTCTTCAATAACAAGTGGGTCTTAACGATGCATGTTTGCAGTACGATTGTTGAGAAAAATTGAGATATGGAATTGCGAGAAGCAAATGGGGTAACTCGCCCTGGAGAAAACATCTTCTTTGCTTATGATATTGAATGACAATGAAAGAATGGGTAAGTTACTTCTTAGACGGTCAGATTTGCCTTTAGAGTGACCTAAAATATATGTGAGCTGAAAATGTAAATGTAGGTCTTAGAGGTAAATTAGAATCTCATCTAACGCACAAGAGAGAGGCATCACCTTGATCTAGTTTTCAAGTTATTTGCTACATAAAGAACTCACAATCCAAGTGAACCAATTTCCTTATGTATCTTTATCAAAATAGTCGCTTATGTACCAATGAATATGGAGCTTAAGACCTTGATGTCTTTGTAAAGCAATATGATAAAGTTGTTTTTTCTTTCTAGAATGTAGTCTTAGTAGCTAGAAAGATGCCAACTTGCTGGAGCAAATTTAATTAGAATAAGAAACTATGCTTTCATGGATTGCAAGAGAAAAAAATGGCAGTATTCTTTGTGCATATGTAACAAAGTTCTTATTATGTAGATTCTAAAGATGTCACCCAAATCTTGTACATTTCATGAGGCAAGACCCCATCAAATCTTACAAGGATGGAACCAAACCGGTAACATGGGGCTAGGCCACAATAGCATCACACTGGGAAATATGCCCTACACCACCTAAGATATCAGAATTATCTAGATCAAACGGTCTACAAACAACATGAACATCCAAAGAAGCATCACCTAACGTGATTGCTCTCCTATGGATTGCACTAGCTAGAGCTTTCTGAAGAGCAATGGAAATACGTTACCTAAAAAAGGCTATACAGTAAGCTAAAGAGAGTGATACCCCTTGCCGCCTAGTATGGTAGGCTCTCGGGCACTCCTTCACGAACATGTCAAAGTTGGATTCACACTTCTGGTGTATCCACACTTCCCCATTTCTCATGTGGAGTTGGATAAGAGTCTCCTTAGTAGTTTGACTTGAGTTGGGAGTTTCTTGTATGTTTCACTTTATAGATGATGGAGTATGTTGCATTGGTTTTTTGTGGCATGAGGTAAAGTGAAATGTGGTGTTTTTATTTACTTTAGAGATCTTCATTCTTTGTATTTACTTAAGAGTATCTTCATCTTGGTAGATGCATAGCTTTTTCCCATGTCTCACTTGTTTACCTCTAGATGCTTTACTTAGTGCTAAGATGTCAAGTTGTTGGAAGGGTAAGTCTTAGAAGACTAAGCCTAGTACTAAATCTGCCTTCACATCGTCTCCAATTTGATCAAAAATATTGCCTAATGTTGTTTTTTGGCATGATGTACCATTAGACAATTAAGAGGTGGTTCTAGTCCCTAACATGTTTAGACTTGGATATCCTTTCCAACTCTTGAACATGAAAGTGCTAATTGTGATGATGATATTCCTGCGTATCTATTACGTGGATTTGAATCCTTCCTTTGGCTTCATGGGTTGATTCTAATACTCTTTCCAACAACGAAGCAAGATTTGCAAAGTTGGAACAAGTTGGAATTTAAGATTATCTATGCCCCTCAAGGTGGTTCTAGCTCAATCAATGCATCCATAAAAATCAACCTTTTATTCCTTATGTATGGAGAACATCTTCTCACACTATCTACTTTGGCTAGAAAGGGTAACATGTATAACCCATCAACCCCAGTTGAAGATGTGAATAAGTTTGTGGCACGAATTCAAGGAGGAGTGCATCATGCAAAATATAAATTAATCATTACTCATAACTGACAAAAATCATATACATATGTTTATCAACAACATGTGGAGTTTTAGGAAGAGGATCATGTATGGTTATCTACCACCAATCTTGCTTTAACAAGAGTTCAAAAGTTAAGTCCACGATTTATTGGACCCATTTTAGTTGAAGTAGTTGCATACATGTTAGAGTTACCGACACACATGAAAATACATCATGTCGTTCATGTGTCTCTTTGGAAGTATATGTCACTATCTTCTTCCTTTGACAACCCACATCAATCAATATTTTTATCAAAGATGATTAATAAAGGAGAGAAATATGAGATAAAAAGGATACTCAAGAAATGTATTAGAGATGTGGGGAATCCAAAAGTGAAATATATAGTTTTTTGCAGCTACTTAGGAACCTTTGGCAAATCTTGCAAATGCCAAAATACTTGTGGAGACTTTTGAGTCTTCTTACAATGAACAAGTTGAGTCTTAAATGGGGTGAGATTTTTTACTAATCTTGATTAATCATAGTTAGTTTAGAAAAATCAAAGATTTATCACTAAATCGCTAAATGACAAAATAATGGTGAGCATTATCCCCAAAAAAAAGTTAAACTTTGGCTTGCATGGATACATAATATGGTGATTACCATGCATTGTGGAATAAATAAGGTGTTAGATGTTTTTGAGGAATTGGTTATGATAAGATAATGAAGCAACCACCTACACATATTAATGATGTAGCATTTATTGAATTTTGGACTCTTTCTAGTCCCATAGTATATAAAGCAAGGGGAGGCCTTGAGGAATATCTCATCTTTGAAGGACATTAGAAAATTATCTTCTTTGTTACACACACCATCCCATGAATTGATTATTGATTTGAAAATATTGGTTTATTTTGTAGATTGATTATGTTAAGGAGTTGGTGAAGATGGTGATTACTTACTGAATCTAGTAGTCAACACTATCTATGCTTGCATGTTGAGCTCAATACGTTCAACAAGATAAAACATAATGGCAAACATAGTTAATGTCTCATGTAGTAAGGTGGTATCTTTCACTCTACGTCTCAACTCCCTCGAATATTCCATATCAATAATATTGGACAGCATGTAACTTTGTTATCCCATAGGTAATACTAATCAATCAACACATTTGAGTATATGACTCTTAAATACCCTCCCTAGTTTTCTGTTGGAAATCTTGCAAGCCTCTTACCTTGTCTATCATCACCCCTTGGTAGTATCTCCTCAACCAGTAAAAAATTCCAAAATAGTTTAAAAGTTGAAACATTTGAACTCTTCACACCTTGAGCATTTCTCATTGTATCCATTTATGACAAGTAGAGAAGGTGAACTAACCGTATCAAAAATTATACTAGAAGTAATATAGATGTAATTTGGAGACCAATATTGTGTCTAGAACTCAATATGGAGATAATATTGGTCCATAAGTGGACCCTCCAAATACTTGAAGGGTTGTTTAGGTTGAAAAGAATTATAATAATTCCTTCTAAGCCATAAATGGACTAAACAACATATGGTTGCGCATCGGTTACAAATTTCACCATGATTCAAACTACTAGATGAAGTAATCAAGCTCAATGATACCCAATGTATCCAAATATCGTATACAACCATTGATGACCCCATAGATATGAGGCATGTCCCACAAATGTGTGGAAATACAATCAAAGATATCATCAAGCTAAGCTTTGTCACTCATTGACACCAACCAGAATCTTCTATCAACCTCAATGGCCAAGGTTGATACCGCACTCCACTACGTGTACACCCATTATTAACTCTAGCAATCTCTACTTCGGAATCTCAAGAGAACTCCACTATGATATCAATGTATCACCTCTATAACTATATCAATAACAAGTCCTCAACTAGAAACAAAAATTGCAACAGAAGTAACTTGATGCACCTCAAGATGCTAACACAAAGGCAATCTACCATCACAACAACACTCACTCATTATGTAAGTCCGCAAGTCCTATTTTCATGAGGAGAAATATAGATAGTTTGACTTATCCTCAAATCCTCATAAAATAAATATTACAATCAAGCCAAAATCTACTTTGAGCTTCACAGCTTTCTACACTAGCTAATGTTACACCATAACCATACTATCAAAGATACAACTTTGAAAATTGCCCTCATACAACTTTGAAAATTGCACTCCAAGGAGTGCTCATTCGAACTCTACCCTTTGAGCCCTATCGGCCCTCACTTCATTAATTGCACTACTGGCTATCATTATTTTATCTACTCCTGACAACTCGCACATGCTTAACAAGGGTTGTCGCTACATAAGTTGTGACAATATTACAATATTGATTTTATAATCTTTACAAGTTCAATAAATCAATTTCTTTCAAATTGCAGTTATTGATTATGAATAATATTAGACTATCATTAATCATCTATAAAATATTTCTAAATTTGGAAAAAAATGTAAAATATCATAGAAGGTTTTTTTAATTTTTTCATTAATAAATAAATTTTGCAAGTAAATGATTTTTTAATTTTTGATCAAAATCTAACATAAATATTTGTACAATGATTGAATAAAAATAAAGTCAACATTATTTTAATATGTAAATAACTTATGTTTAAAAAAAAATTCCTAGTCAAAATTTTACAATCAAATAATTTTCATCTTTAATGTAATTTAGTAGTATCAAAATCTGGATTAAATTATTTTTCTTGAAATATTGTTTTAAACATATCATGAGTATCATGGGAATAATATTTTGAAATCAAAGATTTCAAAGTTAAATGAATTATTAATTTCAATAAAATAAAATAAAATAAAATAATTTATTTTTTATATAATTTTATTTTATAAAAATATCCAAAAGTACTAAAATTCATTATATTAAAATTTTATACGATTAATATATCTTTAAAAATAATTCAAATCTATGTTAATTTTTAAAATTTTATTTATTCAAAATTTAAAATAGGAATAAAATTTAAAATTATTATACTTATTTATTATTAAAATTAAACTTATAATATTCAAAAAATTTAATTAAAATTTCTAAAAATTTATCTTTTAATTTTAAATATTAATTTAAAAAAAATTATAAAAATTGAAATGAAAATTTCAAACTTAAACTCCTCATAAAACTGAAATTTTTGATTTTTTTTGATAATAAATTTTTTTTAAATACTTCATATCTAAATAAATATAACACAACATGTATATTTTGATTAAAAAAATTTAGAATTTTAATGTTGACATAGAACTGAATTACGTTAATAAAATGATTAAAATACTTTTTTAAAATAAGGTTTTTTTTATAGAGTACATTACTAAAAGATTAGAACATGAAATAAAATATCTGAGAAGCATTATATTTTCTGAATTATAGATTATATTTTGAAAATTTTACATCAAAAATCTAGTTTTCAATTCTTGTTTATTAGGGATATGCATAAAACATACATAAACAAAAACCTTGACATAGGAAATATCAGGTTTTATGCTTGTAAATGACACTCAATGTACTTTTAAAGATTGTTGTTATTTTAAATGCCTAAAATATAAATAAATTATTATTAAATGTTTAAAATATATTTATAAATTTAAAATCAAATATATTAATTTTTAATTCAAGTAAAAATTAAATTTTTCATCACAATTCAAAACATTAGTACACTTATTCTATTAAAATATGATGATAAATTTTATAAAAATATGGATTTTAAAATTTTTTTTTAAATGAAATAAAATTTTTGGTTGAAAATTATTTTTTAGTTTTTAAAAATTATTTTGTTTGAAATTTTATTTGAATAAATGCAATCAAATTGTGTTGATAATAAAAAGAAATATAAATAATAATTTTTACTTTTCAGAACTAATTGCAAATTTTTTCACTAATTCAATTTATAATAAAACATATATAAAATTTTACATCAATTTTTTTTGAAATGAATTGATTTTAAAAATATCATATCTTCATTTTTGAAAAAAAGTAGGACAAAAATCCCTTTATAGTATCACATATTTTTCAAAAATTAATGTTCATTGAATTGATAAATCATAATAAATTTATGTTTGTAAATTATAAATTCAATAATTATTGCTTTCAATCCCTTGTACCGTGTGGACTCATGAACATTCTAAGAATTTTTATTGACTCTACATATTTATGTGGATTAATCACATGTTACTTGATGCATCATGTGGAGAGTGCAATCTTGATATAGTTTTTGGAGATGTTAGCACAACTATCATGATTTTCTAGTATGAAAGAATAATGCATATCTAAAAAGTAAGTTTGGGTTCAAAAAACCTCATTTGAAAAATGAAATGATGTTATAATTAAAACATTTTGATTTGATGATTTATAATTTTTGTCCATAATACCATAATGGTACATTTCCAAAAATCGAAAGGGGGACATGAAATGAAAAAAAGACATGTGAACGTCAAGATTAAGTCGGAAGCAAAATGCAAGTTGTCTCAAATGGATGGACGGAAAGTATATTTGTACTCGATAATCATCATCTTTTTGACCCTTGAAACTATTACCAGTATCATTATTGAGTTCACCATAAAAAAAATTAGGGACTGCGTAGAAATAACCCATGTATCATTTCATTGTAAAGATTGACAAAAATCATCATAAGAATTATAATTTTTATTTTGACTTCTTTTGAAGTATTATTATATACTTGGATGATATACATTCAGGTATATTTTCAGTGGTTAATATTTTGAATAACGATGATATGTCATATGAACAAATTAGCTCTAGTCATGCCTTAAACTCTCAAGTTAACACAATTGAAGGGATCTTTGCGTACAATAACATGCATTTGACATAAAATCCCTATGTTTCACATGATGGAATCAAAGTGGACTTGGCCAGGTGGGAACCAAGTATTAAAGCAAAAAGGATGGGAAGACCCCATCAAGTGATACATGTATGAAACGAAAGGGGTAAGATGTGGCTAGGCCCCAATAGAATCATAATGGAAAATGTTTCATGTTGCACCTAAGATTTCCAAACTATCTAAGTCAGTCGGTTTAGATAATATTTGAGAATCATCACCTAATTTGATTAGTCTCTTATGGATTACACCAATTAGTGATTTATGTAGAGCAATGTATACCCCTTGCCTAAAATAGTCCATACAATAACCTCATATGATACCCCTGGGCTAGTATGGTAGACTCGCACAATCTCTCAAGAATATGTCAAAGTCCAGTATATACCTCAATGTAACAAAGTAAAAGACACAATAAAATAACAAAAAGATGGGTAACAAAGAGGTTAGGTTGATATACATCAAATCGGTAGAAGAAAAAAATGCTTTTATTTTCACTTCCGAGAAGATGCGGTAGAAAATTAAAGTTTTGCACCCTTCGAAATGGTAGTTCAGGCATGCATTTTTCGCCTCTACCAATGGACAAGGTACAAAGTATAGTAACAAAATCGGAAGACGAAGTATAATAACAAAAAGGATGGCAAGACCCCATCAAAAAGTACAAGGATGGAACCAAACCGGTAACATGGGGCTAGGTTCCAATAGTATCACACTGGGAAATATGTACTACAGTATCTATGATATCTGAACTATCCAAGTCAAAAGGTCTACGAACAAAAGAGCATCCGAAGAAGCATCACGTAACTGATTGCTCTATTATGGATTGCATGAACTAGTGATTCCATATAGCAATGGAAACACTTTACCTAAAATAGATTATACAGTAATCTAAAGAGAGTGATGCGCCATGTCGCCGCAAAGAAAGGGATGGGAAGACCCATCAAAGCCTACAAGGATGAAACCAAACCTCTACCAATCGTGGACCCATCAAAGCCTACAAGGATGAAACCAAACCTCTACCAATCGTGGACAGAGTTTTTACACCTTTGCTTGCGATCGAGCTACGCGGCTCGAATCGCTCGATGTACTCTATCGTTTGCAACCTGCGCGGCTAGCACTGTTATGTGATTCGTTCTGCGCGGCTCGTCTCGTCTCATGTCCTATATCGCGAGTCTAGAGCCCCGCCTCCGTCTGCAGCACATGCAGCTTGTTCTTACTCCTCCGCAGTTTTTTAACTTGTAGTTTATCTTGATTAGCATGTCGAAGTGACAAATTTGGGGAACTATGGTGTTTTTATCATTTCATCACAAACTCGTTTCACGTTGCGACGGTTTTTTATGGCCCAGTTCTCCATTGTATTCCTGCTCACAGTGCCCGCATTCTTGGATTATGAAACCGATGCGCATCTCTTTCAGCCTTGTCTTGGGGAAATGTCGGGCTGTCACACGGGCGTCAAGCTGCGCGAGTGAAGTTTGGCAGATGAATGCGAGAGTAGGTGGAACGGAGCTCGAAGATTGTGGCCAAGCGTTTGAAGCGGAAAAAATAGCTCCGTTTCGAATATTTGTAAGGGAACCCGCTCTTCAATTGTCTTTCGTTTGCATCGCGCTCCTGCTATGTGTCTGCTTGAGCTCTGCAGATAGTTTACTCGTAGGCCTGCCTGTGTGAACATGAGTATGAGTCTTTGGTTGAAAGGAGTTGTCTTTGAAAGAGTGAGGAGCTCATGTACGAAGTGCGCGCTACAACTTCAAGTCTTCTGTATCGTATGCCGTAGAGTTTTGAGTGGAGATTAGCACCTTAGTTTCCTGAAGTCTGCAAAGTGCAGGTGAGCACAGGGGATGTGATGGGAGACATACATGGAGCAAATCTAGTGAAAGAGCTACTAGAGCAAGCGGAACGTACTGGACGCACTGTCGAGGTTTATGCTCTTGGAGGTCAACGCATGAGGGCCGCAGGAGCTACTCTCATTGGTGGGTGGTGCGTATCACGAACTTTACCAATTGGTTGAATCTCTTTCTGCTCCCTGCTCTTACACTGATGTTTAACGAACTTTCCTTTTGTAGGGTGTTTTTACCGCCTCTCCCGTTGCGAGAGAACCATGCTGACAAGCCTCATGTTTTTTGTACGTAGATCCAGTTTTAATCCGAAAAGAATTGTTTGTGACGAATGTAGGTGACAACACGGGACTAAGCTCTATTGGGCTTCTGGAAGCTTTGCCACTGATTATACCCTCCCTTCTCCTCCAAAATACAGTGCGAAGGTTTTTGGATGATCACCCACCACATGTTTTGGTAAGTGAGCATAAGAAAGAATTGTCGATACTTGACTAAAATGAAGGCCTCCCCTCTAATTCAGGCTACAAAGTTGACTTCTGCCATAACGATTCCAGTTAGCTCGTTGGTTCATGTTTCCTCAGTATGAAGTACGCATAGACGACAAGTAATCAATCAGCTGTGCTGGTTGAATATGCTTCCTGTGACAAGTTGTTTAAGTCCTCAGAGACGGATCCTCACGTATGCACTTGTTTTCTTTGAGCAAATTCCAATCAATCTCTGCATGATTGAGAGATGTGCTTCATCATATCTTTATATTACTTGATGAAGATGGTTCGAAGATGCCAGAAGCTTCATATGAAAGGGAAACACATGAGAGGTTCTAATTTGAGGACGGTTCATGTATTTTACAGGTCCTTATAGATTATCCAGGAGTGAACATTCCTTTTGGCCAGTACGTGAAGCAAAAGTTTGGTGAGCACCTTTCTGAAACTTTTGGAAACCTCAAGTTGGAAGATCTCTGCTGTATCCATGTGACCATTTTTTTGTGATCACTTTTAACTTACTGGTATACTGGTATCACTTTTAACCAAAGTATATGTGTAAAGGTACTTTAGAGAGCATTGCAAGTGAAAGATTATCATTCGTTATTTATCTCTTCATCAGGCGAGTTTCAGAACTTTGTTTGTATGCATCGTTGTGAAATGTCAAATGTACAACTCATCTTTTGGAGTTTTGAACGTTCAAGCTGCAAGTCGGTCAATGGTCTCATGTGCAATGATTATGCACGGAGCTTCAGAGCATCTTGAAGTCTGTGTTAACCAGGAAGTCCATCATGTAGTTACTTTTCTGTACCGCTGTAGTTTATATCGTTATCTTTTACATGGCTATGGAACACTTCCCGCATTGCAACTCCACTTTGATTTATCACTTCTGTACTTCCACAGGTTGCAAAGTTATCTACTACATTCCACCCAATGAATGGCTTTGGAACACTTCCCGAACCAAAAATATTGTATCAATTAGTGACATTATCCTGGCGGTGTACCCGGGGGAAGTATGTATTCTTCGAACACATGCCTCCACATCTCTATGACGCGAATGTTTCAGGTGTCAATTTTCTTATCATAGTTTCACGTTATATGTGTTGCACCCCTACTCCACAGAACAGCCAATTTGTAGGGCCTAAACTAGACGTACTTGTATTGTATAGGCTGAATACTACGCTAAGGCTGGAGCCAACGTTAAGTTAGTTGGTCATCCTCTTATTGATACTGTAAAAGGCATCAATCGGAACGAGGTAGATAAAAAATCTCCTTTCTTCCGTTTTCCGTAAGTTATTATATGTGTGCTAACCAAGAGTCATTTTTTCTGCTACGGTACTGCATTGAGTTAAAGTGAAGAGCTTTGGTTTCCAGTTTAATATGGATTGACGGTTCATTGCATGCTAAGCCCCTGCGGTTAATCATGTGCTACTCAATTTAATATTGATAGAATACAGCATTTCCAGTAAGCAGTATTGATTGTAGATGGTAGATAGTACAGTGCGATGCTTTTCTAGAGGATTTTCGGACTTCATCGGACCCCTCCGTTTAGACAGCTCGCTCTGCGCTGCAGTCGATTACCTCATAAATAAAAGTTCCCTGCTTCCGTTTCTACAGTATTAATCTTTTTCGTTTTTAATCTTCGTGGTTGTTTTGCTGCGTATCGCTTACAGCAGTATACACGAGCTACTTCTCTGTAGTAGATGTGTAATCAGTTGCTAACTTACAGATAGGCCAACTTAGAGAATGATGCCTTATGAAACCTAACACTTTAAGGTGCTAATTTGGTGTAGGCAAGAAAAAGTCTTGGTGTGAATACCGACGACATAGTCATTGCGCTTGTACCCGCGTCCCGATCTCAAGAATTAAGACACGTTTGGCCAACTATAGCATCTGCAGCTGGCAAGCTTCTCAAAGCACTTGTAGAGATCAGGTGTGGATCCTTGAGTGAGTAGGCTGACTGTCCTTCTTCAGTTTTCTTTGGTTTCAAAAATTTTCCTCATAGAAATAGCCAGGCTTATCTTGGACATTGCTTCTAACATGATTGTCGTCGATTGCAAATTCGTTCAAATAAGAACGGCTTGTATATGGTCATATGAGAAATCAGCTAGAGAGGTCGCGATATGGGGTTGTCGAGATTACATTCTACACATTCAGTCACGAATTTGTTGTGATCAGCTTGCTACCATGCTATGAATATAACTTTTTCTTGTCCTGCTGCAGAGGTGGACCTCAGGGTGTTCATTTCATTATACCCGCGGTTCTGAGAGATCAAAGGCGTGTCATTGAGAAAGGATGTGAAGATAATTCCTTTTTTCAGAACTCTATGATTTTTAACGTAAGTATCATTACAGAGAGGCCTGGACTAGTCTAAACTCTCGTTGACTGGTTGGCGTGCAGACGCTTGTTCTTGGTCTCCTGTCATGTGTTGGTTCCGTTTCATGTCAAAGTTTTAACCCTCTAAATTAGATGTTATGTTCAAAAGATATTATGAAAGTTTTCCTGAGTCTAACCTCAAATCTTTTCTTGTATTCTCTACATGCAGGGTGATCCGCATGAAGTCTTAGCTGCCGCTGATGTTGCAATCACGAAGTCCGGAAGTACTAACCTAGAGATGGCACTTTACAAGGTAAGGATCTATTTTTTATAAGTCGAACCTGTTGGCAAAAACCGTCAGTAATGAAATTATTGGTGCGTGAATTTCAGTGCTCTTGCCGTCTCAAATTATCAAATATTTGAGCTATTTCTTGACAGAACTTAAACGGCAGTTAACAACATTCCTCAGTCTCTGTCTCATGCATCTGGTGCCACAAATTGATGATTGCAGACCTTTCTTCAGGATCTTTCCATCACCCTGTCCATCTGCATCTGTCAGAATATCTTCTCGTGAGACGTAGAACCTCCGTAGCCGGTGTAAGATCGTGAATTGTTATTTGTTCTAACCAAGAACTAATTGCTCGTTGATGTGTTCTGTGTCAGGTGCCTCAAGTTGTGGTGTACAAAATTGATAACATGACAGCTTGGATCGCTCGGAGACTCTTCGGATTTTCTGTGAAGAACATTTCACTTGTCAACCTCATTCTCGATTCCCAGGTACGGTTGGAAATGCAAGACAGAATTTGACCCATAGGTTCAAGGATATTCTTGCAATGATGTGTTAGATCAACCGTCCGTACGTCGGGTTCAAGCAAGATTGTGTCAGTAAATTGACATCCTTGCTTGATTACGATGGTTTTATTTCGCGCAATCTGCTGGTCACTGCATCTGCATACGCAATATGTACGATACCTACACAGAATCGTATGAGTTACAGGCGAATGAAATCTACGATGTGTACTTTTGTACTAGTGGATTCTTTTTACCAGCAGTTCATAGACATTTGTCTGTTCATGTTGTTACTAGCCGTGGATGACTTTCGAAAGGTGCAGGTTGTACCCGAATTTATCCAAGAGGCAGCCGACGTAGAAAACATTATGCAGGCAACATTAAAGTTGCTGCCTGGCATGGACGTGCAAGAGCGGAGTAAGGTGCTTCAAGGGTATGAACAGCTGCGCGAAGTTCTGGGAGAGCCCGGCGTTGTCGATAGGGTAGCCCGGCAAATCTTAGATTGTCTTTGAATGAAGATGCTTCATGTCGTAAGAGTGTTCACTGGTGCACCAACTGTAAACACTGTATTGAGGGGCCTAGGATGTCAGGAAATTCTATTTAATGATTTAACAGTGGCACGTGCATGGTTTCGCTTAAGCTATCCGCTGGTTTCGAAGAAGATGTGTCTTACCTGACTGTAAACACTTGTAGTGGCAAAGAACAGCCGTTGAAAAGAGGCGAAGAAGTCGGAAGCTGGGTACGAGGGCACACTGTGAACTATGACGGGAATGCTGAAGTCTCTTGCAGGGTCTTTTGTGGAAGATGGCTTGGGTAGAATAGGTCCGCAGGTACCACCGCTCTCTGATCAGACTCGATGTAAATGGACGTCTGTAGGCTCTTGTTCGCGTCACTTGTGTGGAAACCAAGTCGACACAGCTGATATAGTTGTGTAGCGCTAGCGAGAACATTCTGCATGTAGATGGGCAGGTACACGGACATGATGGATTCCCTCAAGACTTGCAGCCAATTGATTCAGAATAGCTGTAAATGGCCATCATGCAGGAGTATGGTCCCTGCACCACGTGCACCACTTTCCACCATCAGCCCGATAGTACTAAAATTACTTTACGGTAGATCACGCGCCGACGTACGTCATCACACGCGCCGGTAGTTTTTACGAGCAAGGCCAAACTATTGATATGTGGTTACACATTAAGAAACAAACGCTTGTTTTCGCGCTCACTCATTGGGAAGCAAATGTTTCCACAAGCGGAGTTCAAGTTATTGGTAACGTGCTGGTGATAGTCTGTACACATGGACGGGGTCGAAGGTTCTCGTGCATCATTAATATTTCATGTCAACGCTCTTTCCTTGTCCAAGGCAAATTTGCAGTCTGTACTCCGCAGGTTCCATTGACGACTCTTCCTCTCTTCGTCACCAGTTTGCAAGCATCTACCAGCAGCATGAGTGTCGTGAAGCGCATAGTTAAAGTTCATTTGAAGGGCAGATCGTTGAGACCGATGCAGTGCGTTCACGAAACGTACCGCATCAGTCTCGACAGTGAACTCCTTGTATGTAGAGCAAACTGACCACGTTTGTCCGAAACTGTGCAATATGTATACGAGAAGAGGTGTCAATATCATGATTGGAAATCAGATTCTAGACTGTCCAAAACAGGAATACAGGATAATCGAATCTGCAGCACCATCTTATCTTCTTTACTTGGGAAGACAGCTTTAGAGAATCTTCGTCTCGGATTTGTAAGGAAACCTAAACTACTGAGGTATAAGGATACGTATCGTTACGAGGCCGCCCATGATTGTCACGAAAGAAGCAGAGCGTCCATGAATCGACCCACGCTGCTCGCTTCTATTTTTGTCTTGAGGTCTTCATTTTTTCTGTCCTTTTCTTAAACGTACATTTCCGGCCTGCAGTTTTAACTCTCTTAGAAGCATTGCTCTGTTTCCAAGGTCTTTTCTGTCCTTTTCAAGGTATGCTTTCGGCCTGGAGCTTATTACGCTGATACTGTCATGTCCTCATCCTGCGGTGGAAGCAACCGGGTCCCAGGTTATGATCCCACAAGAAGTCTTCCCATTTAATGTGCTCAGATTGATACTCGAACACTCAGCAGGACAACCGTGATACCGGGCGAGTTGGGGTATTTCTCACTCACTATTACATGTGATCAGTTGGAACGAGGAACTGTGCAACCAAGCGGTTTAGGATACTCCATGGAAGAGTAACATCAATATCTAATTTTTGTCAACAGTTTATTTCAGTAGAGCGTTTCAGATATGCTGTCAAGATTTTATGGACCTTCATGAGAAAAAAACTTCCGGTGCACTGGTATTAAATTACCGGTGCGTTCTCTGTATTACGTCATGGTTCTATGGCAAAATATTTTATATCTTGGGGTTCCATCTAGAATATAAACTTTGTGGCTTTACTTTTGCTGAGATACAGGCTAAAAACAAGTTTTCTAATGTTTTGAACAGTGGCGGCACATGTGGAGACCTTCTAACTAAAGTACTAACCATAAGGGTACATATGTCTTAAGATACATTGCAAAGTGGTTTACGTTTTAGGTTTTTGCAACTGCTTGTTTATAATATCTGGTAGAAAGCAATAAAATGTTTGTATGCTGATAGTGAAACTATTGTAAGTGAAGAATATGCGGACAATATTGTTCACTCACAGTACAAAAACGAGTTAGCTTCAAGCAAATGACTTCATCATTCAATATTGTGGGTTCTTGGAAGTGTACATATTCTATATTGATGCGAAAGGTGTGTAGTGATAGACAGACTTCAGAGCAGCCCAAACTTGGAGACATCGATTTCGCAGGACTCCGAGATTTTAAGACTTAGCATAACCGCCCAACACTGTGCCTGAGTCCACATTGGCACTATATTTTACCAACACATAGATAATTTTCTTACAATGGCTCAATGTAATGTAAAGGGTTTGCATAGTTCGATGAGCGAGTAGTATTTTGGTCTATGCATGTGTATGCTTTCGGTAAGCACTACGAACTTTGCATTCTGCTTGGATTTAAAATGATAACGTGGCAGTAAAGTGTTGTATGCTGTTCTCATCTATAATATGGGGAATCTGAAATCATCACGGAGGTGGGTCTAACTTCTGGTCAAGAACTAATAGTTCAACTCTGGGTGACAACTGACCCCTGGATTATATCTATCCCACATAACTTGGGACGGTTTGAGTGATTATATGTTTTTTGGAATGAGCAATTTGGTGTTCTTATATAGTTAGAAACAACTTATAATTATAGTTTAAACCTGTGAATCCATTCCGAGATTACATGTTTAAAGGAGCTCATGGGTGTAGCTTGTTTTGAATCATAGACACAAAATCGTGCAAAACAAGGATGTTGGTATTCAACTGAAGCAAGTACCAAATTGCACAACAATATTACAGTGTCATAATGCACACTTTTATATGTGCAAATCTGACGCTTGTCAGTGTGGAAGTTTATATCAACAATCGAGAGATATCTCATGTGATCATCTTGATTTCTTCAATTTATACTCATGGATGAATATTAAAATTGCTTGAGCTTTAATAATTTACATTTCGTAATATTGACGTGTTTGTTACATCTGAAGAAGCAGCAAGGATAAGCATCACATAAAGTCAACATCATTTTTTGTTGGGTTACACAATTATTGCTTTGTGTAAATTATTTTTTTTTATAGTGTCATGGATTGTGAACGTCAAGTGGAAAACTAAAACGTTATATCCTCACGGCTAGTTATACTAAACGTGGACTTGTGAGAACCAAGTCTGATTATTCATATTTTAAAAAGTGAGATAAAAATGATAGAATGATTTGATTTTTAAAAATTCATTATATGAAAGAAATTTATGCATGAAATACCACACGATCCGAGAAAATTATCATATTGAACATTTTTAATTTTATATTCTATTTGTAGCATTTCAAATTTATAAGATTGAAAATACAGGTTTTGAATTCTAACTTGAAAATAATAAATTATACAATTGTTATAAATTGGATCAACATATCCACAAGAGAGAGACATATAAATTTACTATGGAGCATTTTGATGCAAAATTCAAAATTTGGAGAATTCGAATCCACACATTCATAATGTAAACCTAATGAGTAGCGTTTTGATGTAAAACTCAAAAAATGAACCCTATAAGGATAAACCAATCTAAAAGTGCTAAACATTCTAAAAGTTATAACGTTTGTATTGTCCATATACTGATGACAAAGCTATTGGAAATCTCTTCTTTAATGTTCAACAAATAGCTACATTTGCAAGATTGAATACATAACTTGACTTAGGATGCCTACCTTGCACATCACATAGTCAATATGAGTATATTAAAACATAGAGATTTAAAATCAAACTAAACGGTGTACTTCACATATCCGTAAATACCTTTCACAACATCAAAAATAAGGTTTATTTGAATTTTATAAACCCAAATGAGTAGCTCAAATTAGCTCTAGTAATTATCATATGTATTACTTTGACAACATCCATCATGACATTTTGGACCCCTTCATAAAGACAACATGTAAATGACGGGCTGAACTTTTGTTAAGAATTAATTCAAATCTTTTGTAAGTCTTCTGGTCATTTTTGAAAATCCTGTAATATTTCAAAGATATTTTTGGTATTGTTATCCACATTTCTTTAAATCATCAACTGTACTTCCATATTAAAGGAAAGTTTTTTCTTAATAAATGCACCTCAAAATCATAATTTGTTAATATACATCATAGATAATGATGATTAAAAAAATTCACATAAAAAATATCCCAATGGCCAAATACCTTATTAAATTAGAAAAAATAATATTGTGAAACAATATCAATATTGGTTAAAACGGTCATATACCACATTAGTTCACTTATTTTTGTTACTTTTTTTCAGTATTTTATTTATATTTTCAAACTTGATGTTAGTCCAAAAATGTATCTTTACTTGAAGATAATTTAAGTATGATATGGATGAACTTTTTGAAATATAAATATAAAACTTTGTTAATATTTTTGAATTTCAAGACACTAGTCAAGAAACAAATCATATGGTTTATCATGCAATTTAAATTTGATAGGAATGAAGTACATGTCAATTGAATTTTATAAATTTTTGACTAAATAAAATATAGTAATACAAGTGATTACATTCAATACTTCTAAGAATAAAATAACCAAAAAAAAAATATCAACCCATTACGCAATTTACAATAATAATGTCATCATTAAATCATGTTGGACACAAGTTGTTGCATGTGTTGTATGACTGATTCTCAAGACTCCAAAAATATTATTATTAGATAAAATAAAAAATGAGATATTTTCAAATAAAAAATCTAATCTTTTATATTTTAAAATTTTAGTATTGGTTATATGCATATTGTTGATGACAAGGATAAAATCTAAACTATAATGCACAATGTTGTATCTTTAGAAGATATGTTGCTCATTGAAAGCATATAGATGTTAGAATCCAATTATTAGACATCTTCTTATAAATAGAGATGTTTTATTCAATATTGTTCGATTGAGCCTCTCATAAAAAGCATTTTGTTGTGGAGTATAAACCGTGGTGAGATGACGAGTGATCCCCTCCTCTTTGCAGTAACTTCTAAACTCCTCTAAGTATACTCCCCGCCATTATCCGAACGTAGATATCTCACCTTGTGATTACTCTGAGTCTCAACTTGGGCTCTCCAACTTTTGAAAGTTGCAAAGACTTCAGACTTCAGACTTGTGTGTGAGAAAATAGACCCACACAAATCTTGAGTAATCATCAATAAATGATACATAATACCACTTCCCAGAATGTGAAGCTTTAGTAGAGGATCCCCACACGTCACTATGTACATACTCAAGTAACTCTTTGGAACTATGAGTTCTATCACCAAAGGCTTTTCTATCGTGCTTGCCCATAACACAATACTCACAAAGTTCCATGTCAACTTTATCTAAACCAAGTAACAAGGCCCTATTTCGAAGGAAGGTCAAGTACTTGTTACTCATGTGTCCCATTCTAGAATGCCAAACATGAGCCATCTAAGGCAGAGATCTTGTAAGATTGACTTCACCACAAATGGTATTGACCTCTAGCACATACAGATTTCTATGCTTGTGCCCTCTTAAGATAATCTTATCACATTTTCTCACCTCAAGTACTTTTTGTTTAGAACTCCACTCAAGGCCTTTTGAATCTAACATTCCAAGAGAGAAAAGATTCTTTCTCATTTCAGGTATAAACGTGACGTGAGTCAACGTACATTTGAGTCCATCAAACATGTGAATCTAGACAGATCCAACACCTTCAATTCTACATGGTTGATCATTTCCTATAAGAACTAAACCGTTTGATACTGAGAAAGTTTGGAAAAACTCTCTAATGTAACAAATATGATAAGAACAAGCATTATCTAGAATCCATACATCATCAACGCCCTTTGGTGAGTTGCATAAGGCATACCTCTGGCTTCATGGTCCATCTTCGAGCAAATCATCCTCCTCATCAAAATCTTGAGCCACATTGGCCAAAGGAGGATCATTAGCCTTGGTCTTCACACGACAGTCCTTCTTAAAGTGACCACTCTTGCCACATTTCCAATAGACCACCGTCTTTCTATCTTGGGATTTACCTATAGACATGGATCTACATCTAGATCCAAACTTCTTCCCATTCTTGTCATTCCGTGATTGTGACCGTCCATGGGTCACATTCAGTGCCATATCAGATGAAGAGGATGGAGTAGAGGACATCATCATCTTCTGTTGTAGGTCATCAGTCAATAGAGCACTTACAACCTCATTTTAAGTGATCGTTTGTCTATCACAATGGAACAACATTCGTGACAATGACTAATATGAAGCAAGTAATGAACTTAACATATGAAGGGTCTTCCTCTCATCAGTTATCTCCTCTCCCAGATTCTAAAGATTAATAACAAGATCGCCAAAGGCATCAATGTGATCTTGTATCTTCGTACCTGATTCTTTCATCTTGAAGCTCATGAGCTTCAAAGAGGTGTACAACCTGTTTGATAACTCTTTGCGATGAAACTGTTGCTGAAGTGACTCAAACAATAAAGTACAATTATCATACTCATCAACTTGCTTTAGAACTGAAGGTTGTAGATGGAGTATACAATACTCACTGCTTGCTCCTGAAGGTACTTACAGTCTTCATCATTGGATGTAGAGGGTTTAGGCCTCAATGACTTGCCCAAACCAGAAGCCTTCAATTTGCCTTTGATTTTCTTGTCCCACAGAAGATAGTCACCACACCCATCATATTTGACAATATCAAATTTGGCTCCTCATGTCTTCATGACTGCCGTCGAACTTTGTCTAGGCGTTGAACTCGTCCCTTGTGTCATTCGATTGTCAAATGGAACCTCCAAACTTGACTTCTTCCCACTCATATGATTATAAAGGAAATTTAACCTGGATCAAAATTCCTAAACCAGAGTAGATATTGCCGTTGTGCTTGCTACTGCCACAAACAAAAAAAGGCATGGGCGCAATCCTCCAAAAAACTCAAATCTCTCCCTACATGAATAAATTGCAAAATCTGTACAAATTCTGGAGCTCTGATGATTCTTGCAAGCGGCTCGAGACTCGACACCCTCAGAGATGTCTAAAGCGTCAGATACACGATGGTTATGTAGGTCATTCTATCATCGGAGGGCGTGTAGTAAACATGTTCCAAAGAATTCTAATTGAGCTGGCAGCTTCGGGCAGTCGAAGCTTTCCACAGTCCACTCCGTGTAAAGATTCTCGATCTACGGGAAAAGTCAGCCAATCAAGACCTTCTCCTATCCTACAACACGAAATGGTGATTTTCTGGTAAAGACAGGGGATGTGAAGTCCTCATAACTGCCGAGAAAACCCTAGTCATGCATGTCTACTCCTCTCCACTGAGTCCACATCAGCTGCAGATAGTCTAGAGCATCCGCTGAGTCACAAGGAAAGTTCGGAATCACAGCTCCTCTTTCCGCAGCCCTTACAAACCACGCCTTCCAGCAACCTTCAAGAAATGTCACATTCGTGGATCATGAAAGGCTCTCGACGATCCAGACCTCAGCATTTCCAACAACTTCCGAGCAACCCCTTCCTCCACGACACGACAAGGCACTGAAAATCCGAACCGGTAGCAACATCAAACTCTGCACATAGAAGTGGAAGACAGATCTGATACCGTGAAGCGAAAGCGAATGGATATGGAATCTAATCGCCCCACCCCACTCTCCCTCTATCTCTAACTCTCTCTCCTTCCCAGACACGAGAAGATGGCCCCTGCTTCAATCTATCATATCAACCAAATGACCGACCAATCAATCGATCTAGATCCGAAATCCTCAATTAACTACTCACTGCTTGTGGCTGTCGAATTCCCTTCCCGTAATACAACCGAATCGCAAGACCTGGGTCCTGTTGAAATCTCAGCAGACAACAATCTAATTCGTATTCCTGAACCGTCCCGACTTGACTTTCAATCTGCATTGAGGATGAGAACGCAGACACTGCCACAATTTGCTACCGCTGGTTGTTGCCGGGAGAAGGCACTCTTGGCTGTAGAGCAAGCAGTAGACTATGAAAGGCTAGCTTTATTTCTTGACTGCCATGTTATGATACTAGAGCACAACGGTTAGCAGTGGTCCTGCCATCCGTACTTCTTTTCGCCTAC
Organism: Marchantia paleacea; assembly: GCA_014180765.2. Classification (NCBI taxonomy): domain Eukaryota; kingdom Viridiplantae; phylum Streptophyta; class Marchantiopsida; order Marchantiales; family Marchantiaceae; genus Marchantia; species Marchantia paleacea. Next base: position 929,386 of record MUAA02000097.1, read on the forward strand.
TCCACAATTTCAGTCTCCTAAGTATTTCGATAATTGACTTGATTGTCCACTTCCTTACTCGCTCCCTTGCTTCGGCTCAATCGCGCTCCTCCCTCGTCATAGACTCGACTGTTTTGTCTACCTCTAGAGACCCAATCTAATGCTCGTGCTCCCGCGGAAATCCGATACGAAGTGTACAAATCTGTTCATCTCCACTGTTGTCAAGAGGATTTGCTTTCGGTCGGTTCCAACACAGCCACAAATTTCTAATCGTCGTCGATTCTATCGCTGTTGTTGCTAAAATTCAGCAGAAAGATACTTCATGGCAGACGTACAGACTGAAGGTGAAATGTTACGTTGAATAATCAACAATCTTCTTCGTGTCAAACAAACTGAATCGCATGGAACTGTTGCATCGATTAGATAATTTGCAGCCGGAACCGTGCATCTCGATGTCAAATCGCTGCACAAGCACCGACACCTCGCTACAAAACTCGCTCTGATACCAATTGTATGTCTGAAACAGCAATACACGGAGAAACACACATGCAATCAAGAGTCGACATAGAAAATACATGGTTCACTTCACTGAGGCTACGTCCACGGAACACACATAGTCGCTTTACTGAATATCTTGATTGTGTCACAGAGAGCTTCTGCCAGCTCTCTTATATAGTAGTACCGGTCCTAGCCCTAGTCTAATTAAATATAGTCAAACTAACCTGAGTTACTCAAGACATGAGTTTACTTCTAACACATAGTTGGATTATCTCTATATGGTAGGAATATTGATAAAGTTTTGACAATTATTATCTTGGACTTTATCAAATATAAAGAATACTAAGGATGTTGTCACGACTTATGTAGTGACATGTTTAGATAGGTAGGTGCACGTATGCAGGAGCAGATACAACAGTTTAACCTGGAGTCTTTGAAGCATAAAGTGGGTTTGGCTTGATTGTAATCTCTCTTTTATGCTTTGATTGTGAGCGGAGTGTCCTTGTGGACGTTTTGAGAGTTAAAAAAAGTATTGTGGTACACTTGTGTTGGTGTATGAAGATCTATGTGTTGTGATGTATGTTGTGATGCGATATGTATGTGCATGACAATACCAAAGGGAGTGAAGATCATAAACATTGCTTTAATGATTGGGAAATATATCTTATCAAAGTGGAGCCAATGTAATACATATATGATTAGAGTACAACATGATCTGAATATATCGATGCCCAATCAATATTTATATTACTATCATTTTTGGACATGATTAATATATTAATTTAGAGATATTTTTATGTTATAAGTAGAATTCTTTATACCCGATTATTTTTTCAATTATTTTTTACAACACAATTTGAAACATAAAGTTTTATATTTTGATTTAGTTTGAACAATATGGATCTAAACTTTCCAATTGTGATGAATTTTAACATGAGAACTTCTATCCATCATTATTATTTATCAAAAATATCTATATGAAGTTGATTGTTATGAATTTTGGTAAAGAATATTACTCTCAAGTAATTAACTCTTTGATTCAATATGTAGTTTTATTTATACTTATCCGGATTCAAATTTTTATTTTCATAATATGTTAATATCAACTTAAATTATTTTTATTATGACTAAGTATTTTGTTTAATTTAGATTTAAATATCTTAACTAAAATAAAGCTATTTTGAGCACCAAAAAAGGATAAAAAATCATTTTTCATTTTTATTGATCTTTAAGTTTAAATCAATGAAAATAATTGAGATAGCTATTTTATCATTTTGAAGAGTTTTGGAAGTTCTTATTGAGAGATAGAAGTGTAAAACTCACATCAAAAGCTACAAGGTGGGCTGAAGAATTGATGCAATTGAGTAGATTATTGATCTATTGTGGTGATTTGAAACTAGAGAGTGAAATTTAGAACATTAAATGTATTTGAAAGTTCTCTTAAAAAATTTGGAATGTTTCAAAAAATTAAATTGAACTATCATATATATTATAATTCGTGATTGTGTTTAGATTTAAGTTTTAATTCAATTGGAAAAGTTTTGAGTAGTAAATGAAAGCTTGAATTTTGACAAGAGTTAATGATACAATCAAGTGCTTATGAGTTTTCAAAGTAGAGCAAAATTTTTGTAACAACATCATCAATGTGCATAATGGGATGTTGAGTGACATCTTATATAATTGGAGTCTTCATTGTTCACATAAAAAAACATTCTTTCTTTGTTGTCATATGATTTGAGGCTTATAAATCAATATACAAATAAAAAATGAAACCATGATGTGCCATATAATGCTCATCGGTCATCACCAAATTGGTTTTTATAGCTTCTGAAATGGGTCTTATAGCTTCATCTACAGCCGCATAGTTCACTTGAGAAAAATCTCAAGACATGATAATATACTGCTAAACCCTAAACTGCTTGTTATTTGGTTCCTTGGTATGATGATTTTGATACCGCAGTAGTCACAAGAGTCATTATATTATAGCATTGGTCCTTTGTCACTCCTAGCTACCTTTGGAGTAATTGTTTTGCTCATATTCATGTAGAATCTAATGGTTGAAGTTACATGAACATCCTACTTGAGAATCATCCGCCTTTAGCTTCTACACTGTATAGCAATTAGCAAAAATATGTCCAACTCTTGATAATTGCTATACAATGTGCTACGTGTGCGTAAAGTTTTTCATTGAGCAGCTACTGACCGTGACTCAACCAGAACCTCCGAGTCTCCATGTGCTTATCCTTGGAAGAAGGAAGAAGAAGACATTCACGTCAATTAAACGCACTTCTACCTGAAGAATGCAAACTGTTGCCCAGCGAAGTTACATGTATTTCATTCTTATGATTTGGAGAGGCAAGTTTCAATAACTTTAAATCCAAACTTAATGAAAATAAACATGATACAACAATAATTATTTATCTCGAGCTCACGGTAGGTGAAGAAGTTCCCTATCCTTGGAGTCCTCCAAGTAATCCATTGCCCTGGTGGACCTATACCAAGGGTAATAGGGGACAAAGTATAATAACAAAAGGGATGGGTGGACCTATACCAAGGGTAATAGGGGACAAAGTATAATAACAAAAGGGATGGGAAGACCCCATCAAAGCGTATAAGGATGGAACCAAGCCGGTAACATGGGGCTAGGCCCCAATAGTATCACACTGAGAAATACCTATACCACGGGTAGGTAGTTACTTATCTTCTTCATAGAAGCAAACTAGAGGGAGATATATCTAGCTCTAGCTTAGTAAACTAGCAAAGCTAGGTTAGTAAGAAAGCTCTTGACTGGGAACCTAAGGTCCAAAGTTAAACTCCCCAATGATGCAATGCTTGTGACTCTTTCCGCATAAGGGGGATGTCACCTATGCACTGCGTCCAAGTCGTGTGGTAGGGAGCAGATCTTGTGGTGATGGGGTAAGGGGAAGGGAAAAATGAAACTCCAAATTAACTGGTACACAATGTCATAATATTAACTGGAAGATAGCAAGTTCGGAAGATCTCAAGGATAGAATACTTACATCTACCATGAGGCCAAGATAGGTTATTCTTCTTCCCGTAGGATCTGACTCATTGTCATACGATTTTGACTCAGGGCACAGGTGAACCCGTCTTGTGGAAAGAGTGACATCATTGGGGGTTGAACCCTAGACATGGGGTTGAAAGTCTTCCCATCCATTTTGTTATTTTACTGTGTCCTCTCTCTGGTTCAAAGGCAAGTGTTCTACAACGCACCTAATGTAGCTTTACTTGCTAATCGTGGTACAACAAGTATTCGGAGCCGAGTTTTCGTTTCCTGTGAGATTATGGTCCAATTAATGGACTTGATACTCTATAGATATGAGTTAAGGACCGAAGTCATTATTAGAATCCATAGGTCTTTCCACGCAAGAGAATGAGAAGAATTCGAACTTACAGCAGCCGTTTGAAAGTGGCTCAGACCTAGAACTCTATTTCTTCGGCTCTCTGATTATTTATGATGTGAGTTATTTATGTCTCTGTGAGACTGGGTTCTTCTTCAGGTGAACTCCTTCCTATGCCTGGGTGTCAAGCCGGAGGCCTGGAATTGCCGCGTACAGACCGGGAATGCGTTTTTCACTCGAAGATGATAATCGCGGTGGGTCTCTGCTGCTCCTTGGTTGGGGCCATATTTCGACTTGGAGAATTGGCGCTCTTACAGGCACCCTGCGGTGGAAGCGACCGGGTCCTAAGTCCATCATCCACAAGGGTAATCGTTTATGAAATCGTCTAGCCAGGACTTGAACACAGGTCTGATTCGAGCCAGACAACCGGGCTACCAAGCGAGTTAGGATTGTGTCCTTCTAACTATGGCGGGAGGAGACGCAGCGCGCAGCCGGCAGGGGGTGCCGCTAAGTTTCATGGAGGAACCGGGAGGGGTCGAGAGGTCGCTAAGTATGGCGGAGCAAGGGTGGCGGGCGCGCGGTGCCATGTGCCGAGAGGTGGGGTAAAAGTAATTACTGTGCTTCCACGGCACGACGACGACAAGAGCGACATCGGTGATGCCACCACGCCCACTACCGTCCTGCTGCAGGAGCTGTGCTTCAGCAGGAAGGGAGGAAGGCTCATATCTGCTGGTGAGCTTGCTTGGGTGCGACTCTTTTGGGTGAAAGGTGTCGTCAGGTAGTAAGAAGTAAGGTATTCTGGGGCAGGCTGGAGATGGAGAGATGTGCTCATGGTTGGAGAGGAAACTGAAAGCAGAGGAGGGAGGGAGACCGGCCGGGGGTGCATTGATCTCGCTTGTTGTCAAAGGTGTCATCAGACACACGCCCGCACGCTACCTTTTGATCTGATCCAAGAGTCATATCTCGAGAGAACTTTTTTATTTGTCGTCTTTTTGTGTCATTGAATACGGAGAGGGAAAAAGTCGCCGAGGAGAGTTTAGGAGAGTTTCCTGGTCAATTGATCGGGATTTGTAATTGCGTGCGGAAGAAGAGGTTTTTGGACTCTTTTCGTCTTGTCTCGCAGAGTCGTGTTTTGTTGTTTGCGGAACGGGCGGTGAATTCTGCTGGGTCCGGTGATGGTCTTGAGTTTGCTTGTTCCTTCGCTCGGTGTTCGGTGCTGTTGTTAGTTAGTCGGTCAGGGGAGAGGGAGGAAGGCAGTCTGGAAGGGAGAAGGGGCGTGGCTGGCACGCGCTGAGTTGAGTTGCTATCTGCGCTTTTTTGTGTCTTCCCTCCATGTGTAGCATCATCGGGGTTACGTTGTCACGCATCGGGGTTTCCTCAGTATTGGTGTCTGTCGGGACATAGATTCAGTATCCATGCTTCTCAACAGACAGTTGAATCTCATCCTCAATTCTGCTTTATTGCACTTAACCCGATACCGCCCGCACTTCCTTCTATCCTGTTAACGGTGTTGGTTGATAGCGTCCATGTTCTGATGGGAATTATGCGTGGAGTCTTGTTGGCATGATTACTGAGCGTCCTCATATACCGAATTCGGATTGACGCAAGCTTTGGATGTTGTCTACTTGGGAGTTCAAGAGGCAAGCCAATTAAAAGGTAGGTCACGCTTCTTAGCTACTGGTTCCAGGAGTGTGCGATAGTTGTTTAGGGCTTGCAGGCTCTCGTGCCTTTCCCTTGCTTCCTATCTTAGGCTAGGTAGGGAGAGAGCGGACATTTTTAAATGGAATCTGGGAAGCTGGGTTCCTTGTTATGAAGAAAGATAAGTAGTTGCATGTAGGTGCAGACTAGTGATTGAGCATAACATTCTACTCTGGAAGACAGAAGTCAACGGGATTTCCCATCCATTGGAAGTTGAAGATGGATGTCTAATCAACAAAATCTATGTCGATGTTTATGGACCCGAATCTATCTAGATGGAGCATTTGAGTGCTTATCAGTTGTGTGTTGAAGATGGATGGTTGGAAGAATGAGCGTGCTGAAGGCTTCTCCACTAGTAGGAACATTTTATCCCGCATCGTGTGCTTTGGTCACAATTGCCCTGATACGGTGCAGAAGAGTGGAATAAGCAAAACGAGGGCTAGAGACGTGCCTCCAATGGTAGCAGGTCTTAAGATTATCATGGTGTTGACCCCACTAAACTTTTAGCATTCACCTGATTCGCTTTAGGTCTTAGAAATGCATTTGGATCTAAGACTTGAGAGATTACTTGAAAGTTCTTGTTAATGGTTTGTTTCAGTATCTGAACGTGATTGTTTCAATTCTGACTATCTTAATTTCCAACTACCATCACTGAGATCAAGAAAATTTGAACTCTCTTTACTCTCGTTTTAACTCTCAATTTGTGCTAGTGATTCCATCCTCCCGTGTAGGGAAATTATTCTACCAATTTAGTCTTCACTGAAATCCATTTTCCTCATTTCCATGGGCTTGTGGTCAAAGCTTGTTGAAATTCTTTATATCATTGAGCTTTCATTCTGTAGAAAATCTAGCCCTTTTATTAACTCTCCTCGAAGAAACAATTAGTCCATTTTCCATATCTTAAGAGGGTCATTGAGGACATAGAGAAACGATTACCAAGTGAAACAATAAGATCTCTGCAACGATTGTTCTCTTGTGCACTCAGTCGGAAGATCAATGCCAAAGCATTGCAATTTCAAAGTGCTTGGTTGCTTGAATAATTCCCATAGGCAGTGTGAGCAATCTGTCTAGAGGAAGAGTTTTTTTGATTCCAAGTTCTTTAGGAGGAGTCTTATCTAAGATTTTAGTGGTTTGTGGGAGGGAATTTAAACGTGATGTTCTGATTGGTGGTTTTCCAAAGAAGGTGTGACAGGTTTCACATATCTGTTTATTGTTAGACGTCACTCTTGTGCTTGTCTTATGAAGGAAACGAAGTTAAATAGCTAGGTCATCACTCTCATAGAGCAGTCACTATCAGGTCTTCTTAGTAGTATTTTCATCTCAATACCGCCTTGGGTAGAAATCATCTGTTTTTGTTCCGGACCACCATGATCATATAAGGTGGTACATGCGGTAGTTAGTTGTCTCGATTTCACGTGGACAGTTTCTAGGACGTCTTTTGTTAATTTCTCAAAATTTTAGTCGCTAGGAAGTGCAAGCAAATTGTGGTGTGAAACTGCGCACCTTCGTCAGAATTTTGTTATAGTGAAAGTGCTGAGTCTAGGTAAGTACATTCATGGATACCCAACCATACGTTAACATTAAGCATCACTTATGAAAGTCTCAAAACATCTCTCAGCAAGGATCTTTATGCATATTCATGGCTGCACAGTATTTTCCTGCTCCAACCATTTGTTTCAAACTTCAGTTCCCGTAACTACTAAGTATAAATGTATCCAAGAAAGAGATATGGAAGTAATACCAAGAGAAGATACTACATATTTTTGGGAATTTAATCGTGGTCTTTGTGCCTTGTCTTCAAGGGACTGGTCAAAATTTGTTAAGTAGACACAAATTGAATTTGAGGTGGTCGTTCCAGAAGGTCTATTACCGTACTTTGCATTCTGCTTAACACGAACCAGGAGAGCTTGAAAGTATTCCATTAGTGTTTTCTCCTCGAAATATTATTGATTGATTATTCAGAGGGTCAAAGTTTTTTACCTGTTGGAAAGAGGTGTTGGATCGAACCCTAGTGATGGAGTAGGTTCTCTTTGTTAGACAATGTCTTATTTTAATGTACCTGCGCGATATATGTCTACTGATCAAGATTGTGATCTTTTTGTTAAAGCAGGGGAACCTCATCCACGACAGAAGTCAGGGCCCCTCACACTTGAGTCTCCACAATGGCTCAATATGACCATGATGTTTACGACTACATGGTTGAAGATTACGATCCAGTTGACTTCGACGACGGTGATGATGAACTCCAGGCTGCTCGGGAGCGAGTGTCACTCGAATCTGATCCTGACAGTGACGATGAGGTGTGGAAAGGTTCACACAGTTTATTTCTTTTTTCTGCTTTTCATCGTCAGCTATGTTTGGAGAGGGTTGGTGTTGATCTAGTATGCAGGTGACTTGGGATGATTATTGGAAAATTGTTGGATCGAAACTGAAGATCATGAATGATTAGATGTGTGTTAAGTCCTTTGTCTGAAGTGTTGGATTTTGCATGGGTGTCAGTTCACAAAATCGCTTTGAAATCTCTGCATACACCGTTGATACGTTGATATGTATTTATCGAAAAGTCTAATTAAATTCATAGTTGACGTGTTGAAGTCACTCCGTAAGCTAGAATTCAGTTGTAATCAATTACTGACCTGTTCGTACGTAACCCATTTTTGCAGCCGACAAATGCGTCAGACACTACTGCTGCCGAAGCTAGGCGTGGTAAAGATATTCAGGGAATACCATGGAGCAGATTGCAGTTTACGAGAGAAAAATACCGGATACAAAGGCTACAACAGTACAAAAACTATGAGAATTTGAATCAATCACATGAAGGCCTGGATAAAGTAAGTATCATTTTGAATTCTCGCTTCTGAAAGCCACCTTCTTAATTTGTTGAAGCATTTACCAGTCATTGTGTGTAGTGTTAGCACATACGAGGCTTGAGACTTGTAACGGTAACCCTGACTATGGAGTTGAGTGTCCTTGAAACAGGAGTGTAAATCACCGTCGACAGAAGGAAAGTTTTACCAGTTTCGTTACAACACAAGATCTGTCAAGTCAACTTATGTCCATTTCCAGGTACTGTATCAACCCAGTCATTGTCTGCGAACTGCTTGCTTTCGCAGCCGAATTTACTCGAGGTAACTGTACATGTTAGTAAGTGCCGGCCATAGCTCGACGGGCATAGACCGCGCTCCCTGACAGGGTATGTGCTAGGTAGAGTTTAGGGAGAAGTAGAAGAACGGGAATCGGGAGGAGGAAAGAAGTAAAGAGGAGGAAAGGTGCCAAATAAAAGAAATGTAGCGCCGTCAATGGTCGGGCCAGTTTGCCGCGACATGCGAATGTGCTCTGGAAGAGTTCTTTGCAATAAGTTTCTCGGCCGTTTGGCGGGTACCAAGTGCAGTATGGAGTCCGTATCGATAGCAGAGGTGGCGTGGTCATAAAATATCGGTTATTTATTTTTCAGGAACTTGGTGTTCTACTAGAACGTCAGAAGGGATTTCGTACAATGTTATCAACTCGATCACCTTAGACACGGTTGCTTCTTACAGGAAAAATTGAAACTGTACTTCTGTTGTGTTTTGATTTGCCACTGAACACAGCTTAGGAACTTGGTCTGGGCAACGTCGAAGCATGACGTTTACTTGATGCACTCCTTCACTGTCACACATTGGTCTCCTATGACTCGAAGGGGCACGGAGGTGCTTAATGTCCATGGTCCGGTAATGCCCGTGTCAGAGGTATATTTCGAACTTATCGCTTTGTTTTAATTTGGTTTGCTCAATGTGTATTTTATGGTATGCACTATGATCAATTACGACATCTATATCATATCGCTAGTCGTAAGAGTTTAGCAAATGTGATGAAGGCCTTGTTGCTTGTAAATATTTGTGCAGGCTCAAAGAAATCCATGGGCTTATTCGCCTTTAGGACGTGTTCAAATCAGCACTATGTGTGTTAAAGACAATCTTCTCGTAGCTGGAGGGTATCAGGGAGAGATGGTGTGCAAGGTAATCTTACTACTTTGGATATGAGTTGGAGCCATTTGACTGTGCAGCAACTTTACCACCACACTAGTACGTAGACATTGCAATATTGACGAGGCGAGCAGATATTTTTGGAACAAAGCTTCCTGATTACCACTTTCACTTGAACTTGTGAAACTTTTTCGCGTGAACTTTAGGGAATGCCAGTTCGGTTGTGTGAATATCATCCAATGGTTTGTGAACTGGGATTCTCTCGGAGAAAGCTTTTGGTCCATAGTTTAATATTGGTATCAATGTTGCCGCAGTATTTGGATCGTCCTGGAGTTTCGTACTGTGCCAAAATTACTCATGACGAAAATGCCATCACCAACGCTATTGAAATCTATGATAATGCCAGGTACGTTCCCAGAAAGATCAAGGCTATTGTCCGTGCGGATCATGTCAATGAGTGGAGCAACATGCTATGTTTTTGTTTTATTCAAGTCAAACATCGGGGAAGCCAAGTGAGCACTGAGCAAATTGGTGAAAGCACTAGCATTCAGGGTTGTATTCAACTCAAGGATGTGAACAAGCTTGCCAGGACGACACTGAAAAACACTCTCGAACTTTTTAGCCTCGTCTCAAAGCCCAAAGCTGCTGGTCTTTTGAGCTACTTTTTTGGGGCCAACAAACTTTCCAGGGATAGCAGCGATTGAAGGTTTCTTTGTTGACACCTGGATAATCAGAACGATCTTTATAGAGGGGGAGAAATTCTATCATAAGACAGACCCTCTTCATTTTCACATACTCCTTCCTTCTTCATGTCGTCATTCTTCTTCTTGCCAGCACCACTCAGCTATGGCGCGGGTTGTATGGTGTTATCCCTATTACAGGGAAACACTCATGAGTACAGCTTGTATCCAACCTTGTTCAAATCATATCTCAGTATGTTGACAGTTCCTGGTCTTCTTAATGCTTGTAATACTTCTTAATGCTTGCGTCCTTATTCTTCATTCCCGTTTCATGCATCTCACTCTAGTCTGGTCGTTTTGTACATGTTCCTATATCTGCGTATTGCATACTAATTTGGTCTCTTCATGTTCTACTTTTATAACTATCCTTGTCCTCTCTTCTGTTGCTGGCACCTCTGTATCCTAGTTCCTTTTGCCTTTCCTGGCTTCTTTCTCACACGATTTCGGCCTTTTTCCCTCTGCCATCTTCCATGTACGCATACATACACATTACAGACATGGTACAGGTTACACTTTTTTATTACTGTCCTGGTTGCCTTAAATATGCTTTTTCTTGTTGCCCTGGCTAATCTTGAGTATCACAGAAACTTGTGAGGAGTGCTGGCCCTTGTATTCAGTGCTTCGACATTGTGATGGGTGCTGATGGAATTATGTTGTTTACGTGTAGCATTTTATTCGGGCTCTGTTTAAGATGTTCTGATAGTCGTCACTGGACCATGGCATGCTGATTCAGTTTTAAAGATATACACTTTTCGCGTCCATACGTACAACATTCCGTCAACTGTCACATGCTGCCGGATGCTTCATTTACTCGATTTGTGCTTTGTATGCTTGCAAGGTCTTTCACTCGTTTTTTCTTTTGGTTGTAGGAGTGGTACTAACCCCAGAGACCTCTCATCTCAGATAAAGTAGAATATTACACTTTATTGTCTGCTGCCTTTTCCATCTCTGGTTGTGAGACTGTAACCAGACATCAGACTTTTACGCATTATGTGTTTCTTAGTATATCGGGTGTTGTTCTTGTCATTATGTATCTATTTTGTGGCAACGGTTCTTATTAGTAAGTGCCTGCATACGGGACAAAATGCAATTTACATAAAGGTTAAACTGTTTGTAGCACGTGTACCTACTTTGTTGCATTTTACATTTGTGGGGTACATACAAGCTCAACGATTCGCCTTTTCGGTCACTCACAAGCTTAGCATGCGCGACTATGTCCTGAAGTATGCAAGTTCGGTAACAAGGTAGATTTTTTGACTCCTTGTGGCTTCTTTCTGCAGTGGTGTTACTCGGCTTATGAGCTCGAACAATGACTCAGTTGTACGAGTGTTTGATTGTGAGAGCTTTTCCGTTCTATCTAAGTTCGAGTTCCCTTGGCCAGTTAATGTAAGTGAAGTTGTGACTGGTTACTGTAAACATCATTCTTTGCTGAATCAGTCCATGTCGTCCGTGTCTCTGTTTATTTCGGAACTGTCTCTTATGCTGGTATTATGATTGACCCGAAGGTCAAATATCAACAAGTCACCTTTAGCACTTACGAATATTTCGATGTTCTTACCAAGGTAATCTACCTTTTACTTTTTTTGCAGCATACTTCTGTGAGCCCAGACAGCAAAGAGGTTATTGTTGTAGGAGACAACGCTGATGGTATACTCGCTGACACACAAAGTGGGAAGGTAATATTACCAATCGAGTTGTTTGACTTGCCTTTGCTATACCGCTTTCTGAATGAATTCTCCGATTATTGAAGGCCTATCAGGGTACAGGGAATCAATTTCAGTTTGAATAAATAACAGGATATTCAGTTGTGCACAATGGTTCAGATATTTGTTCAGATATGGAAGAGTATATTTCTAACCTTCTCAACCTTCTCTTTTGACAGGCTATTGGAAAATTGGTTGGCCATTTAGATTTTTCATTCGCCTCAGCATGGCATCCAAACGGGCATACCTTTGCAACAGGCAACCAGGATACAACATGTCGTCTGTGGGATGCGAGGATGCTCAATAAATCAGTGGCAGTATTGAAGGGTCGTATAGGTGCCATTCGATCAATTCGCTTCACTTCTGATGGAAGATTTATGGCAATGGCTGAGCCTGCGGACTTTGTGCACATTTTTGACACAAAGCAAGATTACAATCAATCCCAAGAGATCGATATTTTTGGTGAAGTCGCCGGAATCTCTTTCAGTCCAGATACTGAGGCCCTCTTCGTAGGAGTTACAGACCGTACATATGGCAGCTTATTGGAGTATAATCGTTGCCGCACCAACACGTATCTTGACTCTTACATTTAGTGTTTAGTACTAGCTCCCTCAGAAGCCCTTATTATTCGATATGGGGGTCACGGCTTGCATTCAAGCTTGCTTTCATGGCTTTGGCCGGTCAGGGTCGGGGCCATTTATAGTGTTTAATGTCGGAGTACACCATTCTGCATACGACGAATAACCACGCATCAAACAGACTGGATGTCCTGGGAGTGCTAGGTAAGAGGATTGTGATAGGTTAGTGGAGAATTGGATGGGAGAGTATAATTGTACAGTGGATTGTGCAGACTTTGAAGGACTCTTTGGAGAGCGGCTACTTTACAAGTGTATATAGGGTGTAATTTCACATCTGAAGGTGGACTAGTCATGCTATTCAGTTCTTCATCGACGTTCACTCCAGGCAGCATGATAGATTGCGGGCGTCCGTTAAGTAAATTCGGGACACGGTTCCTTTGTATCAATTTGTATCATTTGTCCGCAGATGCTGAATGTAGTGGCTGTGTTCTATGTAAAGCTAATGGAATGGTCAAGAATTAACAGATTTTCCAAAAGAAGATCCCTTCCCTGTCAGCACTTTACAATTGTCAGCATAAATATTCTCGTCAGCAGATACTTTCCTGAAGTTGAGTTGCCTGGTGAGTGACCGAGTGCATGTTCAGTTTATGCTGGACAAATTTCTTCAAATCTTGATATGTTGTCCGTCCCTTGTAATTTTCTGGTGCCCCAGGCTTGCTTTTCGTAGTGACAATGAACCTCGTCATCAAGGTCTGGATGGACTTTGTCATGTTTCTGCAAGTTCAGATTGTGTATGACGCACACCGTATGCGAGTCGTTTGTCCTCGGGCTTGTCAATTTATATCTGCATAGCAATGACCGCATGCATTTGACCAATCTCCTTTGGAGTGCATATGCGGAACATCTGTGATTTTTATTAGTTTGGAATATAGCTTGTTCTAAAGTAGTAGAGTAGATTGCGATAAATAGACTGAAAGACGCAGGTGGAAGTTGAGCATGTATAGTTTTCCTTGCAGTTGTTATCCAGAAGATATCATATACGCCCAGTTGCTTTCAGTTTGGAAATGCCAGGTCTCTATCGAAGATCCCCCACAATTTTCTGTCAAGATGAATAAAGTTGTAGTTTGTACATTTTTTTGTGTGGTGTTAGCTTACATTGTAAGCATCCTTGTATATGACATTTTACGTGATATTACTGGTGCGGTGCAGCTGTGCTCATGCTTGAAAGCAGCTTATGGTTAAATCTTTCAGATCAAAACAGATTCTGGGTATACTTTAAAAGTACGGATTGTGTGTGACACTGTTTATGAGCGGAATCAGTTTCACTGAAGTAGTTGTGGCGATATTTGTGAAGGAGTCTCATCCGCATCTAGGTTTGAGTAATAACGTAACGACAGGGAAAAGTTTTCCCAGTATTTTACACCGAACGCACAATGTAGCTCAACCAGTCCAAGAACGAGTCACTGAGATTTCACTGTGATTCCATTGTGATCTTCTTCTTCGTCATCATTCCGACCGAAGTGATCTTCTTCGGCCTTCTCGGTGTCAACCTCGTGGTGGGCCATACTGGAATGGCCCACCATGAGGTTGAAGCATGCAATGCGGAAATGCCAGGTGGACAACAATTCACGATGATTACATATCACTCGAACCAACTGCCACAACTGTAAGCACATTCGACGACTAAATTATCTCTGAAACTAAAACCAGTGGACTCCTGCTACTCAGAGGCCAAATAATGAGAAGTCGCCCAAGCTTAGGCACCAGAGTAGTGCTACTGTGTTTTGTGCGTGTTGTAAGAAGTTTTGGAATGTCTGACTGATTTTTCCACTTGCCCAAGTCTCTCTTCCAATCATGAGAAGAAGACGGAGTTACAACAGTAGAAAGGTATCTTTCCGTAGAATCTGCGGCCTTTTTAAAAACCGTAGCAGGTGTCCACAGAACATGGAGACCTTATCACACAAACTTTTGACATAATGATGTCCGAGAGCCTCAATTCTGAGAGGTTGATAGAGCTTATCTTGGGACTGTAGCAGTTTGACTGCTTCGGTAAGGCAGACCCGCAGTAGACTCAGTCGGTTGTCGATTAGTAGATTTTTTAATCCGGAGTCCGCAAAGATGTTTCACCTTCGAATGAGTCTTAAACTGCATCTTAAAGCATGTGTCTATTATATCATGCGAACTGTTTTGTGTTTAATATTGAATTTTTTTCCATCAAATTCATAACCAAATGTATCCAACTATTAACAAATTTTAACTAGATGAATAGTTAAGTCTATCTTCTCACCAAACAAGAGTAATACATACAATATCTGTATAACTTGCTGTATATCTTGTATATCCTTTTTGCTATATTACTTGGTACCCAGTTGCTCTGTATATCATTGTGGATGAATATTTGTTAATTGTATTCCGTGGTCATCAATTGAGAGTGCAGTCTTGATCGGCCATATGGACCATTTACATTATTGACATTTATAAAACAATACTTACTTTTTATGTGATGAAAGAAGAATTCTCGTACCCAAAAAATTGTCTAAAATATGTTACAAGTCTTCAAGTGTTGGGTAGAGAGACATAAAATTCGCATCATGCATTAGATATAGAAACTTAGACCCACCTTCTTCAACCTATCATAGTATTTCCTTGTTATAAATGACTCACGTAAAAGTTGATGGTGGCTTTTAATCTTTCAAGTGATGACATATTCAAATAACAAAAAGTATGGGAAGACCCTATCAAGTCATACATGGATGAAACCAAAAGGGTAACAAGGGGCTAGACCCCAATAGCATCACATTAGGAAATATGTCATATTGCACCTAATATATCCTAACTATCTAGGTCAAATGGTCTACAAACAACATAGCTTCTAAAGAAATATCGCCTAATGTGATTGCTATCCATGGATTGCACTATCTAGTGATCTATGTAGAGCAATGGAAACACATTGCCTAAAATAGGCTAAACAATAAGCTAAAGAGTATGATACCCATGTAACCTAGTATGGTAAGCTCTCGCGCACTCACTCCCTAACATGTGGAAGTTTATATGTATCTTTAGAGTAGCTTTTAATAATTTAACAGAATATCTTACTTATTAAGCAAAGGTTAAAATTTTGTTTATGATGCGGTAAACTCCATTGAAGAGTTTATACAAAGTGAAAATAAAATATTGATACACTTTGCTTCTAAGTTTTCAATAAGTTTGATGGATGGGTTCAATATTTGTTTGGAATTTGATTCTGAAATTTCCTAGTGCTTTGCACGCCCGTCACGGTAGCCCAGCGTACTCGGATTTCAGTGCTACGAACTAAAGAGCAGCAAAAAGGAAAGGCTTCTTGTGCTTAGTGGTGGTGTACTTCGGCGTTTTCTTGTCACTAAGATCGACCGTGGTCGACTTCTCGGTCTCTCAAAGTCTTCAATCAAAATCATGCAGTGAGGAACTTTTGCTTACCCTTTTTCTTTCCCTGCCGAAACATAGATTGATCATGAAATACAGAATTATTATCCAAGATGTGGACTTTCTCTCTGTAAAACGGAAATTACAGTCGGATGTTTTGGACAGAAGCCTCACTTCATTCATGTGCCTATATCGAGCGCAAAAATTCATACGTTTATTCCCTACTTTCCTCAGTCTATAACTTTTTAACTCGGTTGATATCTGTTTTGAAAATTCTGCATACCATCTTTTGATAGTATTGAGGCTTGACCTGCACAGAGACGTAATATCTTTGGACTACATCTAAATCTTACCTGTATGGCTTTAGTGTATCATTTCGTTAGTCTGCTTTTGATCCTGCGTCCTTTTCTCAGTTGCATGTTTAATGGACACTATGCGAAATTTCAAAGAGGATCGTAGATACGTAAAGCTCAGATGACTACCCAAAGGCCCTCCGTTGCAAGACGAGGCCCTCTGATTTGGATCTGGGAGCCCGAGCTAGAAGGAACTAAATGCTTGAATCTTGCAAGAATCGGAATGTCATTCATACATGCGTCTACCACATATGTTGCTGCATTGTTTTCTTCTTCCTTTCTATCCTCTTCTTTAGACACGGCTCTTTGTGATGGACTTGTACATGCTTCTGGTTCCGGGTAGAATACAGGTCTGAAGAGGCGATTCAACTGGAGAAAGTTGAAAGGAGAAAGTTGAAATGCGAGAAGGCGGGAGAATTTTCAGAAGTCTTTTATGTAGACGTCCTGGTACACATGACCGATGTGAGTTCCTTCTAAATTTGATCGTTTACTTGAATGCTGCATCGGACTCTGAAATCCGAACCGTGACTGCTGCGCTCGTTGTGCTCGATGAAGACTCTGACTGTTGGAATGATTTTAACCGCTTGCCTCTGCATAAATAAGAAGTGAGTGAACCCAACGATCGAGCTTCAAGAAGTTACTTGAAGTTGTCAGCCGAAGTTCCTCTGATTTAATATCAAAGTAGGAACGAAACGTTATTTGACGGTCCAGATATCAAGCCAGGATTCGAGAAGCCTTGGCATAGCAAACGTTTGGACATTTAGCAACCATATACCATAGAGACAATTTTCTCTCCTTTTTTCGTTTTCCTTATGGGATTCATACCTCTTCCTTGAAATCTGCAAACAAATAATATCTGAAATGTGCCACCACCCAAACACTTGCCAAACATTCTCCTTCATAAGAATTATACTTCGACTCCGCTGCATTGTTGAAACGACTTGCATAAGCCACTACAAACTCCTTCCCCTCATCACCATGTTGGGTAAGCACTGCTCTCAAACCCAAAAATAGGCTATAAAGTAAACTATAGAGAATGATACCCATGCCGCCTAGTATGGTAGGCTCTTGTGTACTCTTTCATGAACATGTCAAAGTCGACGTCCATAGCTCCATATAACTCCAAGGCTAGAGGAACAAAGAGGTGACCTCTCTGCATACCCCTATACTTGAAGACCTTGGCTGCTGCCGCTCATGAGGATGGATCATGAGGATGAATATACATCTATCATATTTTCATGTTTCTGATTTTACTGTATGAGTGTTCATATGGTCTTATCTCATGGATAAAGTTCTTACATGATACACTACTACATGGAAACGAATGCTTTCATAACGAGGTGAGTGGGATGCAAGAGGGGCTTCTTCAGATCTTTCAAGCGGTGGATTCACTTCAAATCGAAAGAATGAAGTTATGGGATTTGAAGCAAAAAGAATACATACATGAATACATTGAAGAATTTTGTGATCTTCAAGTATCCATTATGAATATGAGTGGAGCAGAAGCCTTAGATGTCTTCAAATGAGGCTTGAAGTAGAAGGTGCGAAAGGAGATGATGGTGAGTAATCCTTCCATTTTGTGATCTTCAAGTATCCATTATGAATATGAGTGGAGCAGAAGCCTTAGATGTCTTCAAATGAGGCTTGAAGTAGAAGGTGCGAAAGGAGATGATGGTGAGTAATCCATCCATAGTGAATGAAGTAATAACAATTGCTCAACGGATTTCTTGTGCTTATGGGATCACACAAGGTGAATCATCAAGCAATGTTCGAGATCCACTTGACCCAACATCAATCGAGTTGGAAAACCTTTGACGTAGGGAAGGATATGATCCATCACAAGGACCACCGCCCAAGTAAGGAGGTGATAATCGTCGATCACTTGTTCCAAATTTTCCGGATTTTCTTGCAAATAATGTAACGATAAATCGAGAAGGAATGGAAATTCTTGACAATCGCCAGTGCTATTCATGTCGGAGGATAAGTCACATTGCAAAATTCTGTAGAACTCGATCGAGACCACAAGGAGAAAGACCCATGTTGTGATGGCCTTTCAATAATATGGAAGGAGGAGAATACGACAATGAAGACGAGACCTTGCAAACAAAACAAAAATCACAAGTAAACTTGCCTCATGGCCTTACTAGTTCCAATAAACTAAGAAAAGATGAGGTTGGGAGAAAATAATGATTGGAATCTCATGGAAGAAGCAAGAAACAAAAACGAATGATTGTCACATATGGGATGATGGAAGGACACAAGGTGAGAGTCCTTATTGATCTAGGTGCAGCAGAAAATTTTCTATCACGATATATTACAATGAAATTAGGATTGACTTTGATGAAGGACGCGAATGAGGAAGTGGAGTTGGAAAATGGGCAAACTTAACCAATATAAATATTAGCACGGAGTGTACAACTAGCCATATGTGGGTACAAGGAAGAGATTGAATGGAGATTAATCCGATTAGCTCGATATGATGTCATCATAGGAATGCCATGGATGGAGCAATACAATCCGGAGGTAGATTGGAGAAAAAATGTGGTAAAAAGTAATGCATGGAAGATTTACGAAGATAGAAGGAGATCTCAAAATAGATTCTTATCTCTCTTTTTGGTGTATCACACCCTAGGAGACTCCATGAGTGGAAGTGAAGCTATAGCTAACACAAAGGGAACGATAAGAATCCAAGGTACTCCATCATGTATCTTGGGCTTTTCACATATATTGGTTACCCCTTATGAGTTTATTCTGTTGGGTCCAACATGTTACCACTGAAATACTAGGAGTAACCACATCTTTTTAATTAAGTAAGAGACAAAGTCAAATACATAGTAAAAATAAGTAAGAGACGCAGTAACCACATCTAGTGGATAACTTTTATGGAGAGTCTATGTTATCTAACATGATATATGGTTAGGTTTCTATCTACTGGGATAACTTTTATGGAGAGTCTATGTTATCTAACATGATATATGGTTAGGTTTCTATCTACTGGATGTAGCTCATTCCATGAAGAGTTTATTTTTATTTTTATGGAGAGACTATATTATCTAACATTATATCAGATTAGGGTACTATCTACTCCATGTAGCCCATTCCCTAAAGAGTTTCTTTTTCTTCTTCTTTTCAGTTAAATATCATCTTACATCAGTAATTCATCCAAAGTTCTGAATAAGTGTGTCACATATATTCAAAGCATGCCTTTTGATTCTAACCCATTCGGTCAGTGAATAAGATTGAACAGTCTAACAGTGAAAGATGTTTCACACATTAAATTTGTTTCACAAACTGCAAATATAATTTTTTTCATACTTCATTAGAATTTCTTCAGACGTATTAATCTTAATCAACTATGAAAAGTGTAAAAACCTCGACATACTTAAGGGCAATGGGGGGTTTCAAGCAAGCTTGCAATGAATCACAGCCATTCCTTATTTATATGTCACGACGGTTTTGTTACGGGTTTCCTAAAAGGAACGACTCACCTTCACCTGCCAAGTGGACACAAGTAAAAAATTGCATGACTTTGCAGTTTTCAAAATATTTCAACTTTGTCGCATGTCTCACACCAGATTAATGGGCATTGAGACTCATCGCTTTAACCCAGTAAGCACTTGTCCCTTGTTGATTCTTTAACCCAGTAAGCACTTCATCGTCCTATTCAATTTATCAAAATGTATTTTCCTGGCCTTGAACCTACAGTATTCTCACATTTTATTACAGGGATATCTTGAAACCCCCAACGTATATTTATCAATCGGTGTTTTAAGCTGTTTCAAGTGTTTTCGTAACAATTGAATAAAGACATATTCAAACACAAACAAGAACTCTATCTCTGAAATTCTTTTCTCATCAGTTTTTTTTTTTTAAGCAACAAGCTCATATAATTCGAATGAACAACAAAACAAGGGCAAAATACCTCCTTGTAAACACGCCTGAAAGAAATATTGAACCCATACTGTTTTTAATGACCTTACCTCTAATCAATACCACAGTCATGGATTTCGCTACCCCACAGCAATATCATGGCCAACGGTACACGTGGTTTTGTCCTAAGTTACCGTAGCCTCGTTCATCAATTGTGTGAAACGGACGAAGGGCGACGGTGTGCTGCTACGTACGTATGGCAAGTTTGAAGAGCCTTGGGGATGAAGGAGAATTTTGCTGCGATCTGGATGTGAACCCCGCCAAATGGACATGTAGAGAATGGGGCAAAAGGTGAGGAACTTTGCGCTGAGCGCTCTCGTGACAGCGGGCGCTGTCTGACGCTTGCGTGTACGACGACGCAGGTGCGCGTTGCGGGCTCTTGAATTCTCGGCGCTAGGTTGCGAGCGATGGTCGTGGTCTTCCTCGGGACAGGGTTCTGGGGAATCCGGGCGTTTGCATATTTGGATTCGACGAGGCTGTTTTGCGAGTGTTCTCGGGGAGCTGAGATTTTCGTGTTTGACGGGTAGGGCTCCGTTCAGCTCGTTGGTGCGTTGGTACGACATTGTCAGGGTGCTTCTCCTGGATCGAGTGACAGGTCCCGGAATGAAGAATAGTATTCTGAAGATTTGTGGAGTGGCCGCTTTGAAGAGGAGTTAACGACCTCCGCCTTTATTGTGAGGTTTTCGTCTGTACAAGTTTCACTACAGGTTTTGGTGGGAGGGTGTGTGCATCTTCGAAGATGGAGGAAGATCAAATTGATAAGGCCGTTTTAGCTTATTTGAAAAAGAAAGGCTACCGAGCTGCGGAACTTGCCTTCCAAGATGATCAGAACAAAGTGAAGCCGGCGTCCAATCCCCAGTCGGCCGTTCCTAGTGCTCCTATGGACCCTGTGATCGCCAACCAAATATTCTTTTACTCCAGGTACGAGAATTCTTGGTCTTCACACTATTAGGCCTGACGGTTGCGAATGCTGGTTTAATCTTTGCAAGTCGATTCAAAACTGTGAGAAAATTAGTCCCTGCAGAGTTTTTGCTTTCCAATGTGAGTTTCAAATTGTCATTCTGGAACATTATGGATTTACTTGAACTAAGTTGAACATGCGATTTGCTGAGCACCTTCCTTATCCACGCACATTACGTTTTCATATTGAATCATGTTAAGGGAGATAACGTACGCACCAAGATCATAGTACATGAATTCTCAAGTATGAGTAAAGATAACAAGAATCCGCTCAGACGAGATGTTTCGGTTCATACACCTGAAATAGGGCTTCGAAGGATCAATTATGTATCGGTGATAACATTGATGGACTCATAAAATAGGATGATTAATGGGTATCTGCTTAGATTTTATATGTTGTCGTTAATATCAAGGTCATGCATATTGGAAAAGGAGAAGAGTCAGTGACCCAGTTAATTTAGTGAGCATATATCCGTACCTGTGTTCATTTCAAGTCCGGATTTTCATTCCGGGAGCTACTTGCTGAATGCTGTCACTGGCAAATGGCGACAGGTCTGATAACAATCCAGGGCGCTACAAGGAAGGGTTCAGCAAGTTACGCTCGTGGGTCCACTCTTCTTTAGACCAGTACAAGGTTTGTTAAGTCTCACCGTTTTCTCTGTTTTTTTTTTGTTTTTTGTTTTAATGAGGTAATAGGTCTGCCATGTGTTTTGTACTGCTAACTTTTTGTAATTCGAAGATCTGGCTTCCTGCCTCTGTAATTTGCCACTGACAAAATTTGCAGATTTCATTATTCATTCTTAGCTTTGAAAGCCAAGGCCGTTATACCCATGCTCCACCTTCAAACTTTTTCAAAGAGCAATTTGAAGTCAGGTGGAACTC
Organism: Marchantia paleacea; assembly: GCA_014180765.2. Classification (NCBI taxonomy): domain Eukaryota; kingdom Viridiplantae; phylum Streptophyta; class Marchantiopsida; order Marchantiales; family Marchantiaceae; genus Marchantia; species Marchantia paleacea. Next base: position 951,436 of record MUAA02000097.1, read on the forward strand.
TGAGCCATCTTAGTGCTTGTCCTGTATAGAATGAGCTACTCAGGATACTTTATCCTGTGTTCGTGCACTCCTTCTTGGAGCTGGTTGCCAAAGGATACTCACAAGAAGGTAGGTGTCTGTTTCTGCAGATTCATTGTTTATAGAAGGTTCAAACTGTGCGATAGTATTGACGAACATGTGAAGGATTTTCATATTGCGCAATGCGAGAGTCCGATCTTTTGCTATGAAGCTCCAAGTCTGTAGTTTTTTTTTCACGAGAGAGTACACGTCTGATTTTACTCCTGCATGGTTTGAGAAGCAGCTCGGGTGTTTTTTCAAACTTTTCGAGACGACCATGAAGCCTTACACATGAGAGATCTGCAAAAACTCGAGGGTGTGCTTGCTCCTCAGCATCTTGAGGTTGGGTCTTGTACGTAGGAATTTTTTATTATATCATAACTAAAGTTTTACCTTGAGAGAGTTTTTTTTTATTATTGTTGATTCAAACTAGTCACTGAGAAGAGTGAGCCCCGCGAGAACGTAGATGTTATTCAGCAACTATGCAGCTTTAGTCATCTGCCTTGTTCTTTCGTTTGACAAAAGAGCCTCCTTTCAAGTTCGTGGATAGTTGTCTTAATGTGGTGACTCCTGATGATACGTGTGTCAATTGCAGGAAACAGAACTTGCTCGTTCGTTCCGAGAAAATAAGATAGACATCAAAATGTGCCAGGTACATCAGCAATTCTTTTCTAGCAGTTTGAGTCATGCGATATCCATTTTTTCAGCAAGTTCGTGATGAATGTTGTGTGAAATGTACAGCAAATTCTACCCTCTTGCTCGCATTTCTCGCTTCTATGTACCATGGCCCCCTTAACTGCTGACATAAAACTGTGCTTGGGGCTAATCTTCTGTCGGATCTGCAAATGCCGAACATTATGAACCAGCTCAGTGTGAATTTGTTCTGCTCATCATTTGAGTTATTTTTTTTGTGTAGAACGGAAAAGTGGTGACAAAATCTTTGCATTTTATTGAATGAGACGCTAAAGTTGAGTGCCGCAGTACCTAATTGCGAATTTGACCACATCTTGGACGTGATATCTGTCAAAGTCGAACCAAGGTCATCATTCATGTGTTATTTTTTGTGTGGCAGTACTCTTTTGAGTTGCTGTTGCAATACCTTCACAACACTGACTCGATGTTGATGCTTAGCATCGTGAACGCACACATCAACTTACAAGGTGCTTGACTCATACTTTACAGGGTGGCTGTACTTTAGTGTTAGCTGTACTAGTTCTTCAAGATATCAATGTTAGCCATCCAACTCAGACATCATTCGATTGACTTGCAGTTGTCCCCGGACAGCCTTCTCCATTGTTCGAAGAAGAAGAGGCAGTAACTTTGACAGGGAAAGCGCAAGATGCTTTGGAGCTTATCAACCAAAAAGAAATTCGATGGGGGGTAAGAAGACAATGTTTGCTTAGTTTTATAAACTGTTGTGTGCATTTTCTTCCATATCACGTATTCTTTTCTTTGAGGTGGTTGAGCATTTTCTTGTTCGTTTTAGGCTCTTGAAGATTCACTCGAGGAGAAGCTGGAGAAAGAACTGGCCGCTGAAGCAGAAAAGGCTGAAGCAGAGGGGAAAGATGCTGATGCGGACGAAAGCAAGGTAGTGTTGTTTAAGACTTCTCATGTAAATATATGGCATTCGGTCGTCAGACATTTCTGGGTCTGAGAGCATAAGAGTGGTATTGGCTCGAACATCCTGTTACACAACATATAACATGAGGTCGTCAATAAGTGGGTGGTGATTGTAAATTGGTTATTATCTGGCTCTCACTTGGATGTCAGTTTCTGAATCATAAAATTTGTTCACGATCTAGCACATTTTGAACATTCAGAATCATACAAGTATTCAGGTACATCTTACTAGTAAACTGTTTAGAGATTCAAGTCGCGTACTCAAAACATGTATATCGTCAGGAAATGACAACACGTGCATGATTTTTAAATTTCTGAGGAGCATTGAAGATTGGCGATAATGATGGTTAGAGCACACAAACCGTGAGCCGAGTTTTCGCGTGTTCTATCTGAACAGGCTCCGAGTGGAGGAACTAATGCAATGATGCAATGAACTAAAGTCTCTGAGTTCCGTCGAGATGGATGTTGTGTGGACTCACCCATAACCCCAAGGGTGGCTGCAGACGTTAAAGAATGAGTACCTACTGAGTGGTGGCTGCATTTCGACAAGGAATGCAACTGGTTACAGCAGTGTGCATCTTGATGAGAGGGGACGTTAGAATTAACAAAATTGGATTTGCGTGCTATACCGAGCCTGATTAGAGGAAAAGTATATGGTCACATGAATAGAATGTCGATAATGCATATGTATTTACAGCAATTAGAATCCATATGACCCAGGACCCAGACACCGAATGTCGTCAGAAGTCGAAATTGAAGCAGCGAAAGAACCATTCACAACTGCCTCAAATCAGGCTCAGTATAGCAAGCGAGTCCACTTCTGTTGATACCAATCTGTCAGCCATCAAGATGCACAGCACTGGAAACGATTGGTATAACCTGTACGTTAGATCATTGCACAATCTCACCATGTGAAAAATGTGCTGTGTGTAGAAGCGGACAGCAGAAGGGGGAAAACCTGGTGGTGCGGGGAAGAAAGTGAAAAAAGAGAAAACTGGCGGCGCCGGCGGCAAGGGATCAAAGTCCGAAGCTACAGCTGTTGCCGTCATACCTCGAGTTAAGCCGGAGTTGCCAATGCCTGTCATGTATGGACCGCCTATTCCCAGAAGTTTGTGCGTAAATTTTTTGCAAGAATATCTTTCGTGCTAAATCCATATGCTCCCTACGATGTAAAAGCCTGTTTCCGTGTACTTCATGGTCCTAGAAAACGTTTTCCTTCACAGTGCTTACACAATCTTCTTAGCTTTTCGTGCAGGTCAGAAGAATTAGAACGACAAGCTCTGGACGACCTTCGTAATAGAGCTCGGCTGGGCAGCAGTGCCTTGCCCTCTGTGAGCTTTTATACTTTTATCAATACACATAATAGGTTAGCTTGTTATGCCACCATCTCTTTTTCAATTTCTGATATAACTTTCAAATTGAAATCTTATGAATCTGAACGTTTACGGAAGCAAAGATTGTTGCTCCTTGTCTTCAATTGATCAAACTTGTTATGCAGTTGTAGCCCCTTTTTTTCAAGTCTAATCACGACATTACCTTCTGTGTTTCATGTGGGTTGCCAGCTTGAACTGTGTTTCCATATCAGCAGATGGATCCCTGGTTGTTGGAGGATTCTCGGACTCGTCACTGAAGGTACTCCTCGCGCAATACAAAGTTATGTCATCAGTGAAAAGTAAGAATGCTGGAGTTGCTCTCCACTTCTGTTTACTCGATGACGAGGGTTGTCTGATGTGTTAGTTTAAGAGATGCTGAATGCTATGTCATACATCTTGGGAGAGCACAAGGAACCGTCCAACGTTGCCACATATGGTTACGGCTTGTAGTTGAGAAAAAAGGTTTTGAGGAGCTAAGAGTCAAGGAAAGCATGCCGGTCGTGAAGTAAAAGTCCGACCTTTTAATATGCCTATCAGAAGATTGATGTTGTGGGAGGCCTTGTCTTTGCAATTGATGTTACCTCAATGTACCATCGTACAGGTATGGGATATGACCAAAATTGGCGAATCCGTGGCCCCTTCTGAAAACGGTACTACATCCAAGAACTTTTTCTGAACTCGCCCAGTGTCATACAAGTTTCACATGACGTTTCTAAGAAGTTCTCTGTTACAGCTCCCCAGCAGTTAACTGTAACTGATGTGGAAAACCGAGTTCTGTACCGAGTCTGACTGTTATATGCATCCACGCATGTTAGGTACTGCTGGAAATGGAACTCCCACAAAAAGTCCAGGCGAGAGCATCATGACAGGAACAGCAGTGGACAATAGCAAAACGTCTTATACTTTATTCAAAGGTCATGCGGGACCTGTTTATGCGGCCAATTTTAGCCCAGATGGAGAGTACATGCTTTCAGCTTCAGGAGATCACACAGGTATTTCTTCTCTCCAGCTTTTGGAAGGAATGAAGTGACTGCTCGAGCTCAAGGCGTCAAGTAGAGTCGCGAATTCTGGTCTTTTTATCAACTGTTTATCCATATTTTACCATCACCATCCCCAGTACTTTTGGCACGTTCGGTACTTTTAGATCATGTGTTGATGTTGCCCAACATGGACAAGATTTCTGGTGTCCATTGGCCACTGACATTCTTCATTAGGATGTAACTCTTGTGTACGTGCATGCAGTAAGATTGTGGAGTCTGAAGCTAAATGCCAATATTTGCTGCTACAAAGGTCACAACTACCCTGTTTGGGATGTGCAGGTTAGTGGATGTTGATGTATCTTCCTGAAGAGAGCACTTTTTATCCTTTACTTGTGCCGTCTTTACTGTCAAAATCTACTGCTGTAGAGTTGCATTCAGTCACCAACCACAGTTGGCTGGATAGGGTTTTGAATGAGAAAGCTTTCACAAAGTAAAGTAGACCTGTAAGGGAATATATTAAGATTAATTTGGAGGCGTTTCTCACTTTGTAAGCTCACATCATTTAGAAGAAGAACCGATTTCTTCTTCCTGACGGACACCCAAAAGTTTGGGCATGATGGTATTGTTGTCTACGAAGTATATCCTGCTTCTCAAGGGTATGAAATTGAATACTGAATCCTTTTTTTATCTGCAGTACTGTCCTGTTGGTCATTACTTTGCAAGTGCTTCACATGATCGAACTGCTCGTGTCTGGTCGATGGAACGTATGCACCCTCTTCGAATCATGGCCGGACATCTCTCTGACGTCGATGTGAGGATCTTTCGTACCTCAAGCCTGTACTATTATCCAAAGGAATGTTCAGTGACAATTTGTGATTTGTCCTTCGTGTCAACTAATTGTCGATACATGTGGAACCTTTGCAGTGTGTTCAGTGGCATGTCAATTGTAATTATATTGCTACGGGTTCCAGTGATAAAACAGTGAGGTTATGGGATGTGCAAACGGGAGAGTGCATGCGGATCTTCACTGGGCATCGCGGAATGGTATTGTCGTTGGCCATGTCCCCTGATGGTCGGTATATGGCCTCGGGGGATGAGGACGGAGCAATTATGATGTGGGATCTTGGATCTGGTCGATGCGTCCTGCCTCTAATGGGTCACACTGGTTGCGTCTGGACTCTTGCCTTCAGGTACACCATACGGCATCTTTTCCCAAAATTCTCTCTTGTACATCTTATAGTGTACCATTATCTTGATGACCGCAAAGGATCATTCGTGTAATGTCTAATATTTCGACTTATATGTGTGCAGTGGGGAAGGCTCTCTGCTAGCTTCAGGCTCGGCGGATAGCACAGTAAGACTATGGGATGTGAACGCTAGTACAAAATTTTCTCGTGCCGAAGACAAGTGAGTAATTTCCTGTATCCTGTCTTTACTCATCATTTCTATTCACATTCGTTAGGTTCTTCACGATTCCAATGACGTTCGTCAGCATGCTCTTATTTCTTTCTGTCCGTTATTCAGGGCTGGTTCAGTGAGACGATTGCGACTGCTGAAGACTCTTCCAACCAAATCTACTCCTGTCTATTCATTGAAGGTATGTCTGATCTGCCCAGAGCGTAGATTTGTCTCTCTGCTTTGCTCGTCTCTTGAACCGCGTCTTATTATGATAATATCTGCATGATTACTTGCTTGAAACATGCAAGTGATTTGTCGTGCCGTGTGTAACAAAATCCGTCGATTTTCTTTGCATCTACAGTTTTCAAGACGGAATCTCTTGTTAGCAGCCGGTGCATTTACGCCACCGAACACATCTTGAGGAAAGTTGTGTTGTGACAACATAAATTGATCATCTAGGTAGAAATTTTTGTAATCAAACGTTTGAAGAAGTGCATAAGATTGAGCTTAGATGGACTGGGTGCCGTTGTGTACATATAAATTAGTAAGAAAGGCACCCGGTAATGTATAGCAACGAGAAAGCATGTTCAGTAAGATTCTTATTCTGAACCATGTAGTTGTGGGTCAGGAAGATCAGCCCTTTGTGTCATTTGACGATGAGAAAGCTATTTATGAGTCACGGCATGAGCACATTGATCGGAGTTTAGTTTTGTAGCAAGGTTCAAGTATAGCGATGAAGTAGTGGTAGTGCCATAGCATCTTGGTCCATATCTTCGCCCAATTGCTCTCAGGGTCCTGGTTGTGAGAAAAGCATAGTCACTAGACATTCGTTGTTCTGCAGACTTTTTCTGGCCAGTATCAACGGCCCTCGCCATGGATAGTGAACACGCTCAGGAATTTGTTTATCCATTTTAAATTTCTCCTGATAATTACTAAAACCCTGAACTGTGAATTGAAAATTCCGGTTCCTTCAAATCAAAGCTATCGGATCACCTAAAGTTCAAGAATATCCACTGAATAGTGCTGGGTTTCGACGATGATCCTTGTTTAGTGAGCTACCTATATTGTGGTCTGCGACCTCCGTGGCCAATAATGGTAAATGACCAGTAACTCTTATCATATGAGAGTCAACGAGTATTATTTGCATACGATTTTAAAGTACTCCTGTAAACCTTTTTGTTGGTGAACTTAATCAAGATGGAGCAAGTCATGATGTTGTAGAGTATTGACTCGAAGATGTCGAAAAGTACTTAATTATACTTTGAAGTCTAGAACCAAGGAGATCATGACCTGTTTCAAGTGTGCCATTCCATGGCATATTGCGCGCAATTACAAGACTCCACTTCATCTTGTAGAATTAAAAAATTTCCGTGGTAGTGGAAAGTGAAGCTTTCCTGTGAGCAAACTGCATTAGAAGAGTTCATTGCATTTGAAGATACAATGAGGACCATTAAAGATTTGATGATTTTGAAAGTTATCATTTCTCCTTGTCTTCTAACATAGTCACTTTGCAAAACTTTCTCTTCTTGGATGAAGTAATCCTAGATAGTATATGACGCGCCAAGTGGTTGTTTTAGTTCATTGGGATCCATGATTAGATGCAAGATCATGGCCATCATTGTTACTCAACCCACACAATATGAGGTTGGTGAGGCATGTCTTATCATGTCTCAAGGTATGAATATCTATGTCCCAAATGCTTTTTACTCTTGAACAAGTGGTGGATTGTACGTGGGTTTACAAGATGAATAATGGAGCTATTGGAGCAGATAACAAAATCTTCAAGGCAAGTTGGTGGATAAAGGATTGACATAAAGAAAAGATGTGGTTTATAATGAAGTTTTTCCTCCCTTAGCATAGTATTCTACAATATGTTTGCTATGTGTTCTTGAATTTTGTTCAATCTGTTGCTTGATCATATAGATGTTGTCATAGTGTGATTACTTGATGAAATGATCTTCATGTGACAACCACAAGGTTTTGTGGTGAAGGGTAAGGAGAGAAGTCCTAGTATGCGAGTAAAAGCTAAGTTTATATTTGCTAACAAGGAAATATATGATAACTTTGTAGAATCATCTATTAGCATGATGTAAGACGCTATGACTACACTAAACTGCAGTCTCATTGGATGATATCACCCATTGCGATCAAGTGTTCTGCAACTTATCCGCACAGAGATGCGGATCTCAAGGTAAACTCCTAAAAAGTTAACTACATATTTCAAGCGGGTTTTAGACATGAATCAACCTTTGAAACTAACTCAAAACATCAATATATTTTGTATTAAATTAACAATCCTTTCTTGAATCTATAATTACCATAAAGATTGCAAGTGTAAATCCAGAGTTCAATAAAAAAATAAAAATTAGTATTTTATTGTACATAAATATGATTTCATAATATAGCTATGAACAATTTTTAAAAAATCATGATCTAATGACATATGTTAACGAATCTCAAGTAAAAAATAGATTTGATTATAACTTCTGAATATATATACATATATAACTAACTTTGATAATATCCAAGTTTAAGTATTAGTATAAAAAAATTAAAAATCAATATCTTCAATAAAGTGATTTAAAGCTTATATTTAATTGTATTATAAGAGATTGAACATAAAAATTTTAACAATTTAAAATTAATAATCACAAAGATTTAATAATATCATAAAAAATGTAAGATTGTCTCATCGAATAAAATAATTAAGATTTAGTTTACAAAAATAAAAATATAAAAAATGATAATAAATTTATTAAATTTAAATATATCACAAGAGTATGTAAATTTTATATTAAATGTAACCATTTGAAGAATACTACAATTAACAATTTGTAAGATTTTTCATGTAAAGTTTCAATCAATTGACATTAATCTTTTAAAATAATATTAAAATTTATTTTAAAATATAAAATATATTTTGAATAGAGTGATTTTAATTATTACACCATATATGGCTTAAAATTTCATATTGATGAATACATATAACTCAAATAATCATGATGAAAACTAAAATATATATCTTTGATGAATGACTAAAAAGACCATACAATAAATAAACTAAAGACTATATACATAAGAGTTATGATCATTTCAAAAAGTACAAATTCATCATCACATATACAAGGATGAACAATTTAAATCGAAATTTACATCAAATTATGTTTAACCAAAAAATAGTATTGAACATTAATTTCATATACTTATCCAGAATTCAATCTCACATATAAAAGATAAAAAAAAACAACATACTTTCGTAAAAAATTTTCAACTTTATAAAATTAATCAAAATCTAGTTCAACGTATAAAAGTTAAAAAATAAAATGCCTACATAAAAATATTTCCAAAAGATTAACTTGTCACCCATAAAATAATTTTTTTGTGACATGGAGTGATCTTTTCATTTTAAAGAATGTTATGGACCTCAAATATCTTATATTATTGACAAAGCTCATACAATAGTAAAGAAATTTAATACTTATCATTTTTTAACTTGTGAGTTTTTACCTCTAAAGTAATTAAAGGATTTTTATCACAGAAGATTTTTAACAATGGTAGCTAGATAGATTTACATTTACTTGAGAATTATTATAATCCTATTTGTAAATACAATAATCAAATATATAGCCGATTGACTCGTCGAGGAAGACTGTTGTGGAAATATTATCGGTGCAAAAATGCTGAACCCACATCACATTGCAAATATAATATAGAAAGACCACAGAAGACATCCAAATGTTATCAAATTGACATTCATATAGATGTTACTATTTTTTTTGGGTTCAATAAACTATGAAATAAATAAATAAATATATATATATATATATATATATATATAGAGAGAGAGAGAGAGAGAGAATACATTTTTTTTCTTGAATTTAATATTGTGCAAATTCTTGAGCTCTCTATCTTTTTAGTTTTAACAAAAAATAACTTTTCAAAATTAATTTTAGAAACATAGTATAACAAATGGTATAAAAAATTCATCAACAAAAGTATAATGAGAAATAATACCCATGTAAAAAAAAGAGTCTTGCCATAAAGAGAGTTAATAATAAATCATGATAAAACATTATATCATCAACTGAAATTCAATCTCGACTTCAGTAAAATGAAAGATACTCATGATAATAGACGAGATGTGAATAAACATATATTAAAACAATCTTTTGTTAACTGTGTAAGTTCAATACTCATGTAAAATTGTACTTACTCTACCTCCGAATTAATTTACAAAAATGACAAGAATGGATGTGTTATATTTTTATTCTCAAATGACTCACTCCTAGTAAAAAAATTTCATGGCATGTTCAAGAGCTTATGCATTTCTAAGGTTAATACAATAAAAATATGATTCTCTTGTAAATTATGATATTTACACATCTAAGCATAACTTCAACTTGCGGCCTAGTAAGAAAGAAGCTATAACATCTATGAATAGATCTCATGTTGTGACATGGCTATCATAAGTTTATGTTATGATACCGCAAAATGATCATAACATAAATTTTCATTTTTATTGTTATTTGTCATGACACTATAAGTTTATGTTATGATAATTCTTACAAGGATATATAGATTTTATAGAAATTTATAAGTTCTGACGTATGAATTTAAACTTTTTATTTAGGATGACTTTCAACACCTTACTTTCAAATTATCATTGTTATAAATTAAAAAAGAGATATATGGAACAAATTGTTAGAAAATTTTGATGATGATTAATGCTATCAAATAATAATCTATCTCTTTGGTTTAAATTTCATTTATATTTGACTGATTTTGGATAATTATTTTAAATTTATATTTAAAATAATTTGATTTTTTTATATTATGACCAAGTAATGACATTATATTTGGTTAAAAATGAATTTATTTTAGTCACATGAGTAACAAAATAAAATTATACACTCTAAGCACAACAAACATTTACAAGTTGAAGTGTAGAGTTGAAAAACATATGACAAGAGTGAAGGATAAAATCTAAATATTTGATGATTTTAATATATTTTTAATTGATTATGATGATTTAAAATTTGGATTGTGGGATTCATATTCTATAGTGTTCTTGTAAGTATTCTTGTAACAATACAAGTAATTGACTGATCTAGTTAAAAAATCATATAGCTTATGCATGAATTTATGTTTAGATTTAAATTTGAGTTTAATATGTTGAGATTCGATTAGAATTTAATAATTTAAAATTTATATTTACAATCATATTTGTATAATTATAATAACTTTTAGAGGGTTAGAATAATGGTTATAATGTTTATTTTTAGAAGTTATAATCAATAATGTATTCTTATATTTTGGTTGTGAATTTAAAGTTCAATTGGTGAGATTTTGAATCATTTGAATTAAAGTTATGAATTATAAAAGTTTAATTAAATTATGAAATTTTTTGTAAATTGAGATGTACATATTGCTTTGTTATACAATGATTGTTTGGAGAATTTTTGTAAGAGATGTGAGTAAGTGATATTTAAAAATGTATAGATTGAAATGAAATATATGATTACGATTATTCAATAAGTTTGAACTAAAGTTAGTAATTCTTTGTAGAAGAGAATGCAAAACATCCAATGCAAGGCTAAATTGTTGAATTGCGAAAGGAATTTTACAAGGTAGAGGAGAGCCAAGAGAATTATTTTACAACTAGATGCTCAAGTGGTTGTCAAAATGAAGCAAAAACCTTACAACAAGGAAATGACTTACATGATGTTAAAAATATAGATCTAAGGTTTTGTACAAATATGGGTGATGCACAAGCATAACTCATTTGGTATATGGAAATACGGTATGTAATCCCATCATGTCTTCAAGGTGTCAACTTCATATTTTGTGCATTCTTCTTGTTGTGAAAAAACATCCAGAAATCTTGTACAAACATCTCTACACAATTAAGTTGTTAATGGTATGCAAAGACATAACTTAAATTAAATCTGAATATTAGTTGTAGTTTACCTTAGTATTATACTAAATACTATAATTTTAAGCTAAACTACAACTAATATCATGTCTGCTTGAATATAAATATTTGCAAAACTCAGTTTTGCATTCAAATCTCAACCAAACATTGAACCCAATTCTCTTGCCTCCTACTCACTTCCATCATGTCATTCATAGAACACAAGGTTCACAACACAAAATAATAACAAAAGGAATGGAAAGATCCATCAAATCGTACAAGGATGGAACCAAAACGGTAACATGGGGCTAGGTCCCAATAGCATCACACTGGAGAAATATGACTGACAGCACCTAAGATATCCAAACTATCTAGGTCAAACGGTCTACAAATAATAGGATCATCCGAAGAAGCATCACCTAACACTGCTCTCCCTTGATTCATAGAACTGCATAACATGATGATGATAAATCTAACACGAATAAAAAATAATAAAATCAATTCATGATCCAATTAATAATATTCTCAAATGCAACAATCTAAAAAATAATGTCAACGCTCAATATCTCATTTTTTTCCTTTTTACTCGTATTTCTTTAAGTCATCAAAATTTTTTATTTAATCATTCTCAATCTTGACACAAAATATGAACTTTGTAATTTTTTTTTTCTACAATGCAAGACTTATAACCATTTTTGCTAAAGTTTTTGGCTTTCATATCCATCATAACTTTGCCTTTTGACTTCTTTTCAAATAAATTTTGCACCTTTTGGTTCATTGCCCATCAATTTTTACTTTCTTCAAATCCACCATAAACTTTCTTAAATACTCTTGATTACATAGATCTCATCAATTCCATTTGGCTGCTCTTGGTTCTCTTTCTCACTAAGTTTCAACTTTTATTTGCTCTTCTTTTTGCTCAATCTTTTCCCTTCCAGATTCCTTCATTTCTTGCACGCCTGCAATAACAACATCAATTTATGGTTGTTCTACAATCATGTTTTAAAAAATTTGTTAAATGTTTAAAATATACTGAATTATATCTTTTGATAGTGAATAAGGAAATGAGATAGGAGCAACATGAAGAAAAGTTAAGCATTTCGAGAAGAAAGAATCCACTTTATTCTGTTCAACACTTCAATGAATGGGTTTTCAATTCATGGGAGTGAATATATATTAAAATTTTTTGAATGAAGACTTTTGTAGAGAACAAATATATTTTATATATGTAATTCATTATAATGTTAATAGTTGATTTATATTTTAGATATTCTACATAATTAATCTAATGAGTATGTAACATATGCTTGTAGGATAACACACTCAAAATGTATACCATGTCATCAGTTAGACATGAGAAGCTACAATAGTTCTGAAGTGATAAATCATGACACATTGTCAAGCATGTAAAACTAACATATATAGGCGCAAAATGCACTGCATAAAATATTGGTTCTAGTAAGATCATTGAATTATGTATATAATATCAAGAATTAAAAAAAATTCTGAAAGAAATTATGAATTTTATTGTATATAAAATACTATAATAATTTTAAGAATTCAAATGGAAAATTCAAGTATCAATTTAGATGCATATCAATGTCTCAAAAAATTTTTAAAAATTGAATTCAAACGACATTTTTGTAACATACAAATTTGGAATAAATGATATTCATTTGCAGTCATTTTTGTGAATAATCACTTTTATGTTCACTTTGAAAGTAGTTAAAAGCTTCATTTCTAACATTTTACACCAATTTACAAATATATTCTTCAAGAATTTCGTAAAGGAAGGGTAAGGTATATACATGTTTACTGTACGTATTTTTGTTGGAACATTATTTAAAAATTTTTCCCCATCATTTTGTTGTTTTCTTAGACCATTGATGCGAAGGTGGATTTATGCGGACGAAATAAAATTTCAAAATGGCATCAAAAGCCAAGGAGGGCCGTCAGGCCAGAGAAGCTCGAGACGCCGATTAAGCAGAAAAGAAAATATTCAGAGTCCCTTGCACTCGTTGTGCTTCACTCAATGACCTCGAGACGGAATTGATGGTGTTACAGTCCGCTTCCTAGATCAGTAACTTGGTAGACTAACTCACGAGGCCAGCCAAACAAGAACGCTGGCTCCTGGCGGAACTCGGAAGAGCATGTTTCATGGTTCTCCATGTGAGCTCGCGATTCGCAACTACGACTCGACTCGCCAGGCGCTGGACGCTGGAGACGCATGATCCCCCGACTTTGGGCTAACGAAGGGAATGCGTTCGTGATGTCCTCGGGATCGATCGTTTGCATGTTGTGTAAGTCTATTACCCTTCCAGCGATCTGTCTTGCCGACAATGTGCACAGTGCTGCCGCCAACATTTAACCGGCGTCTCCTCTCATCGTCGGGTATCGCAAAGGGTAGCTCCCAACATTGAGGGGTCAAAACTCAATCGACGGAGTCGCACGTGGCACAGGCAGCATTGGATGCATAAGACGGAAACACCTATTGTACTTTTGAAGATTCTCATGCCACGTCATGCGAGCTGGCTAAAGTGCATGTCCTCGATCCTTTCATAGCCCACCAGGCTCACCAGCCTGGGTGGCAATCTGGCTACCCTCTACTGCGCTGATTCAGATCCAGAGTGGACATGCAGGAACTGCGTAGACCGAATGACGTCTCGACTATGAATGAATGTGTTGAACACTGTCATGCCCAAGTTTGTATATATTCCATCAGCTTTCCTGTTCTTTATGTTGTGCGGTAGTTTACTTGGGAAGATGCATTTTGTACAATAGCATCAATGCTCTTGCATCCAAGAGCATGCATCCTTGCGGGAGCAAGAGTGCATGTTATGGATCTTGGTTCACCATGCATCAAGGTTTTCAGATTCTCACTAGCTATTTTCTCTATAGCTATAAGTATCTATCTTCATCACTCACATGTGACTACAACATTTTATATACAAAATGTGTTCATATGACTAGTTGTCCATTCGTAGTACAGAGTATAGCTACCCATGATACCATTAGGGATGTGGTGTTTGCTATGGCACAAGAGTGTGTATACCTCACATGAAAGGAATATTGGCTCGACTAGGGTTACATCATACCTATATTTGGTTTGGGAGTACTAGGTTAATGTGGTAGACGTGGTGGTTATCGATTCTATTCGTGATACAGTTTCAAAGGGGGTGATCACCCATCTTCGAGTATGGGCGGAAAGTGGAGCGGCACAGCCAAGGTATCAAAGTGTAAGAGTATGTAGAGAGGTCACTTCTTTGTTCCTCTAGTTTTGGAGTTATATAGAGATATGGACACTGACTTCGACATGTTCATGAGGGAGTACGCAAGAGTCTACCATACTAGACAGCGGGGTTATCATTCTCTTTAGCTTATTGTATAGCCATTTTAGACAGCGTGTTTCTATTACTCTACAAAGAACACTAGCTAGTGCAATCTAGAGGAGAGCATTCATGTTAGGTGATGCTTCTTCGGATGCTGGGTTGTTTGTATATCTATTGACCTAGATAGTTTAGAGATATCTTAGATGCAATATGATATATTTCTCAGTGTTATGCTTTTGATTTGGTGGGGTCTTCCCATCCTTTTTATTTTATTTTACTGTGTCATTTGTCATCTTGTACTAGTGAACATTAGCTTTTGCTACTCGGTTGGTAAGAAACCCATTCGACCTACGGGGTAGAACTTGCGTGGTCTCGTTGCGCAAGCGGCATACGCACACTCTCGTAAAGTTTCCAAGAGCGGGTAGGTTAGTCTCAAGATTCGGAAAAAAGCACGGAGACTCTCATGAAGTTGGTATGATCGCATTATTTCGCCATTCTTTTCTCGCACGCTCATCATTTAATTTGGTAGGGTAAAAGTTCGAGTGCTATACGAAATCATATCGCGATCCGTCTTACTCCATGCGTCAAGATATGTTGTCGCATTGCGCTTTGCTCGCTTCTGTAGATTAGGAAACAGAAGTGTGGAATTGGAAGCGTGAGGTGACGCGATTTTACCAAATTGGTGGCTGCTGTTGTAAGTACGGACACAGTGGACGTAATTCTCGTTTTTCTGGTGTCAAACTTAGACAGGCCTCTCTTAGGGTTTCCGGCAAACATAACTTTGAGCTCTCCGCATGACTGTTCCGTTGAGAAATCTTCCTGGGATTTGTCGTTGTTGTTCGAGGTTTCGTAAAGTTCACATCCCACGGGCTCTGCCATCTTTGACCATTCTTCTTGGAATTGGAATCAGAAATAGAGAAATCGTGTTGGACAATTAATGGGTTGTGCGCAGTGCATCTTTGTGTGTAGAATTTTTCAGAATTAAGTTTGGTTTCGGTCTCATGCATTGAGGAATTTTCGGTGTCTTAAAGATCTCGTATGAATCACTTCATACATGTATTAACCGGTCTTATATTTGCTTTCACTTCAAATCTGTCAAAACGCAACCATAAGTTGTTAAGATGTCGAAAATTAAAGCTTTTTTCCCAAAACTTTTCGTTCTCCGAATGACTCCAAACTTTGTAAACTTGAATAGCTGTTGGTGTTTTCTGGATGAAGATTATACGATCAATCGAGACTCAGAGGAGCAGATTTATTGGGAGAATTGTTGACTGGAGCAAACAAAGGGTGAGAGGATGCGAAAGGGTGAAGAGGCAAAACAAATTACACCATCAACGGTGCCACTTAACAAAAGAAAATTTATATGAGGTAATAGGAGGTTTCAAAAATACTCCTAACAAATGTATGTGAATACCTTGAAACAAGTTTAGGATTACAGGGCAAATTAGCACTTGCGGTGAACATTTTTCTCGTGAATTTTATTAACATCATACAATTCATTTCAGTGTTGTTCTATGCATATACTACATACAAACCTCAATCACTCATTTTGATGGGGCGTCAATATTCACGTGAAGGTGGATTCTTGACCTTAAGTTTATTGTCATAAATTATAGGTATTGGAAAGCGAAATCTAGTTCCAGTTTTACCTCAAGACATGGATTCTTTCGATTTTTTTTATCCATTTTCTATAATAGTCACCCAAGTTTCATCAATCAATACTCATCTATGTTCACAATGGCAGCTTGCGCAAATTCTAATCTGTTAGTACAGACCTGCATAGCTAGAGAATGTTTGAAATTGTCGCCTCTGGAGTTGTGCAAATTTGAAATGAAACTGGACTACAGAGTGGCGAGTGTCAACCTGAGCAGCCTACCTGTCGCCTTTACCTCATGTCCAAGTTCCAACGCAGACGCAGTCACCACAGTACCAACGAAATTCAAGATGTTTGACCTCTAAGAAATAAGAAATGTCGCTAGAGTATAGCGAGGAGAGTGAGTCCGTCCTGCGTCCAGGGCTTTCCCTTTCGTTTCCCAGATAATCCAAGGCCGAATTCCTCGCGTGTTTCGCTCGCTGCCTCGGCGAAACATAGGATCCACCTTAAATTGGAGAGCTTCCAAGAAGTCCGACCTTCTTGAATTTGGACACATTGCAGGCCGTAATTCGGAACGATAGTTAGGGATCTTGACATGCGCCACACTCCATCCTCCAGTTTGGACTCCGGAGTCTGCTCTGGAGACACTGGCAACCTAGTAGGTTCGGACGAACCTGAGTCCGTCCATATGTCCAGTGGGTGGGGAGGATTTGTCAGCGGTCGGGCGTGGCAGGCACCGGCGAGCCGAGACCCGGTAGTAGGTTTAAACACTGGGTACAGCAGAATTACTCACCAGAGAAAGCGCGGGGAGTGAAACAGAGACGGACGGACAGACGTGGTGAGAGGCGCGTTACCGCGGGCGGGGTTGTTTGTGAAAGCAACAAGTGAGCGGTGGAAATTACTGCGGGCAGAGGGGCAGCGCCTCGGGGTGTCCGCGGGGCCGAGGAAGCCTAGCAGCGTAGCAGGAGCGACGGAGGGAGGAAAAACAGGACACGAGAGAGAGAGAGAGAGAGAGAGAGAGAAAGAAGACAAGAGGAGCGTGCGAGCGTCGAGAGCGCGAGAGAGTCGCTGAGAGTTTTCGAGAATCGGAGGAGGAGAGGGGAGGAGATTGGAGTGGAGTTCCGGCGGCCGGGCGGACGAAGGAAACAAAAGCGGCTTCGATCCAATCTGTCTGTCCACATTCTCTGCCTGCGCTGCTTTAATCGCCCGATCGGATCTTCTCTCGCGCACAGTCGGTTTATAAGCTCCGAGCGTCCCTGAGGCACTCAAAGCAGAACCAAATCCCCAGGTGTTTGAGCAGCTCTCTTCTTGCACCGATTTCTTGATTGAGTTGTTGCAGGAAGTTTTCTTGCTTTATACCAGGGTGATCGTTTCGCTTTGCTGCTCCACTGCTCTTGTGAATTTGTCGACTCTGTTCGTAGAGATGGCTGCCGTTTCCGCCTCCTTTGTCAGAGTTGCCGCAGCATCTGCTGCCCTGCAGCCAGTATGCGCCCAGCAGAAATTGGTGAGATCTAAAGGCTCTACCTGTTCTGGTGTCCGAGCCAGTGATTCTTTGGCGCTCGTGTGATTTGTTGGGTTTTTTAAATGCCAACGAGCTGCCCCCTTGGTGATGTATTTTTTTGAGTTTGGCCTACATAGATTTGGTGGAAAGCTGAGCATGTTTCCAGTGTTTAGAATTCAGACAAGTGCTTCTTGGTCGATTAGAACGCATCGTTGTTGGAGTGATTTAGTGTTTAGTATCTGTCGCCACCGCTGGGAGTTTTCGTGGAAGGGCGGGCAGATCTGAGGTCTCTTTAGGCTCTGTTCTGCGTCGCAGCATATGACTCCTGCGTTTGATCTGTACTGAGCGTGGGGTACATTGTAGATCCGATCTTCATACGCCATGTACAATTTTCTTGTTTGATCTTAGGGAGAAAAGGTTCAAGCTGAACGAATGAATCTCACTTTGACTGGTGTTTCTCTCCTGCAGTCTGTCGCCAGATTCAACGGACTCAAGGCATTCCCCTCTTTGAGACAAAGAGCCATTGTGCTGCGCCCTGCAGCTATTCGCAGAGCTATCATCTCAGCCTCTGTAAGTTTGAAGATGTACATTATGTAATCTATCGCAGCACATTTTGTGCTCGGTCGGTGTTGAGTTCTGCCTGTAATGTGATAAATAGAAGAACATGCGTTGTGATTTGTGTTCATTAAAAGAGGCCTGGATCTTTACACGCTGCAGGGTGCGGAGGAGAGTACCCTATCGAAGGTGCAGAACATTATCATTGAGCAGCTTGCTTGCGATAGGGAGAAGGTTGTCCCCGAGGCAAAATTCGCCGATTTGGGAGCAGACTCTCTTGATACTGTAAGGAATGAAAATTTCGATGATGGGTGGTCTTATGTTGTGATCATTTCATGAGAAGTCTTAATCTGGTTTCCAAATGCTAGTAAAGAAAGGAACGTGGTGATAGAATGTCAAAAGTGGATGCTTGCCCCTTCGATATGTAGCAGCCAAATAATTTCCAGGTCTTTTTAGCTGGACAGATTGCTTACCAGTAAAATCCCTTTTGAAGCTCGTTTTGGATTGATTGGGTTCGAATGTCAGTAGCTCGCATGGAGTCCCAGTGGTGGTCTGAAATTCCTAAGAACTGCGGACCCACTTAGCTGCACTTGGTGTGTGAAATTTCAGGTCGAAATCATGATGGCTCTCGAGGAAGAATTCCAGATCACTCTTGACGAGGACAACGCAGGAAAAATCTCAACCGTGCAAGAAGCAGCTGACTTGATTCAGTCTTTCATCAAGTCTTAAGTTGACGATGCCACATCAGATCACATGTGAATCATTTATGGACGGAGATGCTTTATTGCTTCACAGAAACGAAGGACGTTGTTCGAAGAATCATGGCTGGGAGACGTTTGTGTACCCCTCCACATTTTTGAGATGTGTCCATGGCTTAGCATTTTAATCTAGGAAATGACGGGCAGAAAATGTTAAGTTGGTGGTGCCTTCCACTTCAACACCCAAATTATAGGAGAGACAGTTGTCCAAAGGAAGTAGTCTCTTTGTGTCGTGTGCATAGAGCTTCATTACATTCTTGCAGTTACTCTACAATCTAATAAAGCTCGTGTACTTCCACTCGCCTGCGATCCACACGTCTTCCCATTGACACATTGTGTGAGGTCCTCACTCATGCCTGGACTTGGCTGTTGTATACTTGTGTTAGTGTAGTAACCATAGTTGTTGGGGCTCCCAGACCTGACTGTCTCGCCATAACTCGAAGGGACCAACTGTCGCATGTTTCGCTTGGGAAAATTGGCACCCGTGACAAAGTTCAAAGTTCTTTATTCGACTCACTCTTCTTTTTAGTCATCGCCATAACTTCCATAGCGCGACGAATTCCTCGTTCGTTCCAAGGTCCTCCTCGTGCGACGGATGGTACGTTCAATGTTGAGGCTCGAGCTGTCCTCTCCGGCCACAGCTACAGCTCAGCGGCAAGATAGCGTTACTTTGAGGTATTTAGATTCGCCCCAGGCACTGCTGGCTTGTCTACCTCCATTGCCAGCCCAGCCGTTACGAGATGAAGACGACGTTTGGCGCCGTGTGAAATGTGACATTATGTCTTTGACCTGGGAAGGCCGGAATGCCGTGGTAGTTGATTGGCGGGCCTCAATAATGTACGTTATGTCGGTTCTTGATTGATATGGAATTCTGGACTTCGCAAATTGATTGTATTTAGCAGAACGGGATGTAAAGAGAAGACTCGAGATGGACATTCATGAGGCGAATGATGAGATCTTTGTGCTGAGCTTTGTTCTGCTGAAGCATGGTGGACGGACCTTGCAAGCAACTGTAACCTGTACGGTGTGTAGTAACCGAGTAGCGGTAGACCATAAACCCCGTTGCAGAGAGCAAGTGGATTTCCTGTACTGTAGTGGTATTATGGCGGCCAACTACTGGCACTTGATCTCGGCAGATCTGCCTCCGCTGTTGCATCAACAGCTATCGCAGGTGATGCGTGAAGATCGTCTGGTATCAGCTGCAAGCTGGACGAATTTGATCAGGTGTCTGTTGTTAGTCAGTGTAAGCCCCGTTGTTTGGAATTGTGTCTAACATTTGCAGTAGAAACTAAGGTACACTTATCAGTTCATATATTGAGTAGAAGAGTTGCATTTTTACCACTTCGGAGGTCTAAGAAAAATGAGAGTTAAGTTAAAACATGAAGAAAGCTCACCATCCACTCACCAAAATGTAATCAAAATGTACGTTCCGCAAGTAGCCATCGTTTTTCTTCTAGAGTTATCGTTCTTCTTCAGGATGGAGGCGCTCCGCGCCCAACACACACACACACACACACATTTCGTTCCTTGATGTTACTTTTGTTCATCATTAGAATTTAAGTTTTGTTTTGAGATAAAAAAAAGGATTTTAAAAAGTTATGCATTGACTGATCTCAATCTCCAAATAATAAACAATTCATCAGTATAATGACTAATAAAAATGTGGAAGAATATATTTGATGCCATTATATTTTTTATATTACATATTTGTATATAACATATATGATTATGATTTTTTGATATGTGTGTATCCAATGGGTGCAGTCAGGATGGATAAATGGCAAAGACTCAAATATCTCATACCAACCTCAGTCAGTTACATTTACTAAAAGCTTCACCTAGATCAAGGATGTCTTCATAAAATCAAACTTCATTTGATTCAATATTTTCCATGTCCCGTTTCAGCCAAGATAATATTATATGTGCTGTGTGACATCTGAATGTGTGGATGTGTTTTAGACATCTACGCAGAAAGCATGTCGTGTTATTTACTTCTAGGTATAATTATTTCATTTATTTGATTGCTTCAACATAACATTGGACACATGTGACATGATATGATTTATATGATGCACGCAAGAAACTCAAAAGTTGAATTTACTTTTGTTCATCACTAATATCTTCTCCAAGTTCATAAGAAAATAATTAAAAATATCAACATGGTCTTAGATTTTTATATCTTTTGTCATCTTGAAGTTCATTAGCTTTAGTGAAGTGTATAGCTAATTTGAGAGTTCATTGTGGTGATATTTTGCCCACATAGCTGCAAGCAAGAACTTCACAATATCTCATTCTTCCACTTGTTTGAATACATTGGGCTTGAGATACAACACCACGATGTTCACCACCGGATCTTGTATGTCGTTCCAATCTTCATCATCCACATCCATTAGTTTGGGCTTGAGTATCTTCCCCAAGTCCATTGCCTAATTGATGCTAATCACTTGTTGCTCCAACAAGACATAGTCAATTTGACCATCAAATTCTCCAATTCAAATCTCGGGCCACCACTTTTTGGTAAACATCATTGGCTTATAAAACTCTTTTAATGCACTAAAAGTAATATCGCTTTCCTCCACGCTATGGACAAACACAAAACCATCATTTAAAGCATTCATGCCCCACAAAAATGATCACAATGTTAGCCTTCTTGCTGCCCAAAGTACTTCTCATTGCCTAAAGGTACTGCACATTATTCCCATCATGGTCACGGTCATAATTGCGGTAGTAGTCACAATCAAGATCATGTTTGTAATTGCAGTCACATTCATTATCATGGTCGTAGTTGCGATTAGATTAGGGTGGCAGTGGCATTGAAGTCACAAATGAAACTATCAATTCCTAAAAATTCATGATCGAGAAAATTTTAGAGTCATTGATTGGACACGATCAATTTCTCATATCAATTAGTAATCTAGAAAATCTCAAACCCAACTCATTTCAACACGATCAAATTCCAACATTGATTCCTAAAATTTTTGATTGAATCCAAGTGAACATTTCTTGAAATATATGATGAAGAAATCTGAAACTTCTTATCTCTTCTCCTCTTGGAATTTCATATTATCAATGATCACCTGGATCATATCCACAACTTTTCCCCAACTAGAACGAGTTTTCAAACCAGCTTTGATATCAATTTTGAGGATCAATTTTGATTTTAATCTCAGCTAGCACGTCAACAATATAACCAACACAACACGGAACACAAACATCAAATATATATGATTCACCAATAGGCTACATCCACGGCAAGGGGCAGAAGCGAACATTTCACTAAAACTCAAAGTATATGAGTCTTCATAGTGAGAGTCTATAAATTGATCACCTAGAGGAGTCAACCTTATGTATATAATCATGAAGCTTGCAGATAAGTAACATGACTAGTCTCATCTAGCCATAATTAAGCTAACTATGGTTGATAAGATAAAAAATTAATCACATGAGTATGTGATTAATTTTTGAGTATGTGCATAAGAACAATAGACTTTGAGGGAGAGGGACACAAGCATAGTCAATAGGGATGGGACGTGAATTATGTGCAAACAAGCAAGATTTGGAACCTTGGTAAAGTGAAAATTTGAAATTATGAATGGATTATGTATTTAGCTTGATCTTTACCACATGTGTCATATTAGAGATTTTTTTAGCACCTACACAACATAAAACGGTTCAATCTTGATAGAAAATGATCAATCCTACTAGATTGAGGAAATTGGATTTATGAGGATCCATATTTTTGATGGAAAAGTGCGTACCTTGAAAAATATGCGGCATATTTTTACTATGTGTAAAAATCTAAATTCTCTTGGAGAACTAGATTCAAAAGGGTTCAAATGGGGTGTTGAATGTATTATGGATTTAGCTTGCTCTTAGCACATGTGTCACATTAGAGATTTTTTTAGCCCCTACAGAACATAAAACGGTTGAAATGCAGTGAAGTACAAGATCCCGTTTGAAATGTGTCACAAACCTATTAGTTGATTACTCTATGCTTAGAGTATTTGGTTGTGATGTTTATGCTCTTACGCCCATGGTAAATAGGACTAAGCTTGATCATAAGGACAAGAAATGTGTTTCTCTTGGGTATCATCATGAAGTGAAGGGCTATAGGTTATGGGATCATGTTAGTTGCAAATTAATAGTAAATAGTGATCATCCCAACAATAGTTGATCTTGATATGCCACAAAGAGAGGTTCCACCCATAATGGAACAAGAAATGGAGCATATTGATGGTGAGCCATAGATTGAACCAACACAACTAATCACCTTGAGCTTTCAATTTGACAATTAAGAACTCTTGATCTTGGCATGATATTTGGTTTCCTTAAGATTGAGTGATTGAAACTATTGAAGCTTATGTTGAAGATTCATGTGATGCATTGATTACAGAAGATGAAGATACATCTTCATTCTATGAAATTGAAGCTTCTAGCAAGAATGGGATGCAAAAATACACAAGGAGATGAAATCACAAGATATGGAAACTCACCGAAAAAATTCTCACATTTTGGAATGAAATAAGAATGTTAATGACTCCAACAAAATAAATAAATAAAATAATTAAAACATTTTTGTTTGAATTAAAAGAAACAAATGCTTGAGTTTGGTTGGCTATAAATCTTTTGTATTCAAAAGTAATTTCACATGGATCATAATTTATATAGGATTTGATATGCTAAGATTCCGTCATCAACCTAAGATCTTCAAAGTTGATCTAATGACTTTAGATAACATACTATTTCTACTAATTTAATAGTCATCAGGATATCGTACTTAGTTTAATATTCAAAGAAACAAATAATATATTGTTAGAGAATTTCACTCAACCTCTTGACGTGAAAATCTTGCATGGACACGCTTGACTTTGTTGCACTATAGTCCACGAGATTTTGAGCAAGGAAAGGATTAAACCTCGTATACCTCCTTCGATGTATTAGTAAATCTGCGTAGACCTTTATATAAGTCTTAGATCCATAAGTCAATACTATTAGATCAGGCAATAGTTGCACTTCTACTTAGATTAGAGGTTCGAGAGAGTAAAAAATGTGGGAAGAAAAACATGGCATTGTACCGTTTTGAAATATATACTGTAAGGAAGTGTGAAATGTTTTCAAATACAAAAGGCTCTGTATCGCTGAGCTCAGGCTGAAGCCCCCAGGACACATACACATGGCAGATAAGAAGATGCTCGGAAAGATCGGCAGAAAAACACATCAAGTCGCGATTCCTCTTAACAATATGTCAACCTCGAGAGCTTGCACAAGATCCAGTGTGATGTCAATTCGGTTCTGAAAGATATGAGATGCTTCACAATCGGGTGTGGAACAATTTGACTTCGAGTCGTCTGCTGTTCTAGATACTCTAAAAAGATTTACATACAATAACCTAAAACATGGACCTCTCATTGTTGAGTTCGGTTCACCTGGAACCAAGTATTCTCTGACACATCTGTTGTCTTTGATTAGAGAAAAGCCCAATGATTTTCACCAACACGCGCTTCGAGGTGACCAGAAACACATTGTAAAACGCAAAAATAAACTACTTCCATCTGATGTCCGGTCCGTGTAAGCTTGTTATACAGGGTCGTTTGTCATGCATGCTGTAAAACCTCCATATAATTTGACAAGGAGTACTAGAAATGAGGGTGTTGCCGCAGGTAGAATTGCTATGGTATTGAGGGGATTACAAAAGCTTTCCAATATTTACAAAATTCTGTCTGCCTTGGAATAACATCCACTTTCTCTCAGTGACGGTAGGCCTTTACGACTTGGTTGATTCGACTCCGACAAAGAGGGCAGTACACAAGCTGGGATGAGCAAGATGTACAACAACACATATGCCCGCACCTGCATGAGATCATGAAAACCAAAATTAGCAGCCACATTTGATCTGGACTATAATCGTCGACTCAAGTCACTGAAAAGATACAGTTTGAAGATCACCCGGGTCAGATACTTACGGCACAAAGACAGCATTATATTCATGTTCAAAACAAATCACACACAGATCTGGCAGAGTTCCATCCTTCTTCACCGTAGTGTCAGTGTCGCACTTGACAGTTGTCCCCTCCCGATTATCTGAATCGGCCACAGAGTTAGCATCGTACGAAGACACTGGAACTTGGGAACTTTGATATAATGCAACTGCACATTGTGATCAAATGTGCTTCCTATGATGAAGTGTTGAGATTTTTCTCTCTACACAGTACCTTCCATATCGGTTCGACGTTCTAGTCGTTGAGCTGCTGCTTCCATAACCCTACAGCAATGTCATTAAGGTGACTGCAATCAGAAGAACTGGCCAGGCTAACTCGGTTATGTCTTGAAAAGTATTACAATCTGATGTTACAACTGTAACATGGTAGACACCTGTTACCTTCTTTGGAGCGCTGCTCGCCTCCTTTTCTCTAAGAGATGCTTCACAGCATGAGATGTCAGCAGGTAAAGCCCAAAGGCGGTAAAGCCGAGTGATAAGTATTTGTACCATCTGTGCACAGAGGTTCCACAATTTTCTTCATCACAAGCCCTAAAACTTAAACAAATTTGCAGTGTTACATCTGACAAGCTCAACTCGAGTGTCCTTCCTCGACCTTAAATTGGTTCTTGACTCAGAATGAGTTAATCATATTATACAATATTCTGTAACTTGAAGCTCAAATGCAAGGAGGCAAAAACGTAGCGAAATGAATCACACAAGTAGGAAGCAGTACAGCTTCTTGAATATGTCCCCGGGCCAAATCTTCAGCAAATATGAACTAGTCCAATCATGATGCAGAGTGATCCCATGCGACACCAAAACTTTTTAATCAGGATTCGAGTATACCTGGACCACTTGCCAAGATTGGCTATTAGCTGGTCTATGCTTTTCGGTGAGACATAGAAGGGACCCTTGTGTGGTCTTTGAATTCGAAGGATACCTCGATCGTCTTGCACAGCCTGTTGACATGTTAAAGTGGTTTAAGAACGATGATACTTCTGAAATGTTTACCACCAACATACACAGAAGACTGAACAAGTGTCTTCAAGATACTATAACATTCTTGAAAATGATCGAGGCCAGCAAGGTGACCACTTCATATACGAAAACTCTATTACATGATACACCTACTTGGACTTTTCATCACCTTCAGAAGCAACATGCAGAAAAACTAGTAGCCTCTTACTGAAATAGCATGAAACTTTGACCTCATGAGTTGGAAATCTCACCTCCCCGACAACCGTGAGGGCGGTGCCTGTTGGAAGAACTCTTTCAACTCGTTTAACGCCAAGCATCTGTGAGAAGCGAGATAATAAACCGTGTAAATGTACTATTGGACAATGACCAGGCTGGAAATCTGTCAATACAGCACTTGCACATTCATCAAAATCAACACAATCACCTTCAATCCTTGGAGATAATCAAGGGTACCACGAACCAATGATC
Organism: Marchantia paleacea; assembly: GCA_014180765.2. Classification (NCBI taxonomy): domain Eukaryota; kingdom Viridiplantae; phylum Streptophyta; class Marchantiopsida; order Marchantiales; family Marchantiaceae; genus Marchantia; species Marchantia paleacea. Next base: position 977,938 of record MUAA02000097.1, read on the forward strand.
GACCAGATTCCTCGAACACTTCACTGGCTACTGTCAACTCCATTCCGGTAGCTCCGCGAGCCCCGACAACGTATACCCGACCGGAGCCATCCTCCTATGATACAAACCACAGTTATGTAGTCGGAACAAACCAGCACGTGCACCAGCTTGCCTATATACATGCCAAGCAATTACCAGAGGAGCATTCAAGTCATCTTCACAAGTTGCTTCACAATTCGACATACCAGATACCAGGGGACCTCCTTGCTGATTGATAGCATAAGAGCCGAATCTTGAATCCATGATCCAGTATCATTATGTTTCAGAAAATGTTGTTCTGCCTGAACATGGTACAAACAAACACTTAACACATAGAGACAAAGATACGAGGAAAATGAGAAGGTCCGGTTATGTTCTTGAAAGGTAGTAAGCTTCAGTACAAACACTTGAGGACTTGCAATTAATGCTCACCGTCTCTTCCAAAATAACACCCCTGAGACTGCTGTGCTCACAGCTGATGGGCGTCTCTGACCCAACCCTACCGGCTACTGTAACAACCACGGGTAGAGCCTTGCATGCAGACTCCAGCAGAATCGCTGCATTCGACGAAAAGCAAAGAGTCTTTAGTAGGAGCTTAGGAGCTTCCTCCATCTTACATCTCTTCTAAAACAGCAACTGCATAACAGTCTTTTAGGCCCCTGAATGCCATACCAAGACCAGAAACTGGACAGACTACCCTTCCAAACCTCTTGGGAAGAAGAAGTAACGTAGGAGCATCGTATCGTATGAGAGAAAAACTATTTTACTAACATAGCGGTACAATGCTGAAACCTGAACATGACCGCAACCTGAACCTTCACAAAACAAGTTTACTTGGTGTATAACTGCAGATGTACAATAGATACATAGTCCACCCTGATTTCTTTCAATGTGTGTCAGTTTGATGCCAGTCTTGTAAGAAGAGAAGGTTCTTGACTTGGACGTCCAATCTGTTTGGGTTGGGAAGCAATTATAGACAACAAAACTATGAGCCTTGTCATCTCTACTCCAAGCTTAGAGCTTCGACTCTTATTTAAAGCGACCTCTCAATTCAAAAATGATATACAACAAGGTTCATCTCTGTTTATAAAAATGGATGTGAACCAAAATATTCCTTAAAAGTCATTATTAATGAAGTCAATCAGAGCAAATATTCATGGTTATATCGTTGTGGTCCCGATGTAGTCTGTTCTTCATAATTTAAGTCAAGGTTCCAAAGCTTCTGAGTACATTACTCAAGACTAGGAATGCGAAGTGGTTTATTCATGATCAGCATCATACTTCAAGCAAGTGACAACTTGATCAACTCGTGATTGATTTGGTAAGGGACATATCTATTTCAGATTTCAATTGTAAATATTTTTTTCTATCAAAGATTTCAAACAGAAGTTAGCACAGGCGACAACTTACCGAGGTCTCTGAGTTGATTTACTCTCTTTACAGACCTCAACGTGGCCGCATCCCTGGAAGAAGAGAAATTGTGGCATGTGTAAATTATGAAGAAATAAAACACCCACAAATCATAGAACCTAACTGAACATGACCGCAAGTTTGTCGCAAAATGCGAGGCTTTGAAATGCTACAGGCCTGAGAATTTCGCTCCACAGAATGTAAAAGAAGATGATACGGTGCGATAATCTTCACCATGAAAATTAGAAAAACATGAAACCGATAAGAAAGAAGCCAACATTCTCGAAACCGACAGGCAGAAGTGACGTACCGGCCACTGTTACAACTCAAACAATAGAGAGCTGCGCCACTGAGGCAGAGTGTGAGACCACCCCAGGACAGCATTTCTCCCCCTGCCCCAGCAATTGAACTCAATCACGCAAAATTCCTCCGCCTCCTCCCCTTTCTTGCGAACGCAAAGCGATCCGGATCACTTAACAGCCCTCAAACCTCTCCACCTCCGCAACTCATGTATAAGAAATAGAAACAGCCATGACCACGCTTCTTTCCCTGTATAGACTGCCCTAACGAAATCAGTCAGTTCCACAGAATTCTAAACCCCGCGGATGACCAATTGGCGCCAATTGACCACTCATGCGACTGCAACATCGAGTGCTGTTCCTGGAATGCGCCAAACAAAGAACCGTCCTCAACAAGCTCTTCCTCTCGAAAGTTTTAACATCGAACCCACGAGTGCAATTTCCTTCATTCAGAGCACCGAATCTGCGTGCACTACAGTAGTTGGAAATCACGATAGAAAGACGAACGAGGAAGCTAATCTATCCACTCTACGCTACGCTACGCTACGCTACGCTATTGTACTGAATTCTAATCTCATCTAATCTAGAGGCGGATAGATAGGGTCCACCGCTGCCATTGCTACCAGTGGTACACCTTCAGAGAATGCAGATGCCGAAAAGAGGAAAAGGTGTCCAGCAATAGAAGGGGAAGAGGAAGAGCATGAGCACGAGCACGGTCCCCAGCACGAGCAGTCTCTGGCAATCGCGGACGGCACTGTCGTCGTAGGAGCTTCTGATGCATTTCTTTTCCGTTTAAAAATATATTCATTTCCCTTCGATGACTGACAGTCACGTTGCTTTTGAGGGTATTTTGAGGAGTTTGTCCTTTTCCTTGTTTGAACGCTCCATAAATTTTGTATATGCTGTATTTCTTGTTAATCTTCAAGAGTCAGGACATGGAATCTTTTGCTGCCACCAAATCTATCTAGTAGCGTCGTCACATGTTTCGAGGGATATGGAACAGGACGTTCTGTTGTGATTGGACCGCAAGAACTATGCCGGTCTCAGGAAATGCATGGCCTTCCTTAGGGTTTAGGTCTATGCCTATGCCCAAATTTTCGTACTCGAAATTTTTTAAATTTGTTTAGGAAATGTCATTGTTAAAACTATTGAAAGCCAGCATTTGATGAGATTCTCTTGTACCTGCTCACGAACCATGATAATTCCTGTATTATGTATATATTCCAGGCACCTAAAATGGAAGATCCATTCTCCCTCCACATTTGGCCTTCTTGTGAACTAGAGTAGGTTCTGTTATTGTACTTTCAAGCACAACAGATAACATGTTTCAAATTTTCTCAATCCATCAAATCATATTATTCTTTTTATGTATTAATTGAAACAAATGATTTTAATTGATAGTCGATTTTTGAAATATCGAAATTCACGGAAGCTAACGTCCTTCCAAATTATAAGAAAGACTTTTTATACAGTTATGAAGAATGTACTTAGACCTTCTTTTCTTTTTGAATATAAGTAATAAGAAGTGACATTTACTTTTCTGTGAAGCTGGCTTGGTTCTCCTTGTGATCTGGGGCCCAAGCTTCCGAACTGTAACTACAGTAAGTATTACCATGTAGATGCCGACCATGGCCGTCAACATCCGCCGCATTGCGTTGTTAGAGTTAGCTTGAAGTTATAGTGGCCCATCACCAACTGTCCTACTCAGACGAGCTTAGCTTTGCATCCCACTTCCACGTGGATTCAGCCGTGGTTGGATGGTGGAAGACGTCAGTGACCTCCCTAAGCAGTAGTTAGATAAATTAAACGACTGAATTAAATTAAACTTCCATTTAATTTAATTAGAGTACAAAGGTGACCGTCAATCCACAACATCCAGATTTAACACTGTTGAACGGCTGAAGGGAAGTCCACCAAATTGTGGATATGAAAGCTTTGAATGTGTCAATTTGTCTTGTCGATTTTGGTGATGACCTTCGAGTGTTAAAAATGTTCCATTCATTCGAGGTGTGAATTATGATTATTATAAGTTTCTCTACGACGCGGGATCGAAAGGGAAATCGGCTTCAACAACCGCGACCGTACTATCGAAATCGAGACCTGCAATCGTTACAACACAAACTTTAAGGGAGTAAGATGTAAACGAGGACAATAATTGAGCAATCCGGAAGAAGTTCACTTTATAATGGAGCCATGGAAAATAATGGACCACGTCTGGCGAGTACACCATCGAAGCTCAGTGGACACGCGATGCATCGAAATTAGAGCAGCATTTATATGTGAGGAGCTTTGCGGCTGTCCGAGAGGGGACTCACTCCAAGCACACCCACGCTCTATTTTTGGCATGGATGTGCTTGGAATGGGTCTTCGGAAATCTTCCCCCGCAGGATATAAAATTTTCTTTCCTTGCAGACACCATAAAAAATGCATCAATCTTTCCGAGTGTCTGAGGTACTCCCGATGGCGTATCTTCTCACAAAAGCTCAAAGCCCTAAAGATCTAGAGGAACCATTGCTATGCCCGAGAGAAGAATGGTATATATATATCCGCTCTACGACATGCTGAACTCGGTCATGGCATTGGAACATATTAAGGAGAAGATTGTCTCCTCGTATTCCTCACTGTAGGAAGAAATATCTATGACTTCTCTACCAATGTGAATTTGCCAGATTGGTTAGGAATCTTTAGATTTCAAAATCTGGATTCATATTGTGCCTTCTACTATATGGTGGAAGAAGAACTCTAGACATGAAGACTGATTCCAGATGAGCTATCTCCAGTGCCAGCGCAGTGCGGTATTGTGATAGTCGATGATGCACGTCAACAGGTCAGAAAGGGAGAAGGCGAGGTAAAGATTTCACAAAATCACCCACGAAAGAAAGTAGAACGGGAGAGTTGCTGGTCACACACGATGGGAAAATATACGAACTTTAGTACAGTATGCTGATTCAGGAGTATGATGTGGGGATCCCGAGTACGAGTTGGAAAACGACACGGTGATATGGATATCTTGGGCAATAGAGCCGACAAAATTTTGCAACCAAGTGGAATCGAAGTCCACGAAGGAATGTTCGTCATTACATTGTTGGATTCCTAGATTGACGTGTATATTCCGTGGACTTCTGAATGACGGATCAAATTCCACCATCCCCAAACGAACTCAGTACTTCATCTTCTAATGCAGGCTTCAGCTCCAAGCCTCTCTGAAGCTCCTTGGTCGAAAAAAGTGTGTCTCAACGTTACTTCTCAGAACTTCATGAATGCAGCGCAACTATCTTATGAGGTTACGTACAGAACTCGCCCTCTGAGTCAGCAAATTTCTGAGAAAAAACACATCCTTGAAGCATTCGAACATAAACCCTGTACAGAATCAGCGTACAAAAGGGGACAGTTTCAGTTTCAGCTCCTGACCTTGCAAAATCATGGTCAACAGATTCAAAAGAAGGGAAGCGAAGGCGGTTAGCGTCACAAGTTACCCAAACAGGTCGGAGTCCAGAATGGATATCCTGAACTAGCTACATTTCATAGATCTCCAGGAGGTCCAGTAGTCGATGCAACTCGTCCAGCAGAGATTCTGGGATTTCGACTTCGAAGACGATCACTGCTGAAGCACCAACGAATCTGATCACCAACCAGCCATCTACACTAACAAATTGTTCGATATACGGCACATCACTCACAACAGCAGGCCACAGAGTGGTTTCATCCAGCCTTGAGTCTCCAGGGCGATGAAGATCGAATGTCCTTACAACCCCCGAGAGATCTCTATCTCGTCTAATACCATTCAGCTTTTGCAGCAGTCCTTGTTGATCGATTGCCAGCAGATGAACAAAGTTGAAGATTTTGAGCTTTTCATTGACATGTTACAGTGTAGTGATCTCAAATATTCTTCCAATGCAGACCTCAAATACTTTGCTGGCTGGATGCAGCAAAGCATCTCTCATCATGCATCTTTCTTCTCGGTGAGCCCAATCTACGCACAAATGACCTTCCAATCCGAAGCAGCTTTCCTTCAGTCACACTTTCACTGTGATCATGTATATGTTCAGACACTCACGGTACAAACACGAACGTTGACGTATGCAGCAGCAATGGACCAGCAACACATACAAAAATTTACAAAATACTTGTCCCAAGTTTGATCGATCGTGATTATAATATACAGCAGGTTTATAGTTCGAGCTTGAATAGGTTTGGTACGCGCTCTTCCAACACCGGAGAAGAAATCACATGTCACCTAATATACAGGTGGATGATCCTCATAACAAAGCCAACAAACTATTGAATTATTTAACTGACAGTTCAATCAATGCTTTGCTGTTCGTTAAGCATGTGTGAAAGTCACAGTAACTGTTGCGGTCAAGAATATAACAAGGAGGAAAATTGACACTTAGCGAGGAATTACAGATTCTGATATTCTATGACATCTCCTTTGTTTTTGTCACCGGAGCGCACTTAGATAAATAAGTGCGCTCTGGCGACGTCTGTGAAGTTCTGAAGTTCTTAGACACAAGAAAGCAAACCGCCATCTGAGAAGAACTATATTTATGATGTTGCAGTCCTAGGTTCGTGCCACAGAATGGACAAGGCGAATGAGTTTGGGGGTAATAAGACTACTAACGATAGTTTCTTGGAGTCTCGAGTTCAACAACTGTAACAGTTGTTGAACTCGAGACTCCACAACAACTATTAGACAAGTGAAGGCTAAGTCTTTTCAATCACAGGACTATAGTAGTGAGTAAAATCTTAACTAGTCATGTGCACTTTTGTATACATGGCAACAAGTTTTGGTGATTTTCAACACCCAGGTTGCTCGAGCAATTTTATTAGATCATTCGAAAATTTATCTTGTCTCTCTGTCCTCTTATGCTTTTGGGTTTTTTCATTCATTCTAATCACTAGTGGAGTTGCAACTGAAGTTTCTATTGGGTGCAGATTTTGTAAAATCTGAGGGTCTTGAAAATATATTTCAATTTGGTAGGTTGCACTATCTGGCGACAGTCATTATGAAAGCAATAGACAAAAGATTGTTAACGAGTAGGCAGAGAAACTCTTTGATTTTGATTTGTCCGGCTTCAAAGATGATAAGCTTCTAAACTCAGATTTTACTTCAATATATTTAGTGGTATATATGGTAATTTAAAGCACAAATGGAGAACGACGAAAGCAAATGCAAAGGCTACATCTCACGCTTCACACATTTTATCCAGGAGTCTCGTACTTATCTACGTTTAGTTACAATCATAAAGTGATTAAATATGAAAAATGGCCACCTATTTTATATACGTGAAACCATGAGTACTACTGGGTACATATCGCATAGTGCTGTGACAAAAGATTACTGGGAGTATAGAACTGCATAATGTGTCAAACTGTAGCTAACATATGACACAAATCAAAGAGATGATTATCATTATGGGATCACTCTCTACCTCATAGTCGGTGTACACGGCACACAGATCAGAAAATTTGTATTTGAACACTACAATAGTACACTTTGTAAGTCATCTTCTGTAGGGTAGATCATCGTTGCAAGACAAGAAAAAGATTATTGGCAAGGTGACCTCGTGACAAAACTTTGATGACAGTGTTCCTTTAAGAAATCAATTGACCTTGTTCCAAGGACTTTTTTCATATTTCCTAGAACATACACCAGAGTACTCCTTCGTGTCATCTCCCGTTACTGTAAAGTGGTTTGTCATATGACTCAAATTTACGCTCATTAGTGTTACTAGTTTACATATGGACAAAATCGAATAGCTCGAGACTGAAAAGAAAGGGGGTAATTCACCGGATGAGTGTGCTAAACTGTGGTTACTAGTAATATTTGATTGTTATGATCCTTCTTCATTTTTATTAGTGTCCTCCTTCGTTGACTGTAATTTGTAATCTAAACGTATCCACGATATCCATTCGCTGTCAATTACACATTGAATTTACGACTGGAAAAGTGGAACCATACCAATATGATGAGTCTTCAAGATTCCTGTCCAAACCATAGAGGGACTTGAGTGCACAAAACGCCGTTACTTTGTAGTGTACATGTATTCACTGTCGACAATTCAGTATTGTTATTATGAGACTCGAAATAATAACAATTCTAGTCGAAATATGCTAATTAAATCACATGGACACCACCGTGGACTCCGGGAAAATTTGGGCCCAAGAATGGTCAGGCTAGATATACATCAGGTCACAACTTCAGAAAGTTGTGTTATAGTCTGACTGGAGCGAAAAGTTGAGAAGAGAGTAGGTTAGTGTGTGTGAATTAGCTTTTCATATATTGTAGTGTTATATTTCGCTAAACATAAAGAGTGAATAGACAATTCCATTGGTATCTAAATTCAACATTATGGAAAATTGTATACAGACATATTAGTGACTTTGTTATTTTTAGGTATCTAATTGATTTTTCCCAAATGAGACATATGGGTCAGGTCTTTTTTGTTCTAATCTCTTTCTTTTCGTGACCTGGTTCTATTAGACATAGTTGAAAAATTATGGAGATCTGAATAGAAAGTTATGAGTGTTTGCAAATTCCCCATGTAAGTTTGGGGTGTAAGGGGGTTGTGGTTTTGCATGTGGGAGTAGATACATGATGGAGTGCCATGTGTTCTTATCGTTCTCTTTGTGCTAGCTATAGCTTGAGTTTTCCCATGGGTTCACATAGAGCAGTATGGGATACACCATGTATGGTGTGTCTCTTTACCTCGCAAGGGGTAAAGACCCATGTGGAAAAGATGTACAAAGATTATAATTGGACAACTTGGGATGCGCACGTGAGGAGGACGATCACATCGACATTTGTCACTTTGGAGAACACAAAGACTATATCGATTCCTTTGTTAATCATTTTGGTACCGATCGAATCATGGGAGTGGTTAGCATCCAAGTCAAATTTGGTTCCCAGGCCTTTTTAGACTAGGTTTCCATGTCCATGTTTACTCCATAGGCTTCATCATGAACTCCATGATGAGACTAGACATGCTTTTCGCTCACCGTTCAATCCGTTGGCACGTGATCCCATGGACAAGTTAGCTTGCATTTTGTTTCTTTTACTTCCACAATGGTGTATAAGTTATAATAGAGGGGATGTGCTAGACATAGAGAGATGGTAGTTAGATTTTAGAGATTCTGTGTAAGGGATTGGGTTACATTGCAAGAGGAGTTTGTACAGGTCACACAAATTAGGAGTTGGGTTTAGCCATGTGGTATTTCTGATTCAGCTCGATTGCCACAAAGTAGGATCTTGGGGCATGCCACGGAGTATGTCATGGCAACATATGCCCTTCATCCTTTGTCTATGGCTAGTCTTATGTCTATATTCATCCATGGGCGAGGAAATAACATTAGAGGTCTTGGACTATTAGCATGAGAAGCCATTATGTCTTAGTAAATTGTTTTTTGCCCATTAACTATTCACAACCCCACGCCTATCCTTAGGAGGCCTTTTTGGGATGGTATATGAGCATATTCGAGATTACTTTCAGGCATATGATCCCTCTAGTGGTTTCACGGAGTTGTTCAAAGTGGCTGCATAAGTTGCAAGAGGGGAGATTCCGTTTTCAAGTGCTAGGTGCTAGTTGGCTTCTCGCTATGGAGAAGTACAATGAGGGTATTAGATCGATTGCTATCGGGGAGATCTTATTGCGCCTTGTTAGTCGTAACATGATTTGGCAGCATCATTCACACTTGTAGAAGCATCTTTGTAAACCGTTTTAGCTATGTGAATTATGCGCAGTGGAATAATGAATCTAGCAATTAACCGATAGTTCTAACAAGTTCCAATATTCGATCAACCAAACAATTCAAGCAAGCAGCGATAAAAAAAATGACACCAAGAATTACCCAGGTTCGGACCAAATCAGTCCTACGTCCTGCCTTTGGAGGTTCTCCGTCCACTAATCACAAAGAATTACAGATTACAAGAAGAATCCAAAAACTCTCCAGCTCTCACAAGACCTTTTTTTGTTTCTCACTCTCTTTCTTTGTTTTAGAATCATTGTTCTCTTAGATTTTCTCTTAGTATATTCCAGACCTAATTCCTAATATCCTTTATATAGTTAGGATGGAATTAGGCTAATTACAATGATTACCCTCACTTAAATAACCAAAAGGAGCGGACAAACTCCCTTCGATCTTGACCGAAGAAAAGAAGACAGAGATCCTCGAGAAGGCGTACAATACCTTGATCCTCAGTTTGAACGACAAGGTGTTGCGAGAAGTGATCAAATGCAAGTCGGCATCGGATATCTGGTTGAAGCTTGAAATGCTTTACATGACAAAGAATTTGTCAAACTGCCTGTATCTCAAGGCAAAGTTCTTCACCTTCAAGATGGAGGAGGGAAAAGATCTCCAGGGGCATATTGACGAATTCAACGGTGATCACACTGCAACGCTGATCTGCGTGAAACATTGGAATCATTTCTCACTTTGGTATGATTGAGATTATTTGGGATTGGCAGCGAAGTTTGTTATTTGTGTCACAAGGCGGGTATCTCCGGAAAGTGGTCGAGAAGTTCGGGATGTCGGGGTCGAAGGTAGTGCAGACTCCTTTGGAAAGTCATTTTAAATTGTCTTCACAGTTGTCACCGAAGACGGAGGCGGAAAAGAAAGCTGTGGAGAGGATTTTCTATGTGAGCCATGTCGGGAGTCTCATGTATGCCATGGTATGTACGAGGCCGGATTTAGCCTATTCGGCTAGTCTCATGAGCAGGTTTATGGCAAACCGGGGAAGGAGCATTGGGAAGCGGTGAAGTGGGTCCTTCGGTATGTGAAGGGAACTTTGGATCGTGGTTTGCTCTACGGGCGAGCGGAAGGTGATAAAGATAAGCTGAAGGGTTTTGTGGACGCTGATTTTGCGGGTGATCTTGATAAACGACGTTCCGCTTACATGATATATATTTATCTTATTTGGGAGCACAGTGAGTTGGAAAGTGCAACTTCAGCCTGTGGTTGCGTTATCCACAACGGAGGTTGAGTATATTGCAGCGACGGAGGGTGTGAAAGAGGCTCTGTGGCTACAAGGGTTGATCCGGGAATTCGGAGTTGCTCAAGATAAGGTGGAGATTTATTTCGATAATCAGAGCTCGATACATATGTGTAAAAATCAGATGTTTCACAAGCACACGAAACACATCGACATCAAGCTACACTTCATCAGAGATGTTCACGAGGGTCCGTGGTGATAGAGAAGGTTCACATGGATGATAATCCGGCAGACATGGCTTCGAAGCCCGTAACCGGAGTCAAGTTCAATCATTATTTGGACTTGATCCGGGTTATGGCAGGAGGCAACTAAATGAAGTAGGAGGTGGTCCGTCCACGGAGGTTGAAGACTTGAGTCAACAGTTCTACATTGACCCAAGGTGGAGATTTGTGAAGTATGGATGAAAGTCTCATTTAACGGAGGTCTGGAGGAGTCACAAGTAGCTCAGAACGCATCGGGGAAGAGCTCGAAAAGCCATAGCACGGTGACAGCGTCATCGCGCTAATACATGCCTTTGATGACGCTAATTGCGTGATGAATTTGCATCACCGCGCTACAAGATGAAGTTGTTTCCGAGAGGCAGCGCGGACAAACGCGGACGTAGCACGGTGATAGCATCACCGTACTACAACGTTTTCTGCTACGATTTTGTGTACGATTTTGGTTGTTTAAGTGAGGGTAATCATTGTAATTAGCCTAATTCCGCCCTAACTATATAAAGGGTATTAGGAATTAGGTCTGGAATATACTGAGAGAAAATCGAAGAGAACAATGATTCTAAAACAAAGAAAGAGAGTGAGAAACAAAAATAGGTCTTGTGAGAGCTGGAGAGTTTTTGGATTCTTCTTGTAATCTGTAATTCTTTGTGATTAGTGGATGGAGAACCTCCGAAGGCAGGACGAAGGACTGATTTGGTCCGAACGTGGGTAATTCTTGGTGTCGTTTTTTTATCGCTCATAATTACTCGTCGCTTGCTTGAATTGTTTGGTCGCTTGCTTGAATTGTTTGGTTGATCGAATATTGGAACTCGTTAGAACTATCGGTTAATTGCTAGATTCATTATTCCGCTGCGCACAATTCACAACAACCTATATAGTTAATATAATTTAGGTGTAGGAGACATATTTCCCATTGTGATGCTATTGGGGCCTAGCCCCATGTTTCATCCATGTAAGACTTGATGGGGTATTCCTATACTTTTTGTTATTTTACTTGGCCTTGGGGCCTTCCCGTATGCTTGTGGAAGTCATGTCACTGATTAATGATGGAAATCGGAAAGGCCGGGAGTCGGAGAAGAATTGCTATGGATGGACTAAGACCCTTACATTGATACTATTTCATACTTACATTGATACGCTACGTACTGAAATTTAATTAGGAAAATTATACTACCCCATGTTTTCGAAGTTTTAAGTATAAACAAATTATGCATGGATGCTACACTTGGGAAGGGTTGACCGTGTAGCCCATTTGTTTCGATGATTGTCTGGATTCTTTTATGACAGTATGCATGTTGCTGTTGTCATCTCGAGGCTCGAGCTCCCTCGAAGGAATGTTTCAAGCATTTGCTTCGCACCCTGGAGACAGTTGTGCATCACTGGACCCCGAGTCCATCCTAATGCCGACAGCATCAGCTTTGTGTTCTTATGTAAAACGACGTACATCCTTGAAGTCTTTCATCGAAAATGGGAGATATTATAGTATATACATGAAGGCTTCAAAATTTCCCGTGAGTAGGGCACAAAAATGTACACTGACGTACAATTTGGGGATATTGCAGGAATAACCGGAATTGACAACCCGACAAGAAAGAACACAAGTACTGTAAGCTCGAGAAGTCAGTGGCTGATTGACGTCAGCTGCACAATGATTAGAGTTGACAACGCAACACATGGTCAGAGAACAATCATGATGAACTTTGTGTTTCATAAGAACAATTCTGTATTTGATGAGAGAAGCACAAACTGGAGCGTCATGTGAGATGATACAGATCGAGGCAAGTGGACTTTGCAGGCATAACAAACAGTACTATGTTTCTGTGATAATAACCGGGGCGCGTGCGTGTCATGACATATGCCTCAAGAATGTACAGTTTCTAATCGCTATGGACCGTCCACTGTGAATTCTAATATACATCATCTGGTGCGAAATTGAGTGAAGCATGTTGGAACTTGGAAGGCCGGCCGCGGCGTAGAGGCTAAGTTTCAAGCATAAGAAAAAGAGCTGGAGATCAGAGAAAGTCAATTCGACAGGGATCCGGGAAGGAGGTCCAGCACTGCAAGGCACCTGTAATTGTTGTCTGTAACTTGAAACTGGATACAAACACTTCTGTTACTCTACTGGCAAGGGCACTGAAACTCTTTATATTCTACGCAACATTCTTTATGAGGTTTCACTATACTACGCCAGGCTCTGGGTTGGAGTTCAGCAACTTCCACTTGTGTCCAGATTTGAGGAAAAACTTGTCCATGGGCACTTGTGTACGACTGAAGTACAGGGCAAGTACACTTGGCTGAACGGTACAGGAGAAATCATGGTCTACTAGGCCTGCGAGGGATGTTGAAGTTGATTTTAGGCGGTGCAGGCACCGTCGGTGACGCAGCCAAGTTGTTCAGATCCATGAGAGGCAGCGTTGGTTTCTTAGGAATGTAGTCACCAGACGACCATTTACCCTTTTCGTATTTACCTTCCAGAGTGTTTTTGGATGCAGAGAATTTGAAGGCCCCAGGGCCGTCAGGTTTACCTTTAGCGAAAGTGCCTTGGTACACATCTCCATTAGCCATCAACCACTGGCCGTCAACAAAACTTCCCTTGTCCCAGTTTCCTTCAAACTGCACCGAGTCATACAGGCTCAAAAACTTCAGTAATGTGGAAACTTCTGGCAAAGACTCTTAACTGGAGAGTAGTGCGCGGTGTTGGGTGGTTAAGAATAACATCCTTCAACAACATCTCCGTTTTCCATGATCCATTTGCCATCTGCAAAAGAGCCTCCATTCCAGGTACCTTGAAACTGCAACCGTCTCCCAATCAGACTATGACCAGTTCAGTAGGCAGCAGCATACTTTAGTTCGAAAAGATGGGCACCATGTGATGCCATGTGATGTGCTAGTAGTGGAGAGTCTGATTCTGAAGAGTGAAAGCATGATCTGGTCATAATCTCAACGCTAGTAGCAAGCAGCAATAGCAGGCGAAGTCTGTGGACACAGTTTGCGTCTAATGCTCTAGAACATCCAGTGCCAGGCTCCATGCTTGTGCACTAACAGAAGCGGCACATACCTGGCTCATGTTTTCCTCGAACAGGTACATGCCAAAGCCATGCTTGACGTCATCTTTCCACTCACCATGGTAAATATCCCCATTTGCATACTTGTACCTGCCCGATCCGTTCTTCTTGTCTTGTGCCCAGTATCCTGTAACAGTGATCATTGTTCAGCAACACACTCTCAGACTAGTTCTTCCATTTCGCTCCTTGTATTGTGTTGTGCAGTATGTTACAGGGTTGACTTGCTCGTTCATGGCTGTCAACTAGGCGGGCAAGGGAACAAACATTTGATTGCCTAATGAGGTGGAGGAGGAAAGATCATGAGCTTCAGACTCTCATCACAATCAATCACATGAGAAGTTGAGAAGCTGAGAAGTACAGCAGTCGGGTGGACAGCTGATGATTCACGATGTAGGATCGAACCGTGAGCGATGCTCAGAAGTCAACATTGTGGATGATGATGAATATCACGTCACAGTGGTGAGTCGAGACTCGAGAGTCAAGACAAACGTTGTCAAGACTCCAGAAGCACTTGCACTGCTGGCTATAGCTGAAAGCTCGCCCTCATTCCGATCAATCACTTTCCATCATTTCATCACATTGATCGGTGCATCCATCATCCATCATGGCTGCTGGGGTCTGGAGACTGGAGTCACTGGACTTACCCTCGTAGCTGCTTTTATCCGGATATTTCATGACACCGAAGCCCGATTTGAGGCCATCCTGGTACATGCCATCGTACAACGCTCCGTTCTTGAACGTGTACTTCCCTCGGCCACTTCGCTTCGAGTTTTCGTACGTGCCCTCAAACTTGTCTCCGTTGGAGTAGGTCGCAACGCCTGCTCCTTGAGGCAGGTTGTCTTTCATATACCCCGACCATTTAAACGACTGGTGAACAAAAAATTCGGGTCAGATGTTTTCACGGTGCAATCTTCTCATCTCTACATTCTTTCAGAAAGGGCTTGGACAACTAAAGGCGCAAGCCTGTAGCTTGCGTGACGAGCAACGAGTTCACCTAAATTCATCTCAGGCCTCGGTCCGCCCAAATGCGGCTCACTCCGATGAGGGAGAGAGGGATGGTCAGGCAGTCAGAACAAAGTCCTGTTAATTTGTTTCCTCTTGTATTTTCTCTTTGCGATCAGGTTACTCTCGGACCAATTTGTAAGTCCACTCACAAGAACGTCTCTAAGTTTTCTGGACTTCGCCTGACACGGTCAGGCGAAGTCCAGGAACAGTCTCAGTGTACTGCGCAACCGCGTGCTTCGTACATCGTCCATGTCATGGCTTCTACTCGTAATTCTCGGACCGAAATTGAAAACTACATTCCCGATCAACATGTGTGATGAGCATTTTTGCGCTGTAGCCGCTCAATACTCCACAGGCCAGACAACCACATGGTTTGAATTTGTCTCTATGACCTCTGCAGAATTATTTGTAGCGCTTCGGATCTCTGAACAGTTACCTAAGAATTGGTTGTGCTGCAATTCTCATGACTAGGGAATATAGTTGCCGATAGTTGGCTCATGATCCAACAGTGCACTGACGTGAATTACAGAGTTCAAATGTATGCAACCTCCGGCAGCTGGGCGGATCAGAGTCGGATCAGCTCCCGGTAATACACACAGCTACGCAGACGATGATGCGTAAGCTGGTTGGAAAACTTCGGAGCGGAAATCTGAAGCCCCCTTCGGAACCTCTCTCTTCCTTCACGTAAGGGACTCTCCGGACGAGTTACAGCATTAGATCCAACACCGGCCGCCTCCTCCTGCTCCTCCTCGTCACATCACAATCTCCTCCTGCGCAGCGTGGATGGCCGGCTGGCTAACTAATCACTACGGGAGGAAACCGCCAGTCGATCGTTCGTTCATACATTCATGGGGCACGAAGCAGTTCAAGAGGATCTAAGTTCTATCAATTGACCGCACGCTACTCTTCTGGAAGAGCCAATTCATGACCCAGGAGGTGGAGGAGCTCACCGGAGGGGCCTCCTCCTCGTCAGTAACTTCGGTCCCGTCGTCATCTCCCTCGGATTCAGACATGGCGTGTGGGCTCGTGTAGCAAGAACAGCGAGCAGGTCCACGTCAATCTCTGCGACCCGGAATTGCCAGCTCTCGCTCCCAGAATGGAAAGCTCGCCCGATTTGCCACCGAAATGCGACGCCGTCGTGCTCGTGCTGCTCTGTGAGTAGGACGACACTAGGAGCAGAAAGACGTAGAAGACGACCACGAGGAGGAGGAAGCGGAAGCGGTTGACGTGCACAGCTGCTGCGCTGGAAAGGCTCGAAGCTCCGGAATAGCTGGAGGCCGAAGCGTTGCCAAGGGGCGGTATGGTATTTTCAGCGGTGCCATTGGCCGAGGCTCCATCAGCTATCTATAGCCATGGCCATAGCTCCCGCTGCTGCTTGCTCTTCCTCATACATAGCGCTGTGCATGCGCGCCCGTCCGTTGGTCCACCAAGCGTTGCCTTGCTTCGCCCTTACTCCTTCCGGTTTATGGGCAACGTCCATCCGTCGCCCGCCGTGATACTCTCGTCGAACGGGAGAGCGGAGGAGCGGACGTCACCCACCCGTTGCTACCGAATAGATTTCCTAACCCTGGCATTCCTGGCCCTTTATCTCACCCCCGCGCCTTGGGAGATTTTCCTTCTTATTAGATGTTGGTAATCAATTTCGAAACGCAAGTAGCCACTTCACTTGATCCCTTCCTTCCCTATCAGCTCCAGCATTTCCCCTAAATTAGTGCTGTAAGTGCTCGAGGGCCTCTGGCTGCCTCCGCCGTCATGGCCTCGAGAGCTTCCAGAATCGAGTGACGAGGGTCGGATAGAGTTGGAATCTGGATTGCTTCTTTTTAACGGAAATAACCTTCTTAACCAGTAACAACTGACAAGGCTGAACTGTCGTCGAGTCTACTTATAACACTTCTCGTTAGGCCGACAGTGCCCTACACACCTACTACGGTACCACCTCCGAGTACATCGCATCTTATCATCTAACCTATATGCCATGTCATACAGACTCATGCTCTCATAGAGCCCATGCGGGTACCTTTAGAGTATAGACCAGTAGATGACTCATTGGAAGCCTCCACACACAATAAAATAACAAAAAGGATGGGAAGACCCCATCAAGATAAAACTAGAAGGGTAACATGGAGGTAAGCCCCAATTATCAATATCATACCCCAACTAAGATATCACAAACTGTCTACCAACAACAGAACATCATAATAAGCATCACTTAATATAATTGCTCTCCTATAGATTGCACGAGCGAGTGTTCTTTGTAGAGAAATGGAAACATGTTGTCCAAAATAGTCTATACAGTAAGCTAAAGATAGTGATATCCCCGTCGCCTAGTATTGAAGGCTCTCGTGCACTCCCTCACGAACATGTCAAAGTCGGTGTCCATAGCTTATATAACTCCAAAGCTAGAGGAACAAAGAGGTGATCTCTCTACATAGCCCTATACTTGGAGACCTTGTATGTTCCACTCCACTCGCCACCATCCTCCATGATGAGCTATCCACCCTCTTGTGCCATAGCAAACACCACATCCATAATTGCATCATAGATAGCTATCCTTTGCTATCCAAATGGAAAACGAGTCATATGAACATCTGTTGCATCTAAAATGAGACAACACTCACATGTGAATAATGAAGATGTACATGGATGGACCAAACTAAGACGAAACCTCATCGTTGTAGTGAAAGTAGCTTGTGCAAGTCGGAAAGACCTGATGCATGGTCGAGCCAAGATCCATGAGCTGGCACCCTTGTTTGAGCAAGAGCGTAGACGAGTCCTAGTAGTAAGAGAAATGACCGAATCCATTAGAATGAATGTAGAGCTTGTTAAAACTATCAATCCATCAAGGTAGATTGTAGACCTCTAATCCAATCGGTGGCCAAAGAGCAAAATGACTCATATGGTAATGATAGTCAAGAAGCAATTTGTTAGAAAGTGTATTGGATGCCATTTCTTTTGCGCATAAGATACATGTGTATGTATGAGATGAGTTAATTTAATGTAGGAACATTAACATCCATACCATAATCTTTGATTCTTGGTATAAACTTTAGAAACAAGTTGTAAAAAAAAATTCATTTTCATTTCTATATGTAATGAATTTTTAAATGAGTTGTGCAAATTTTTCAATGGATATTTGAAATATAATTATATAATAAAGTTGATGAAGATAGACGTTAAACTTTGTATACTCTTCATATACATAAAATTATTCTCATATTTTTTCACATGTGAAAAATGTGATATCTAATTTATCTCAACTTATGCGAGAGACATATATTTCACCCAAGAATCTTCTATCTATTACATAAATAATTATCTAGGTTGATCAATTAAATTTAAAATTAAGAAGTTAATGATTTATCTTTTCATTATCATTATCAAAATCAATATTTAAGAGTCAAAGACTCCAAGACCTAACCCAAGTCGGCTTCAAGGCATACCAACACTCCCTTCATGTGAGGTATCCACCCTCTCATGCCATAATAAAGATGTAGATGGATGGAAAAAGCCAAGGCTAAACATCATCGTTATAGAAAAGACAGCTTGTCCAAATCGAAAAGCCCTAATGCATGGTCGGGCCAAGACCCATGAGTCTGCATCCTTGCTGGAAACAAGAGCATAGACGAGACCTAGTAGTACGAGGAATGGCCGGATCCACTAAGAGAGAATGTAGAGCCTACTAAAATTGTGGGTACATCGAGATAGACTATAAACCTCTAGTTCAATTGGTGTACAAAGATGAAAAAGACTAGAGTTCATGTCATAACTCAGGGGATAGAGCATCTCTCGTTTGTCATAATAGTACATGTAAAGGAAATGATTCCCATCCACATCCCTCAGATACATCTCAAGGATGGGCATATCGGCAAGCACAAATTGGGAACATAACAAAGGTGCCAAGAGTATCTAACTAGCCAAAAATGCTATAGATGTCGTCTCCTCCATCGATTATAAGCCTATCCCTCAACACAAAATTGGCAAAGATGTCTATCTCTGGGCCAAATCTCCTATCACATACTCCAAGATCCCTGATCCGATGATGTCACCAAAGACGTCCATGATCCTCTATCAAAGAGTGTTAAGCGTAATATGAATGAAGGTGAAGGAAGAATCGTGCCTAACACCTAATATTTAACTAATTGATAACGGAACTTTCCCTCTTGCAACTGATGCAGCCACCTACAATAGCTCAGTGAAACCTCTAGAGGGATCATATGTTTGATCAACTGATCAATCGGTAAGCAAAAAGCCTATCTAACCTCACCATGGAATGCACAAGGGAGCCTGGAATAAACCTGAACATATGAACCTAGTCTCAAAAAGCAATGAAAAATATAGCCGATTTCAGAGCTCTTTGTGGTGATATTTTTCCCACGAAGTTCCAAAAAAATCCTTCACGGTATCATATTCTTCCACTTGTTTGAATATGTTGGGCTTGAGATACAACACCACAATACTCAACACTTGATCTTATATACTGTTTTCATCTTCATCACCCACATCAATTGATTTGGGCTTGAGTACCTCCCCAAGTCCATTGCCTGAATGACGTTGATCATTTGTCATTCCCACAAGACATAATCAATTTAGCCATCAAACTTCTTCACTTCAAACCTCGGGCTACCAATCTCAATAAGCATCATTGGCTTACGAAACTCTTATGATGCACTAGAAATCCACAACCCAATTTATATATCCATAACGATTAACAAAGGTATTGACGTAGCTGTATGTGTAATCTCCGAAGTGACAGATGGTAATGTGATCGCCCGTATGTACATATCCCAAGTGATATAGTTATAATCTTTGTGCATCTTTTCCTCATGGATCTTTACTCCTTGCGAGATAAAGAGACTATGATACACCGGACATGGTGTATCACACACCGTTCTATACGGTCCCATGAGGGGAAGTTCATACTCATATAAAGAAGCCAACAAAAGTGATGGAAAATCATGATCACTTGTAAGATTCAAATTAGTGAAGAAAGTAACATAACTCATTCACCCTTGTACTTTATTTAAAAGTATTCTACTAACTTTTTTACGATTGTTTGATCTAAATAAGACTTATGATGTAAACTCACAACCTATGATTTTAAATGTGTTCAAAATTTTACTATAAGGGAATTGCTTTGGTTCATGACTTTTAGCACTCATTCTAAAGGGTCTGATTGTAATTGTGATCTAATTCAAAAGATGTACGTCTCTTGAACCAATTGTTTCAAACTTGAAATTCAGAAGATGATTTGTGATAAGAGTGTGAAATATAGAATTCCTTTGTGAAATCAATGAATTTCAAACATTATCTACACACTAAGGGAAGAAAAGAGTAACCAAGTAATATAGCAAAAAGGATAGGGAAACCTCATGGAATCAAACATGGATGAAACCAAAGGGGCAAAGATGGGACTAGGCCCCAATAGCATCACAATGGAAAATATATCCTACACCACTTAAGATATCCGAATTATCAAGATCAAAAGGTCTACATACTACATGAGCATAAGAAGAAGTATCACTTAAAGTGATTGTTCTCATATGGATTGCATAAGCTAGTGCTCTCTCTTGAGCAATGGATACATGTTCCCTAAAAAAAGCTATACAATAAGCTAAAGAGATTAATGCCCCATGTTGCCTAATATTGTAGGCTCTAGCGCACTCTCTCACACAAGCATGTCGAAGTCAGTATCTATAGCTCCTTATAACTTCAAAGCTAGAGGAACTCTCTACATACCCCTATACTTGGAGACCTTGATTGCTGTTGCTCCACTCGTTGTCCATCTAGAGGGATGGATAATCACCCATCCGAAATATTATCACATATAGAATCTATGATCACAATATTTGCAATAGTAACCTAATCCTCTCAAATCAAGTATAGGTCTGTCGCAAAGAGAACGATAATGACACATGGTATTCCATCATGTTTCTACTCCCACGTGCACAATCACAACCCACCTTGATTTTAGGGTTTTGATAGTTAATGTTAATTATCAAAATCCTAAAATCTAAAAACACTAATAACTTTTTATTCAGATCTCCATAATTTTCCAACTAGGTTCCAATAGAACCAAGGTAATAAAAGTAATAGATTGGAATAAAAAAAACCTGACCAATATATTTGATTTGAAAAAAATCACTCGAAATCCCAAAAATAATAAATTCACTAATATCTCTATATACAATTCTCCATTGCGTGCAATTTAATTACCAATAGAACTGAAATTGAAAAACGAAGAGAATTTTCTATTCACTCTCAACTTTTTACAAAATATAACGCCACGAAGTGCAGAAAACTACTCATGCCTCCTAACCTACTCTAGGCTTACCCTGTAACCCTGTCCAACTCTATAACGAGATGCTCCGAAGAAAATTTGGTGTTATGTAAACCTATATCTTACATTTTTTGATTTCATGATGCTCGTGAACATAACTAAAAAATTGTGGAAAGGAGATCCATAGAGCAAATATAGATTGGGAAAATCTTTTTGATCCAGTAAGCCTTCACTAGGGCTTCATGATGAATGAGCACAATTGAGATAAGGTCACGTTCTGGTCTCAGCACTATACCCAAAATAATACAGACAATTTGTCGACTTCAAAATTTGCACAAAGAGTTTCCGTTGGCATACTGAAAGTCAATTAGAAATCAGACAGCATCCATTTCACTAACTCTCGACGAAAAGTATATCAACGTTCCTTGTGTGACCAGTGGTCAACCTCAAATAAGAAACGGTCAAGTTTCTCATGGCTCATGTCCTATACTCCTATAATCAAGAATCAACCAGAGTTGAATATTTGCTGCAATCATGATCATAAGATGCCATGGTGGTGTGAGATATGGACTGCGGATGGATGAGATAGCACGGTCGAACATACACATTAACGTACTGTTCTGCACAGTCTGAATCTGGTAATGGCCATTCTTGAATCTTGTTCAGTTTAGGTGCCTACCTGGTGCGATGTTCTATTCTTCCCTTGGCGTCAACTTGGTAGATCTACCAAGTTGACGCCAAGGGAAGAATAGTGCTGCTGGGTGTTACTGTCCTGGACGAGAATTTCGTACATTCCACGGTGGCCTGAGCCTCCCGAAACCGTCCGTCCCGAAAGGACAGTAGAGAACGGGATGGGTCAGTAGTAACAGGAGGTTCCCACAAAACTCCAAATTTCGGTCTGGCGCCGTTCACTTAATCTGGCGACGTTGGGATCCAGCCCATTTCATAACGACAAAAAAAGAACATGTGCGCCAGGGACCGTGGATATAGAGTCGACAGACGGAAGATCACCGGAGAGAATCATCTCTAAAAGGATACCGGGTTGCTCTATATCGAGCACACAGCATCAGAAATCGACGGTGCAAAGGAGCCCCGTCGTCAAACGCAAGCTATTTCCAGAGTGGCGCAAATTGTCAATTCGGATAGATGGCGCAATGACAGCCTCCCGCGAATGGAACCCCAGCACGTGTGAAGCGCAGCCAAACGCACGTTTCGAGAGAACGGGACGCCCAGTCTGAGTTCCAAATCTCAACGCCGAGATCTCCTCGGACAAATCCGACAATAACCTGACGCACGAGCGGCCTCTTCCATTCGGGCCGCGATCCAAACCACCCCGCCACCCTCCCTGCCAGTTAGCCACTGGGTTCACAGAATCCCAGTCCGTTCCTCCTCCTGGCTTCGCTGGGCTCTCGGGGTCGGGACGGCGATGTTTCTCTGGCATGATTCATCCCATGGTGATGTGCGACCGAGGTATATGTGAAGGCGACCGGGCTGACCGTGCTCGCAGTGTTCGGAATACTTGAAACTTGACTGGATCGACCCGCGGGGGCCTGGATCTGAGCGGAGTCACCGGGCCGCCTGACAGTGGGATAGCTACCAACGCTACCGTGGTCCCGGGACTATGTAATCCGATCCATGGTCTAGTTCGGTTAATTTTTGTTGGGTTTTGTTTTGTTTCCTTGGGATCCGTCAGTATCCGTTGGGGTTGGGTTCGATCGACTGCACCGTTGTTGCTGTTGTTGTTCATTTGGGGAGTGATGGGGGCGAGATCTGGGATGCGATTGTGATTGTTCTCCTGCTGCTGCCCGTGCGGCAGCCTAATTAACTGCTAACTGCGTGCCTGCTGCTGCTGCTGGAGGTGGTGCTGAGATTGTGATTTCGGTCGTTGGAGGTCGTCGTCGCGCTCGCGCTCGCCGCATCTTGGATGATCATGACGAGGAGGGGGCGCGCGGGGGCTGCCGGTGGTCGTTTCTCGTCGAGGCACGGAGGTCGATCGATCTACTCATGTGCTGCTGCTGTTGCTGCGGTGATGCTCCTGCGGTGAGGACATGGACCCGTGATGCTCCTGCTGCTGCTGCTGAAGACGACGACGACGACGACGACGTGGGGTCCGGGTCCGAGGCCGTGCAGGTTGTTGTCGCAGTCGCGGTCGTGGTCATTCCAGTGAAGTGCATGCTCGGTTCAAGCTTCTACGAGCTAGAGTGGTGCTCCAGAAATGGGTCAATCGATCGATGCACATTCGGAGAGAGCGAGCGATGGAGGAGACGAGACGAGAGTGGGCAGGGACGATGAGAGGAACGTCAGGTCGAGGGCGACGAGGGAGGACTGGGATTGGGATTGGGAAGGGGTGCTCGGCGCAGCTGGAACTGATGCTTCTGTTGCTGGTTCTCCCGCTGGCGCAGGTGGAGCAGGCGGGAGCGCAAGGAGCGAGCCGGGAAGTGATACCGACGGAGATAGTGCTGGACAGTGGAGTACAGATTCAATTAGCGGTGCTGGACTACGGGAACACGGGATTCACGGGCAATTGGTCGAATCCCGTTCTGCAGTCGCCGAATGGGAGGTACCAGTTCTCGCTGCAGCTGGCTGATGTGGAGGACACGCATTTCTGCTGGGTGGCCGTGGTGGACAAGGCGAATCGCAAGATATTGCGGTGGCGAGCGCCTTGCAATGTGTCGGTGGAGGTGGACAGCTGCAAGCTCGTGGCCACGGCCGACGGGGATATGCAGTTCTTGACGGGCTCGGGAGCCGTGGCATGGCAGACCAACACCAGCAGCATGGGAGTGCGGATGCTGCAGCTGGACGATACGGGCAATTTCATCATGAAGGCCCGGGATGGCGCGGTCGTCTGGAAAACGGCCAACCACCCCGCCAGCCCTCCTTCGTGCTTGAATTCCGGCGCTCTCGAGCTCCACGACCCGTCCGCCGGCCAGGACCCCGCGCCCGGCCCCCCTCCCAGCCCTCAAATGGGCGGGAGCTTGGCTGCCGCGTCCGTCCTGCGCGCCACCTTCTTTACCCTCCTAGGACATTGTCTGCTCAGCCTTTGACTACCTCGGGGGTGTATGCAGACGGCAGCTTCAAATCAATGGCTCATCGGCCGAAGGGGAGCTCTTAGTCGTGTCTCCCAGCGCAACTGTAAGTGTGATGAAAGCTCTTGTCAAAGGATATGAAATTATGAATGCCGGACGCCCTCAGCAGTCGTCGAGAAATTTGAGGGCTGGGGAGATTCCAAGGCACCGTGTGCTTCTGATCAACACCATCCCAGAGAGAGAGGTGGAAGGAAGGAAGGGAGGGATGGGGGCTGTGGTGGTCAGATTATTGTATATTTATCGGTGCAGGGATGCTGAATTTTTTCATGGTCATTTGGTGCTGAGAAAAGTGTGTGTGAAGGAAGGCGCTTGGGAGGTGCTGTTGGGATGCGCATCATGAATGGGGTAGGGATAGCAGAAAGGATGGATGGAGCTAGGGTAGGACAACAAGTAGGGTGTATGTCGTAGGAGAGATACGAAGGAGTTTGCCCCCGGCTTTGCAATTGCAACCGAGTACACACCGTAGGCAGATCTAGAGCAGGTTTTGGCCTAGGTACGTAGAGGAGGCGATGCCAGGCATTTTACAGCTGAACGGATCCCGTGGTTTGATGTGTAAGTCGACTGCATAGTTCCCGTTGAGGAACATTAGCGTCTGGAAAGAAGGAAAAATGAAATGTTTGGTTGTTGTTCAATCTCTGCCACTGCTGCTGCTGCATGTTAGCTTATCAATTATTGAAAACAAAAATCGGTGAGGGAGTTTTATCCATGCTTTTGGAAATCTTTCACTGATCGATACTTGATTCGATTTACAGTCTCGATCAGCCGTCGCTGTAGCTGTGGGTATTTGATCCATCTTGATTGTCATGAAGCTTGCAAGTGGTAGCTGTCAATCATCCACATGTATCGGGTGTTTCATTCTGAGGTACACACACATGCACGGCCATTTGGAGGTGTAACAAGGTCTGCTCATAAAAGAGCTCGACGGGATTGGGGAATCTTTTGCTTCCACTCAGGCCCGATAATTTAGCTGTACGTCAAATATCGCACAGTGCGCAGGGATTTGTGACATCGCCCACTTTTGAGATCCCTCTTTCGGACGAATTCCAGACGAAAATGTTGCTGAGAAAATTGTCGTTAGGTTTTGGCCAGCTGAGAATCTTCTCTCCGTCACAAGATGTCTCTCTTGACTGTCCAGTATCAGGGCTTGGTTTGGAGTCACCCTTCACTCCCGCGCTTTGTTTATGGATACTGGCAGCAGTTTCTTGCATTGCTAGCTAACTCGCGATGAGGATTTCCAGTGCTCCTGTCGATGGTCTAAAGCTTCTAGTACACAGCCTGTCACATTAGAAATTTCGTCTTTTCAAGCAGGGAATGCCTTCTCAATCGAAAGTCTCTTCAAGAACCGCGCTATATCTTTGGCGAAGGCTTTCCGTCATTGATGAATTTCAGTGGTATGTACCATTGCAGGCATGTTTGTGTATGCTCGAAGATTCTGCATGAACCATGCTCTGAGATTATAGATGTGGAGTTGTCACGTAAAGATGGAAGGCTGTCATAATGGCCGAGAGCTTTCTCATGTCGCGTACATTTATTCGGTCTGAAAGGCAGCTTCAAGCCGTCTCTGAGTACTGGAGTCGGTCTAACAAAAGGGTTGTAATCTCAGTGCCATGGGATGAGTCGCAATATTATGTAATAAAGATATGTAGACTCAGGCGAGATGGTATATGCAGTGACATTTACAGTGCCTAAGACTGCTTCCAATTTGCTATTACAGTTCTCAATTCTTGGACCCTAGCGTTATTAGTTGTAACAGATCAGATCTACCAGAGGTACTAATTCCAAGAAGCACCGAGACGACGTCACTCCAAACCTTCACAGCATGCTCACAGATGAATTTTGGAATCGTGAGTTCCTAAGAACGATTTTGAAAACGTAGCAAGTATGTACAACAAGCACGCAAGTATTGCGCAACCGACAAGACCATGACCAGTGAAGAGGAGAAGATAAAGAAGACAATGAATAACTATGGTGAAGAGGAGAAATGCACATGAGTTTGGATCAGCAACAGGGAATGGTGGACTGCAGGAATCATACCTCCAGGTCTGATGAGACATCGAGTGTCAGACATCCGTCCCCGGACTATTCCCCCAGCCATAACACAAGCGAAACTGATGCGCATCGGATCGGTCACACTTCTTAAGCCTCAGGCGCACATGCATGTGCTGATAGAAACTTGCGTCTTGTACAGCACTGGTAATCGAATCGAGCAACGATCCAGCTTGGGCGAAACCTGTGGAATTGTCCTGCAACTATAGTAAATACAATTTGTGTGATTCATCGGGTATATACCCATGAATGTAGCTGAAAATGAAGCTCGTTCTCGTGTAGTGTACTCATCATCTATCCTTCCGACTGTTTGCTTGTTTTCCAGATTCAGGTTTTCCTGAGTTAAGCGCTCACCACTCCAGATCATCATCACATGCAGCTGGGCATGGATAAGTAATGCTCACCTCTTGGAAGGGCAAATACGACTCATTTATTGAATTTAACTTGCTTTCTGTCTCTTTCTTGTATTTACATATACAGGCATCAAGCTTGAGGAAGAGAATGGCAACTAGTGGTACCACCACAGGAGTATGTGACAGTCACAGCTATGGAAGAGGCATCAGAATTTGAAGGATTGAACCAGAATGGAGGAAGATGAGCGAAGCCTAACAGATTGAATCTGACAACATTCTGCAAGCATGCAGAATGTTGTCAGATGTAGCACCTTTGAAGCCTCCTCGAGTCCTCCTGCACGACGAGGACTGCAGAGTGAGAATTAGTTAAACCTCTGCATGGGGTTACAGCTAAACTTCCGGAGGGTAAGTGAAGAAGTTGTACGGGCTGGTTGGCTGGTTGGCTGGCGACCTTCAACTCATGCTCCTGTGCGGATGTCGAAGAAGTCAAATCACAAGCAGTACCGCCCCCAGAAGAAACGAGAGAGTCCGATGCATTAAAAGCAGGGTCTTCACAGCACAGAGCAGATTCAGCAGAAGCAGCAGAGCACCGGAATCTTGGGACAGGCAAAAGGAGGCGGGACGATGAGTGAGTGAGACCTGCTCAAAGCATTTGCACACTGAACACAGTCTCATCTCATGCTCATTGCCAATGATCCCATTTCAGAAATCTTATTTATTCACGATCCACTCATCCTTCTCCTGCCAACAGTTCACTGATGTCATCTCACGTCACAAGTCAAACCCTTGCAATTGGGCTTGAAACTACTGTATATATATGATTATAATTCTCACCTGATTCCCTGTTAATACTCAATTACTGGCCAAGCTGAAAGAGAATCAGGCCCAGGTGGGCCTGATTCTCCAGAGATGCCGTCACAACCAGAGATGCCCTAACTCGTAGATTATCGCTGCCATTAGTGGACTGAAAGTGAGAAGAAACGGAGGAGAAACGGAGTCATGAGGAAGTATTTTGTTAGAAATAGAGATTTCATGATAGAGAATTTCATCATGGGGACGGATTCGTAGGGAAAATGCGTGTCAACCGTGTGTGAAGTTCATGAGCAGAGGTCTTGTCAACCTAATTTCAAGCTCTTCGTATACTTTTCGTGTGCTCCATATAGAAAAGACATCTTTAACAACATGCACCTTGATCCATCCTGGCAAAGCAGTCAAATATTGGGTACAGAATCTACTGATGTCCAGAAGTCAACGACACTCTGAAAATCTGGAACTTTTATCTTGTGTACTACTACTGACTACTGACTACTCACACCTGTGTCAATGAGACTGATAAGCTTTGGACAAATTTCCATCTACCTTCACAATGTGGTTGAGATCGAGTGCCCTGGGCATATCATGTAACGAGCCATGTGCGTAGGCAAGGCCTCGGGGGGTGCTTCTGTGCTCGCTGGAACCCGGTCCTCATTAACTTCGTGAATCTTGGAACGCATCGAGCTAGACACCAATGTCCAAGTTTGGAGCCTGAGGTTTCTAGACAAGGTTAAACACAATTCAAACACAGGCTCTGGCGTGGCAATCCCATAAGAGTACGTCAATAAGCGACCAAATGTCTTTGAGGATAGCAACAAGAGTAGAACCTGCGGGGAACTATAGGTTTGCAGATTCCATATGCAGAAGTGGGAGCAGAAACCCACAACATCACATATGTCAGAGTGCTAGGACATGTTACAATGGATATTATTTTAGATGCGGGTAGACACTCTCAGTCTGTGAGCTATGCTCACAGTTCACTAATGGTAGGGATGAACATAGTGGGGGAGCCAAGAGCTGCATTGTTGGTTTATCGTAGAAATGAAATCCCAGAATCAAGAAACATAAGGTAAAGAACGAACTGCAAGCTCGAGAAATCTACTGAGAATTGCAATAATGTGTAGCCTTATTGTGTGACGTCATTGGAATGGACTGGCTTGTGCATGGAAGAGACAGTGGATAATCTAAGGTACCGTACACGAGGAAACAAGGATAAGTCACATTAGTCAGATTCAGCACGAATTAATTCATCAGCGCCACCGTCAGGTTCACTGCTTGTTTACACATCAATTGCGTCCGGGGATGTTGTACCAGTTCCAATCTGCCTGGGTCAACAGACTCTGCGGCTGAACGTGTAGATGAACGTGCTTAAAATGTAATGAAATTACAAACAAAACGGATGCGGAGTACCATCAGCATCACTCATTCCGACTTTGTGCCGAAGGTAGCAGTACCGGTGAGATAATATCAAAGACGAAAGGTCAAGCAGTAGGATCGCAGATCAAGGAGCCCATTACACAGAGGAAGTACAGAAAAGACTTCGAGACAGCGTGTTCAGTTCCTGAAACTTACCAGAGACCGTACAAAGCGGATGTACATCCAAGAAAGGGTGGTATCCCTTCTAGCACTTCTATTGGGATGTACATCCAAGAAAGGGTGGTATCCCTTCTAGCACTTCTATTGTTCTTCCTTGTACGATTTGATGGGGTCTTCTTATCCCTTTTGTTATTATACTTTCTCGGCCATTCTAGCACTGCCAGTGAATTGTAGTAGTAGTCCACACACGTGCTCATAAAAGCTTGCCATGGAGATTGCGGTTTCATCCCCTAATACGGTATGAATTAATCTTCGAGTCACTCAATAGAAGTAATTCATTGTAATGTAAATTGGATTCACTAGTAAATAGTAATTTAATTTAGGGTTACTTTTGTGGTTGACTATATTTGACAGATAAAATATTAGGTGTTTTATTAGATACAAGTTCCAGCTTGTATATAAGCATATTGCAGTAATAGAAATAATTATCCTATATATAAAGGATATGTGAATCACTTTGATTAATGGAATCACTTTAATGTTTTCAAAAGTTTATATGATATTTTGAATGCTATTGGGCTAGTGATCAAGCTACCAACCATTTGATTTTTAGATATTATTTTATCTATTGAAGTGGAGAGTCACTAGGGTTTCGGATTTGTGTGTCCAAACTCAAAGTTGAGACTGAAATGAGGTATATATTGTTCCTCAGTCTATAAAATTATCAGGTTAGAGATTACATCTTGCCATTGATCATTCCCTTAGTATTTGATCACGCATGTAAACTATACATTGAGAGTTTTGACATCATAAGGATGGCTCATGATCAACCTGAGTGTTAGATTGAGTGTGGGCAAGATATGGAAGTGCAAGATAGTCCAAAAGACCTACTATGGTAGGAGATATATCATCTCGAAGTGATTCATGTGGATCACATCTATACAATGAATTTCAAAATATTATGGTTCCACCGTGGGGGTAGAGAGGTTCATAGAGTTGAGATATTGAACACACTCAACTATATAAGACGGTTCTATAACGCAGAAGAGATCTTGAGATTGTATGAATACTTGAAATATTGTAGATCTCCTCCATAGAACATTGAAGAGAATTATGTTGAAGAGGTGTTTGAACACAATTACCTTGTCACCTTGAGGCTCTTGAAGCATAATCTCAACAATGACAACCTTGAGATGGTTGAAGATATTCAATATGCATGGTATATTTGATTCAAGCTAAGGTATGTGAGTAAGATCAGATTATTTACAAAAGCAAGATTAAGGTGACTAGAGATGTCTCCTTTGAAGCTTAAAGATGAAAATCATGATGTGATAGGTCACATGGCTAAACTTCATTCTTGTTTCACTAGGATAGAGTGATACACAAGGGGAAGAGCAAAGTGACTTGTAGATGCTACTCTTGTGGTGAAAGATGTCACTTGAGCTTCCAATGCAAAAAGTTCAAGAAAACACATATACTTCCAAGTCTAATCACAAACATGAGGATAATAGGAGAGTGGTGAAAAAGAAGGAGAGAGCCAACATGGTTGAAGAAGTTTTTTTGGATGAGAGTGATTTTAGCAACATGAATGTTGAAACAAAATATGAGAAAGTTAGATATCCTTGTTGATCCTTGAACTCATCATGTAATTCTCATATGAGTTATAAGAGTCATCTTTTCAAGAGCATGAAGAAGGTGTTGAGGTATGTAGAAAGTGGAAATGTGATGAATATCTAATACTTGGAGTAGAAATTGTGCATATGACTTTTTTTGGAGGAGAAAATAAGGATAAAAAGTAGACTATGATACTTGAGAAAGTTAGATATTTACTGTTGATCCGTAACATGAATACACTGAGAAACAAAACATCCAATCAAGAGTCGACACAAGAAAATACGTGGTTCACCTCACTGAGGCTACATCCACAGAACACACAAAGTTACTTTACTGAATAACCCTAATTGTGTCACAGAGAGCTTCTGTGAGCCCTCTTATATAATAGTACCAGCCCTAGCCTTGGTCTAACTAACTATAGTCAAACTAACTAGAGTTACTCTAGACCTGAGTTAACTCCTAACAATCTCCCCCTTGACTCATGTCTTGGGGTCTCTAACTCTTGTTATCCATATAGATACTCTGCGGGAAGTCCTAGAAGGAAACCTGAAGCATAGGTCCTCCTGTAAACAAGGATTAACTAGAACTAAGCTGTAGCCTAACTAGGAAGGAGTTAAGCATATACAAGAATCAAACAATTACTAGAGTAACTCTACTAGTGCTGCCTCCCGTAAGAGTCTGGGCGAGGAGAGTTGATGTTCCAAAACCCAACAAACCCGGGGAGATGCGTCCCCTAACAGTTTGTAACCCCCGAGACAAGATCATTCAGCAAGCGTTCTTAAACGTATTGCAACCCATCTTCGACGTCGGCCCCTTTTCTAAGCCAGGAGCCTTTTTCTAAGCCAGGGGCTTGGTAGCCCTTCTCCGTTGAGTTTTGGTTTGCAAAACCTGCATAGTAGCACAATGTTTCATGAAACTCTCTAAAGGAATAACTTTGGTCAATGCATCAGCTGGATTGAGTTTACCGTCAATCTTGACTAGCTCAACCTTCTTATCGGAAACTGCATCTATGATAAAGTGATATTTGATGTCGATGTGCTTCACCCTGCTATCAATTACTTTATTTTCTACAAGATATAATGCATTCTGACTATCACAATGGAGATTTACAACATCCTTTTTTAATCCCATCTAAGCGATAAGTCTATTCAACCAAATAGTCTCCTTTGTTGCCTCCGTTGCTGCTACATATTCGGCTTCCATAGTTGACTGAGCTATGCACTTCTACAAGGTAGATCTCCAACTAACGCATCCATCTCTAAGTGTAAACACATACCCAGTTGTAGACTTCCTCTTGTCCATAGTTAACATCAACGTAACCCAACAAGGATTTGGCATTTTCCAATAAACCATCAAACAAAATATCATAATCCTTAGTACTCTTGAGGTACCTGAGAATCCACTTCATAGCTTCCCAATGCACCTTCCATGGATTTGACATGTACATGCTCACCTTGCCCATAGCTAGAGCAATATCAGATCTCGTGCACACCATCAAATACATGAGGTTGCCCACTGCCTTGTCATAGGGAATTGACGACATCTTTCCTCTCTCATTTGCATCAATTGGACATTGAGCTGATGAGAGCTTAAAATGTACCGCCAAAGGAGTCCACACTCCTTTAGAGTCTGCCATGTTAAACCTGTCAAGCACACACTGAATATACTTGCCTTGACTTAACCATAACTTCCTCTTCTTCAAATCCATATGAACATCCATACCCAATATCCTCTTGGACTCATCCAAATCCTTCATCTTGAATGCAGATTTCAGTTGCCTCTTGCATCTATCGACGTCGGATTGTTCCTTTGCCAAAATGAGCATGTCATCCACATAGAGTACTAGAATAATAAGGCTAAAGATCTTATTATTCACCTTCTTCATGTATACACATGGATCAAACACACTCCGTGAAAATCCTTGTGCTTTCATGAACTCATCAAACCTTGCATTCCATTGCCTATGAGCTTGCTTCAATCCATATAGAGATTTGAGCAGTCTACAAACTAACTTCTCCTGACCTTTCTTCTCATAGCGAGTAGATTGTCTCATGTAGATTTCTTCCTCCAAAGATCCATACAGAAAAGCCGTGACAACATCCATCTGATCCATAACTAGACCAAATATTGCATCAAGTGCACATACCATACGAATTGTAGCATACTTTGATGTAGGTGAGAAGATTTTGTTGTAATCCACACCTTTCTCTTGTGTGAAGCCCTTAGCCACCAACCTGGCTCTGAAGATACTCTTCTCTTCATCTGCTGGATTATCCTTCAACTTGTACACCCACTTGCTATCAACCAAAGGTTGACCCTTTGGAAGCTCCACCAACTCCCAAGTCTTGTTCTCAACAAGCTATTGCATCTCACACTCCATAGCAATATCCCACTCAAGCTTATTGATAGAGGCTTGAGCTTCTCTATATGAACAAGGTTCTCCTTCCAAGATCAACGCATTGTCATCATCATTCTTAGTTTTAATATCATGATCCTCAAGAATAGATGAATCAGCCCATGTTCCATACCTTTCGGGAGCTCTACTAATCCGATTTAATGATCTCCTAGTAGATGGTCCTGGTTGATCTCCAACGTTTTGTGCTGAGTCTTGAGGCTTAGGAATGACAACTTGCTCCTCCAATTCATGTTGTTCAAGAATTTGCTCCATCTATTAAGGAGCTTCTCCTTGTGGCGCATCATTAAACCCATAATGATCAATCTCCCCCTCAACAACATCCGTGAGTGGAGATTTGTCCTTGTCAGTACGAGGAGCTTGAGATATCTCCCCCTCTTTCAATGATTTGGGCTCATCGAAAGAAACATCCCTACTGACAATCACCTTACAAGCTAGAGGATCCCATAGCTTATAACCTTTCACATCACTTGAATATCCAAGAAAACGACACTTCTTGGATGTAGGATCCAACTTGGTCCTATTCTCCTTAGGTATGAGAGGATAAGCCATACAACCAAAAATTCTCAAATGACTATAATCAGCCCTCCGTTCGTGCCTCAATTCAAACGGTGTCAAGAAATTGATTGCACTTGAAGGAGACACATTTACCAAATACACTTTGGTATTAACAGCTTCAGCCCAAAATTCATATGGTAAACCAGATTGGCTCAACATACTACATACCTTCTCCAAACTGTTCAGTTGAGCCTCTTAGAGATAGCATTTTGTTGCGGAGTATAAACCGTGGTGAGATGACGAGTGATCCCCTCCTCTTTGCAGTAACTTCTAAACTCCTCAGAAGTATACTTCCCGCCATTATCCGAACATAGATATCTCACCTTGTGACTAGTCTGAGTCTCAACTTGGGCTCTCCAAATTTTGAAAGTTGCAAAGACTTTAGACTTTTGTGTGAGAAAATAGACCCACACAAATCTTGAGTAATCATCAATAAATGATACATAGGACCACTTTCCAAAATGTGAGGCTTTAGGAGAGAGTCCCCACACGTCACTATATACATACTCAAGTAACTCTTTGGAACTATGAGTTCAAACACCAAAGGCTTTTCTATCTTACTTGCCCATAACACAATGTTCAAAAAATTCCATGTCAACTTTACCTAAATCAGGTAACAAGCCCTTACCACGAAGGAAGTTCAAGTACCTCTTAGTTATGTGTCCCATGTGAATGCCAAACATGAGCCATCTCAGGTCGAGATCTTGTAAGATTGACTTCATCACAAATGTTATTGCCCTCTATCACATACAGATTTCTATGCTTGTGTCCTCTTAAAATAATCTTATCACCTACTCTCATCTCAAGTTCTCCTTGTTTAGAACTCCACTCAAGTCCTTTTGAATCTAACATTCTAAGAGAGATAAGATTCTTTCTCGTTTCAGGTATAAACCTAACATGAGTCAACGTACGTTTGACTCCATCAAACATGTGAATCTAGACAGATCCAACACCTTCAATCCTACAGGGTTGATCATTTCCCATAAGAACTAAACCGTTTGATATTGAGAAAATATGAAAAAACTCTCTAATGTAACAAATGTGATAAGAACAAACACTATCTAGAATCCATACATCATCAACGCCCTTTGGTGAGTTGCATAGGCATACCTTTGGCTTCATAGTCCATCTTCGAGCAAGTCATCCTCCTCATCAAAATATTGAGCCACATTGGCCAAAGGAGGATCATTAGCCTTGGTCTTCACACGACATTCCTTCTTAAAGTGACCACTCATGCCACATTTCCAACAGACCACCGTCTTCATATCTTGGGATTTACCCCTAGACATGGATCTATCTCTAGATCCAAACTTCTTCCCATCCTTGTGATTCCGTGATTGTGACCATCCATAAGTCACATTCAGTGCCG
The DNA here is from genome assembly GCA_014180765.2 of Marchantia paleacea. Taxonomy (NCBI): domain Eukaryota; kingdom Viridiplantae; phylum Streptophyta; class Marchantiopsida; order Marchantiales; family Marchantiaceae; genus Marchantia; species Marchantia paleacea. The sequence continues at coordinate 1,013,007 of MUAA02000097.1, forward strand.
TACCAGATGAAGAGGATGAAGTAGAGGGCATCATCATCTTCTGCTGTATGTCATCAGTCAATAAAGCACTTACCACCTCATTGTAAGTGATCATTTGTCTATCATGATGGAGCAACACTCGTGACAATGACTTATATGAAGCAGATAATAAAATTAACAGATGAAGGGCCTTCCTCTCAATAATTATCTCCTCTCCAAGATTCTGAAGATCAATAACAAGATCACCAAAGGCATCAATGTGATCTTGTATCTTCGTACCTGAATCTTTCATCTTGAAGCTCATGAGCTTCAAGGAGGTGTACAATCTGTTTAATAACTCTTTGAGATAAAACCATCGTTGAAGAGCCTCAAACAATAAAGTACAATTGTCATACTAATCAACTTGCTTCAGAATTGAAGGTTATAAATGGAATATAACAATACTCACTACTTGCTCTTGAAGGTAATTCCAGTCTTCATCATTGAATGTAGAGGGTTTAGGCCTCAATGTCTTGCCCAAACTGGAATCTTTCAACTTGCCTTTGACTTGCCTCTCCCATAGAAGATAGTCACCACGCCCATCATATTTGACAATGTCAAATCCAACTCCTCCTGTCTTCATGACAACCATCTCGCTCCGTCTAGCCTTTGAACTTGTTCCTTGTGACATTTGGTCAAATGAAACCTCCAAGATTGATTCTTTCCCACTCATAGCAGTCCGGCCATCAAAATCACAGTATGATCAGTATTAGATAACTCAATTCCACCCACAGTACCTTTCATCAAGCTAACCAGCTCTTCATTGACGACCTTCAAGAGTTGTTGTTAAGGGCGGACGCCTTTAACAACTCCAGTGCCTATAGTTTTCTCCGTTACAGATTTGAGACATTTTTGAATCACCGGCAAACTAACATCCACCTCCAAATTTCCAGGTTCTCAACCTCGAACGCTTTACCTCCTTATTCATAGACAGCCGGAAAATATCTGAAATGAGCCGTAGGTCCACGAGAGCTTGCTGCCATTACCACATGGATCAAATCATGGACGCCATTATTCTTGATTTGCAATGGACTCCTTTCTTCACTCCACCCGTCCACATTCATTTATCGAGGAAAGACGAAGTAAAATATCAAAAGGGATGGGAAGACCCCATCAAATCACATTCATTTATCCCACAAGGTAGAAATGCAACGACCACATCAAGTATCCATTTGATAGAGGCAACATTGGCAGACAAAACGTTGGCACTCGTGACTGATGTGCAAGCGGAAGTAAATTGTATTCCGCAGTGCCACTTCAAAGACGTGGAAAGCCCCAATTGGGATGCGCTACAAAATAAGCAATCTTCAATATGTGTTGCTTTCAGAAAGTCTTGAGAGTTGCTCAGACTTTGCTTGCTCCAGGTTCATCCCTTGCGCTTCCTTCTCAACTTGGTCTTTTCTCCATATGTCCTTTGTAGTAAAGACTTCTTTATTCTCTAGTTGCTGGTGGTTAACTGCATAAGACGCAGTGAAAATCCTCTTGTAATCGGTAATTTTGCCCAGTACACACTTGACAGAGATGGGAATGCTCCGGCTGAGGATGATTTGGCCCCGAAGAGAGACTAGCCGAACGAATGCGAGGATCCGAAGGGCTGAAAGCCGGCAGAGAAGGTATTACTGAATGATGCAAAACCCGAAGAGGCTTGGAAAGACGGATTTGACGAGATGTTGACGATGAAAGGAGTGATTCCGAAGCCCGTCCTAAACGAGCTGGCAAAGACGTTCTTTTTTCTGGACAGTTGCTGGAATGTCTCGGAGCTCGCCCCGCTAGGCTCGACTGACTCACTCTCGCTCTTGGCTCTCGCGAAATCTTTCGAGTACCTAGAGCACGAAATTGTCACAACCTCCACCAAAAACTTCTCCAAGAAAGCAGCGATCTCAGCTCGCATGGACCGAAGACAACGGCACTACTCATTCCTCAACTGCTCTAATATGCGCATGTTCTCTCCTCCACTCCGGGCACACCCATAATCAAAATAGATCCCTTCACGCACACATTCACTTCTTCTCTCCCTCTCTCTTTGATTTATCACTCGCTCTTGCCTTTCCAAAAGCACAACATACTGATTTAAATGACTGACTGACTCTATGCTCTCACCACGTCCACCGATTCCTCTCAAGAAAACACAACAAGAAACAAAACGATGCACCAACCCTTCAATCTGTTTGTATGTTTGTGCTTCCTCTCTTCTTTCATGTTTGCCTCTCGCGGAGGCAAGGCCACAAGAATTCTAATATGAATCCCTCTATTTGCACTTGCTTCTCCTCTCTTGCATCGAAGCACGCTCTGTTACCAATTGTTGATCCATAACAAGAATACACTGAGAAACAAACATGCAATCAAGAGTCAACACAAAAAAATACGTGGTTCACCTCACTGAGGCTACATCATGGAACACACAGAGGCACTTTACTGAATAACCCTAATTGTGTCACAGAGAGCTTTTGTGAGCCCTCTTATATAATAGTACCAGCCCTAGCCATGGTCTAACTATTCGAAGAAGTGGGAGAGCCATACTTGAAGAAAAAAAATCAGTACAACAAAATGCACTTGGGAATTTGTAGATCTTCCACCAACAAGAAAGACCATTGGATGCATATGGATCTTCAAGGTGAAGAGAGAAGCTGTTTGTGAAATTCTAAAGTACAAGGCAAGATTAGTCACCAAGAAGTATCACTCCATAACCTGATGCTTGTGTCATATATAGGTTGGCTTGCACAAATGATCAAGATGTCATCATGTCAATCTAGAATAATGATACATTCTCTCAAGCTAATGCATCTGACACCTATCTAATTTCATCATGTTTGACTATCCTCTAACCATCAAAGGAACAATACGCTAGGTTGCACATGATTTGTCCAACAAATGTCCATCCTTAAAGTGAGCAAACCAAACGTAGATAGTTGGAATCAATCCTAATCAAAATTGGAACATTGTATTAGGATAGTACGTGCGATACAAAATGACTAGATAAAAGTCTTCACAATCAAACATAACCCGACACCCTTGTTTGAGCAAGAATGGATGCAAGCTCTATATGTTGTGGATATGGAAATCTATTTTTATATAGATTTAAAGATTGTGTCATGATGCTTTCTTCATTCAAGTAGTTGCAATTCTCTAGTACATTTAACAACAAACTCTCAAAAGTGGAATGATTCTCTCTAGCTAGAGGTATTAGATCATAGATATGACTCCATTTCAATATTTGAAACATTTTTTCCAACATGATATCTCCCTTATTTTGAAATATGTGATAATCGTAATAAATTTTGATACTAATTTATTTTTATTAGAATCGTCGTCTTAATTTTTTATACTCTTTTCAATATATATGGTTTTAATTTTGTACTCTATGATTTGAAATTTTATGAAATCATGTATAATATTTTTTCAATTTTTTATTTTTATATGATTGAATTCAAATATTTACTCATAGCAATTAATATCCAAATGATTGTTAATTTTTGTTTTCTATCCAAGATTTCAATATATTTATCACAAAATGTAAACTTGATTTATAAACATTGTAATACTGTAGGAGCGTAGTTCTTAGGATAAGTAGGATTTTTTTTTATTTTTGTGAATAAAGAGTTATATTCGGGTTCTCATGAGGGTATTCGTCCGAATATATGTTGGTTAGACATGAATACCATTAGGCAGTTCAGACGAGTGAATTGCGAGGAAATTTAAGTGCGCGTTTGGGCCTTCTCTCAATTGAAGAATTACATGAAGAAGTGCAATAATGGGGAGAATTCGACCGCTTATTCTAATGGCGGATTGGACTCCGACGGAGTTGCTGAGATTGAAGAACCTCGGTGGAGCGGTTCTGTCATGACGATGGGTATACGTGTGCCCGGAGCTGTGCGATGAAGTCTGGAGAGGAAAAGCATTGACAGCAATCGGAAGCAGAGCTCAGCCGGAGAAGTGGGATGCAAGGCTGTGGGCGAAGGCTCTGGGGCGCAACCAAGAAGAAGACAAAGGTGGCGTCGATTGGGAGGGCTCGGCGATGCATATTGCATTCATCTTCGACGAGCAGAAGTGGTTCAACCCTAGAGAGAGGAAGAGGACGAATGACTACAAGCTCGACTTGATTAAAGATGTCTTCAAGAGGAAGGTGGCTCTCACCTTGAATCAGCTTTTCTCACCGTAGAGAACAATGTATGTAAGCATGCATAAGGTGAGGATTATAGAAGGGTTCATCGACGGGACTATTCGGATGAACTAGAGAGAGATCTTCACGAAGAACGTAAAGGCGATGGTGACTAAGCTAAGAGAAGACGATAAGACCATAGTCTATCTCTCGTCTTTCTTGATGCATCTGTACGCGAAGCTGGAGTGGTTGACGCCTAGGGAGAGGCAATTGTATCGACTGGAGAGCGGACTGTCGGACTTGGACGTGGACATCGACAGTGCCAGTAGCAGGTCGACGAGGAGTTTAGGAACAAGTGCTCCTCATGAACCGAAGAGAACGGGAGAAGTCAAGCCGGCTGTGCAGAGTAAGCCCGATTCGGATTCAAAACTTGAAGTGATTGGAACTTCAAGGAAGAGGAAGAGAGTAGTGGAGGACAGTCCACCAGTCACTCTGATAATTAGGAAGGATGTAGGGAAGAAGTAGGGCCACCGAAGACCTCTCGGCCAAAGATGATGGCAGTGAAGCCTCGGCCGAAAGCCTCGAAGGAGATTGCAGAACCTATGGCCTCGGTACTATAGCTATCGCATAAGCTGAAAGCTGTGGTGGTCTTGGTATTGCTAGAGCTGAATAAGATGGGACCAATGTATATGCCAGGGTGGGACCCTCAAGCCGATGGATACATTGATTTGATTCAAATGATGAACCGGTTGGCTTTGGGGAAAGAAGACCAATCCATTACAGTTTGAGAGCTGACAGAGAATGTGGACAAGTTGTCCAAGGAGAAGATTGAAATGGAGCAGAAGATCCAAGAGGCAAAAAAGGCCTATGAAGAGATTTGCTGTATTCGGGGTGCGGAGAAGGAGAAGGAGATTTCATTTTCTAGAGAAGGAGAATGCCCAACTTTGGGAGACGGTGCAGGACCTAAAGCAAAGACTAATTCAGGTGGATGTGGAGGCCTCTGCGAAGTTAACAGATGTGCGTAGCATCTGTTCACATGGTGTGATCGAGTTGAGGTGCAACGGTTAAAGCAGTTGGTGGCAGCAATGGAGAATCCCGATGACTCAAAGGACAGGAAGAAGGAGATGTATAAAGCGTTGGGTCGAGATTTCAGGGAAGCCATGGCTCTTCATCGACATGAGATCGCGGCAGATGTATAGGAAATGCAGTTAAAATCGATGCATTCACGCAAGCAGTGGAGGTGCGATCGAGCGGTTTAGATCAGAGTAGAAGACTTACGAGAGAGCGATCCGTGTAGGAGCAGTTAGAACATTCATTATAAATAGTCATAAGAAATAAAGTGGTGGGATCTTTCATCTTTGCAAGTGTCCAATCTATTGGGCTACAAATTGTAGTCAGGATAGAACGAGCACTCAAGGAGCTGGTGTGTGTAGGCTGACATTGTGTTGATTGATTCGTGTATCCGTGAAGTTATCTGGATATTCGCCCACGAACTGAGCCTGTCTGTAGCCATCAGAAGTACTGTGTAGAGTGTTTTCGCCGAAACGCAAACTCGTAACGAGAGAGATCCCCATCCCGAAGTAAAGCAAACATTGAAATCTATTTGATGTGATCTGTGGAATTGGTATTGTGATGGGATTGTGAAGGAATTGAGATTGGATTGATTGCCTTCTTTGTGAGTACTCTTCGGACTCTGCAGTCCAGAGTTAGAAAGAGGTCTAAATGCACGTTTCTCTTCTTTGCTAGTGTGGTTGGTCCCTCATTCCCTTGGGAACGAATCAATCTATACGAACTCGGACTTGGTAAGGCATACCCATGCTATTACATAAAGGTCTAACTTTTTCTTGATACCGCTGCCGGGGAATGAATTGATATGACAGCTAGCCAAGAATGGAAACTCCACGGTCACAATTGTGACCATAATTTTGTTCTTTTTACTAGAAACATTCAGTGTTATAACACTATGCATGCTTTATAATTGTTGGTGATCTGGAAATAACTAGGTAAACAAGAAACGATACATGAAGTTCTTACTCCCTTGAATTTCCATCAAGTCTTGTGAAATGTCGCTCATGATGATCCATGCACCCTTCGAGCAGAGAGCATGGTATTGGATGCAAATGATCAGTGAGCTGTAAGTTGTGTATCATTATTGGCTGATATACACCGATCACATGATGGTAGAGATATATCGTTGAGTGTTCATCAACAGGAGCATCAAGTGAAAATATGGACTCTAGTTGTATATCCAGAAGTTTAATCAGGCAGTTTAAACTGAAATTTAACCTTTGAGTGATTGGTTTAAGTTTTGGAAAGAAAATGTGGAAGCGAGGCAAATAACTGCTCTTAGTTTCCTCAAAGTCAGGATTGCTAAACACAAACAATAATCCAGCTAATTCGTTATGCGCATCATTACATATTGCATACAACTAAACAGATAACTTTCTGTCTACATATGAGTATGTGTTTACATAATGTGATCCATCATTCATACTGCATAACTGGTATTATCTCCTCATTTTAAATTCCATATTTTACCATCTTCCGAACGTACGTTTCAGTTCTGAACTTTTATGAGAACTAAACATGGATTTCTATTAGTAAATTTGTCCGAACACAGTTCACAATCATACAAGATAATCGAACACAGTTCACATTCAAGATATCCAGATACAGATTAGAACATAAGTATGATAAGACTGTAGCATATTAAATCCTACATCGTGATCTGGATGAGAAAAGACACCTGGATAAATAGCGACAGGAAAATCCGTTGAGGTGTATCCCATGGTTGCTGTATAAGTTAGACTGTGACAGAGTTGTGAATGTGATTATTCATGTATCTCTGGAGCTCTTGGTAAGCCGTTCGATCAGTCTCTCATTGGCTTGGTTTTTAAAAAGAAGATTGAAGTACAACATTTCAGTACAAAGACGAATTGAATTTCTATCACAGATAAGTGACAAGGCAATCAAGGCCAACACCAATGCCGACCTAGATTTGACACCTGCAAACGCTTCTAATCAAACTCTTTCAAACTAGGTCCCAGGTGACAAACTAGTCATTGGCTTGAAAATCTGAAGACTCCAAGTCCTTAGTCCCAAGTTGAAGTCTAACCCCAACCTGGAAGATGAGCATAAACAGCAATTGCTGGTGGTGAAAGGCACATTTCTTTTGAAACATTCAGCACAATTCAAGGTTTCCTACGACGAATGGGGACTTTATAGGTGACACAGGATAGGGTCCTTGCTAAAGAAGTAGAATCTAGATAAGAAACGATTTTGGGTGGAAAAGCTACAGGATTTAGCTGCAATTTGGCAAATTTGGTATAAACTCACCTGTGCTGCATGCACTCAAGCCCAGCTCTAAAGAACCTACCGGGTTGGTTTCTGGGTGGTAATGATGTAGCAGCTATGATTCATATAGATCCTGGAACATCATCAAACAGTTACCGAACAGCCCCAAAGACAAAGTATCAGTAGTATCTGATGAGAGTCCGATTAAAAGTTAGACAAAACTGTTTCACTAACCAAAGACAATTCTGTGTGCAGAAATTCTTTCATTCCGTGATAAGTTTCTTCAATATCTGGAAAAAGAATGGACACAAAACTTATAGTAATGTTACAGGTTTGTTTCCATCCTTGTACGATTTGATGGGGCATTTGATGGTTCCATTTTTTTATTCTACTGCGTCTCAGCACTTATAGTAATAAAAGCCCATTCAGCCCACCTTTCCGCTGCTCCTGAGAGCACTCAGTCCCTCTTTGGAAGGAAGGGAGGGTTGAGCCATTTGGGTTATGTCCAGCGCCTTACCAAGTTGATCAGATCTTCAACCATGCATGACGGAGAGGCGTACTAACGCTGATCGGTCCGAGAAAGAGCCTCCACCGGTGCATGTCCTATCGACGGAGGAAGAAGAGAACACCCCCGAACTCACTGCCAGAGGACAGCGTGCTGCTGCACATCAAGAACTAAGAAGGAAGGAACGTGAGCAAGGGTGGATCCGACCCTTGGGTCATCGAAGGAAGAAGACTCATGCGGAACCTGATCTAGTGATGAACGTGCTGGTCACATTCCACCCACATATGGGAAGAGCATAGCGTCTACGTCGAGAGGAAGAAGTGAACCAACAGCCCTGGACGTTTGGAGACTCGACTTGACAGGAAGCAGCTCTAACTCTTCGGAAGGACCTGTGAGCCCCAGTACCGACACCTCCACCAGAGCGGTAATGCCTTTGGGAGACAAAGCATCCGACGAAGGTGAACGGTGGTTGGCATTTCAAGAAGGGCCCAAGATCTTCGCTGTTGCAAGCGTGGGAGAGTTGAACGAACTCAAGGTGAACCTTGAGCCCTCGGTTCATAGACCTCCAACCGAAGACGATGCCGACTCATACATTTGGACCTTCGAGGCCATCTCCACGGCTAACAAGGAACAAAACTCCATGGACCGGAGACCAATCTTCCCTGGACTCCTCCGGAAAGGAGCCAAGGTATGGATGAATAATCAAGAGGAGAACCATGTGGCAAAAATAGCCACATGGGAGGGGCTCAAAAGCCGGTTTCTAGCCCGCTTCAAGGAGATGGGGTATGACAAGGTACTATGCAAAGACTGGGGGCTATTCGAAGAGGGAAGCACCAGAATCTCAGGGAGTACACTAAGCAATTCTTGAGCATGCTAGACCGAATGCCGGCTACCATTGCCAACACCAAGCCATATTCGGCGGCCATGGCCATAGAGTGGTATGTATCCAGTTTGGGAAAGCATGACCCCGATCAAGAGACAAGATGTTTTCATAATGTACCTTGTGGCTAATTGGATGAGATTTTATGACTTGATTGGTGATGTCATCACAACCAATTATACTTCTGATTGTTAGTTATGGATAAATATGGGATGAAATTATTTACATTCTATACTAAATGTTGGATGGATTTCAATGCCAAACATCCACACCGGTTCTCTTCAACACGTATGTATAAATTAGAATAATTTACGGACAGAAAAGAGTGTTGAGTGATCTTTTTGATAGAAATTATGGTGAAAAATACTTTAGAGCGTTTATATTATCATCCTGGACTTTTATGATTTCTATTTTGAAATATTAGATTATTATTATTCTTACATTGTATTAGTTTGAATAATTGAAAAACATAGAGACATAAGTTGCTATGAGTGAAATTTTTAAGTCAATCATGATAGAGATGAAAGAGTTAAGAAAAATTATTGTATGGTCATACAAAGCAACAAGTCATGGATGACAAGATCTTTGCATTAGAGAGTGAGAAGATAGGGAGAGAAAGAGTTGGTGAAACAAAAGAGAAGACTCCAATACAAGAGATTCAAACCCAACCACAAGCAACTCGTATTGACAATGAAGAGTCAAATAGAAGACTATTTCAAGAGATGGAAGATTAAATCAATCTTTTATTTCGTATGGGAAAGTCATGTAAGTTGAAGGCCTACAAGGACAATAGAACCATGGGAGTTTTGGAAGATGGATAATGAGGATGAATATACATCTATCACATTTTCATATTTTTGATTTTATTATAGTAATGTTCATGTGTTCTTATCTCATGAATAAGACTATTACATGGTACATTACATGAAAATGAATGCTTATAGAACGATATGCAAGATGGACTTTTTCAAAACTTTCAAGCGGTAAATTTTCTTCACATCGCAAGTTCAAATTTTGAAGTGATACATATATCACTTCTCGAAAAAAACAGTGATTTCTCTCTTATGTGCACGAAAAAAACCTTGTTCAATTCAAAATAAGTCACATCCTTGCAATCCTTGGGATCAATGATGATAGAAAACAGTATCATCAATGTCATGTTGTTGTGATTCTTCATGTATCTTGATGTTTTTAACATTGACCTTGTTAGTCTCCTGAATTTGCACATTTTTAAAGAGCAGGCCAAGAGCAAACTTCTCCAGATTAGTTTTGGAAAAGTAAAATTGAGTGATGTTTATGATGTACATGCTCTTTGCCACTTGACAAGTATCATGAAAAGATCAAGTCTCTTTTTTTTGTGGTAAAAGAACATTCTTAAAAATGAAAATTGTTAATTTTCACGATGAATTAGTCGATAGATTGCACATTGAATATTTTTATCTCCAACGTCTCACACATGCATGTTACTTGCGCACCTACAGAATTTAAGTATTATTTCTTACATGTGGTTCATGTAATCATATGAATTTGTCATACGACATTCAAAAGTTCAAGCATTTGTCTAACGCAACATTCTTTTGACATCTCACACGAATTTACATATGTTGTAGTTTCACTCAAGTTTTCACATGCATGCTTCTCTTCCAAGCCCTTACTTTCCTACATGCACATGCATTTAAAAATTGTCGCTTCTCCCAACATTCTCAACACTTGACGTTTTTCATATTCTTTGCCAGTGATGGATTGATGGTCATTGCCAACCAGCTCCGTGGAAGTGTGGTGGATGGAAAATTGCTTCAAACTCAGTTAAATTTTTCAAACATTTTCACGGAATGATTTTTTTCCTGAAACAAGTCAACATTATGATTATTCATAATGTTGAAAAGTTCATTTTTTGGCTTCCTATTGTTTACATTGCATATACAAAAGCTTGCAATTTTAAACTTGATTCTTTTTTCATATTAATGCATGTATTTTTAAATATATATATCTTGCTTTTTTTTGTTGAAGTTGAATGGACTACAAAATTTCAACAAAACATCATAGGTCTCAAATACATATTAATTTATTTTAAAATTGTGATTATTTTGAATATTTTTTCTCATGCCAAAATTACATCCTAAAATGATATGTAAATAATGCTAGATGACACATTTTGAATTTTAGGGAAAAAAAAATTTGCTATTTTTTTTTCATTATATTGTATAAAAATATTGCAATTTAAAATAAGCTATTTTTTACATTCATGCATAATTAATTTTTTAAACAATTATATTTTGTATCCTCTAAGTTTATCCTTGTATATAAACTCAAAATAGTATCATTGTCAATAACATATCAAATTATTTTCAAAAATATTATCAATTAATTTAAAATAAAAAATATTTTTTTATGCACAAATTATATCCCAAATATATTTCTATAAAATATAGATAACCCATTTTGATTTTTTGAAAGTTTTATTATTTGTACTTAGTATGGTCTTATTTTACATCAAAATTGAAAGATTTAAAAAAATCTTATTTTTACAAACTATTTAAATTTCATACAACATATGTCATAATAGTTTGGAAAAATGACCAACATTGGATATTATGGATGGTCGCACGATTATACAAGTACATGAGGTTTTATCTTATGGAGTTTGGTATTAGAGGGTCGTGATGGTGTGATTTGGAAGGATCATGTGCATAATTTTGTGACATATGATCTTCCAAACATTGATGGTTCTATGGATCCAAGCCTTGCAATTGTGAGAGCAGGCTTGAGATGTATGTTATGTGGATCATTTGTGGAGCATCTAGTATGTTGATTTGTGATTCTTGTTCGAGAGGATGGCATATGTCATGTTTGACACCTCCTCTCAATGCGATGCCGAGTGGGCGATGGAAATGTACGATTAGCAAGCAAGCTGGTTTGACTTTAGCATGGTATGGATTCCATATATGCGACTAAAGATGGGGCATTATAGCACCTGGCCTCAAGATCTTAGCCCCACGAAGAGCATATCATGTTATGGACTAAATGACTATCTAGTGTTAGATGAACTTTAACCCTAGTTAGGGGGACGATTGTTGTACACTTGTGTTGGTGTATGAAAATCTATGTAGTCTGATGGTTGATGTGATAGCGATGTATGTTATGATGCGATATGTATGAGCACGACAACTATCACGACTTATGTAGTGACATCCCTAGTTAGGTAGTTGTAGGCATGTAGAGCAGATATAGCAATTAGAGCCAATCGTGCAATTAGTGTTGTTCGCACTTGAATTTGCATTATGAATGACATCGCCATTAGGAGACCTAATGCTCAATGGGTAGAATTCGAATTAAAACTCCTTGGGGTGCAATTTTCGAAATTGAGTCTTTGAGAACGTGACTATGGTGAAAAGTAACTAGTGCATGAACCTTAGTCTTTGAAATACAAAGTGGATTTGACTCTCTTTTATATTATGGTTATGAACATAATATACTTGACATTTTGATGATAGAAAAGATTATTATGGTACACTTGTGTTGGTGTATGACAATATGTGTAGTGTGATGGTTGATGTGGTGAAAAGTAACTAGTGCATGAACCTTAGTCTTTGAAATACAAAGTGGATTTGACTCTCTTTTATATTATGGTTATGAACATAATATACTTGACATTTGATGATAGAAAAGATTATTATGGTACACTTGTGTTGGTGTATGACAATATGTGTAGTGTGATGGTTGATGTGGTGAAAAGTAACTAGTGCATGAACCTTAGTCTTTGAAATACAAAGTGGATTTGACTCTCTTTTATATTATGGTTATGAACATAATATACTTGACATTTTGATGATAGAAAAGATTATTATGGTACACTTGTGTTGGTGTATGACAATATGTGTAGTGTGATGGTTGATGTGACAACAATGTATATTGTCACATCATGGTGTCACCAACCCTTATGGTTCAAGGTTTTGGATTCCATATTCAACTTTGAGTTGTTTATATTCCGATCAGTCAATAAAGTAATCATGTGATAGAGTACATCTTGTCATTGATCATTCGCTCAACTAGACATAACATCTATGAATTGACATGAGAATCATAATAACAATCTAGCTGAATTGGAATTTAATTCAAAGTGAAAAATACTATATTGAGAATTGTGAACTCAATAGCATTGCTCAAAATTACCAGAATGTTAGAGTGTGGGCAAATGCAAGAGAGTCCACCAGAACTGCAATGGTAAAACAGATATGTCTCTCCTACCACATCTATACGATGAATTTCAAAATAATACATATATGCCTCTATCCAAAGAGATCCCAAGTAAGGGTAGTTTGAAAGATAGGGACTCGTAACTCTTCACAGAATAGCCTCCCAACAGAGTTTGGAAGCGATTGATCTAAATACGCACATAAAAATTGGGCAGACATTTCTAACGTAGAATTCACTTTTCATCGAACATAGAGTACAATATCTTTGATTCCTGCGAGAGTCAAGAAACCTGCCGAGTATCCTGTACAAGCTCGGAAAGGTTACCACAGCCTGAATCAAATCAACAAAGAAGGTACAGGGAACTAAACTCCAGCTTCAAGGACCAGCCTTTCCGTGAATCTGGTGAGACTATGTAAGGCACTTTTCGTAAGCTCTAGAGCTGTGTCTTTCTCAACTAGCTGTACCTTAAGGTTTTCTACAAATTCATTAGTTTCTAAGCTCATGCTACTGGGTGAAGAATAGGAAGATAGTTCTTCCGAGCTTTTATCTACGAGCTGCTTGCTGAGATCAGCCAAACTCTGAAGGGCACAGAGTGTACTTTCAATCTCCAACTTGGCTACTTCCAGGTCCATGGCCTCCGTCACCCCCATGGTCTGAACTCTGGCTCCGTCTCCTTCCTCCTGGAGAAAAGATCGCAGACTTGTTAGAGTCTTTGCCTCGGTCATCAATTCCTCGGCCAACTGGTGGAGCTCCTTTTCTCGGCTTTCCCATCTGGCGAGCACCTGCTTCAGCTCTTGCTCCTGTTGGAATAGGGCTTCCTGGGTTTCGACGAGCTCGTTGTCTTTCTCCTTCAAACATTCCTGCACAGCTTCGAGCTCGGCTTCCACTTCCTCCCTCAAAATTGCATTCTCCATGGCTTTCTCTTGGTAGTGCTGCAACTGTAACTCACGTTCGAGTAAGCTCCTATTCGCTGAAAAGAGTTCTAGATTGGTCTGCATGAGAACGGACTCATCATCATGAGTGGAGGTGGCTCCCTGCTTCGCTGAGTCCACTAAAGCCCTCGACAGAGCCGAGATCTGCTCCACGACCGATGTGGCCTCAGAGAGCTGTACTTTGCTATCATCGAGATCTATCCTCATGATAGACAGCTGCTCCTCCTTCTCCTGCAGCAGTGTAGTCAGCTTCCGGAGTTGCTCTTCCTTGCTTTGTAAAAGAGACTTCACCTGTGAGACTTCCTTCCGAAGTTCCTGCACCATGGATTGGGCTGCTTCCAGCTCTCGGGTCTTGGCAGTCAGATTTTGCTGCACGAGTGAGAAGTTTGACTTCACGTGCTGAAGCTCCAATTTGGCAGAGACAAGTTCGGCTTCCTTCAGCTGCAAGGCCAAGGTTGTGTCCGTCAGAGAATCGTCCTTCAGCTGCAAGTCAGCTCTCAAAGAGTTAACCAACTGAACGGAATCTCGCAGCGCCTCCTTTTCTTGCAGCAACTGCTCGCTCAAGGTTTCGACAGTCTTCTTGGCCTCGTCCATCTCCTTCTGGAGCGTCTCATAGGAAGCCTGGGCAAGTTTCAAAATGTCCCTTTCCTCCAGCAATTCAGATTTGGCAAACTCGAGATTCGATTGGAACTCTTCCAATAATTGACTCTGGGCGTTGAACTCCTCGTCCTGCTTCTCGAGCAGCAAGTCCTGCTCTTCGACCGCAGACCGGTAGGTCTCTGCCGAAGCAAGAGACATTTCCAGCTCGTCCTCGACCTCTGCTAGAAGCTTCTTGATAGTTTTCAGCTCCTCATTTGCTGTTCTCTCCGTTTTCAGCTCCTGCTCCAAAGCCTTCAACTCCTGCTGTGCAATCATCCATGACTTGGCACGCCTCTCCAATTCCGCCTCGGTCTGCTCAAGCTTCTCCTGCTTAACCGTCTTTTCCCGTTGTAATCTCAGTAGACTGGATTCCTTCTCTTGAACCAGGGCTTTGATAGACTGAATCTCGAGGTCCTGCTTGGCAACGAGCTCATCGGCAATACGCAGCTTCGAGCTTTGGGACTTAAAGTCCGTGGCAACTTTCGCAAGCGACTCGTCTTTCTCTGCCATCAGAGCTCGAGATCTATTCAACTCGGATTCCAACTTGGCAAGCGAGACGTAAGCTTGCTCTACCTCCTCCTCCCTCTGCTTCACAACCTTATTGGCTTGTTTGAGCTCGTTGGCATGCTTGGCGAGCTCCTCTTTGGTCTTCCGAAGCTCTTCCTTCCTCTGCAGATGGCTGTAGCTCGCCAGCTCCAGCTCTTTCTCTCGACTATACAAGGCAGACGTCGCATTGTGAAGCTCCAGCTGATCCTCCTTGAGGGCTGCTTCCGCTTCCAGCAGCTGCTCCTCTTTGTCTCTCAGAGCCTCGACGGCAGTCCTCAAGTCTACTTCCAATTCTGTCACAGCCTGTTCCAAATTCCGCTCGGATGACTCAAATAGGGGATCGGCCAATTTCTCCTCATATCTCGATGCTTGAGCGAACAAGCTCTCCAAGGCCAGGCGGGCAGGATCGCTGGGTCCACTGCTGCCACTCTGCCCGCCGCTTCCAGCCAATTTGTCCAAAACTGCACGCACCATCACTGGGCCAGACCTCGCCCGCACGCTTCTGCCGCATCCTGAAAGCTTCACCTGAAAAGTGAGACAGCATGTGATCAGACAGTGCAAATCTGATGCGTTCTTGTTCGATTCTTGTCTGCTCTCATTCGAGCTGAGCTCGTAGAGAATGAAGCCGTGTTTCGTTGCAACCGATGAATAGCGTGGCGGCGTTCGAATTCTACAAAATTATTCGCTGACTTTCCAAAACTTTTCAATTGAAAGCTTTCCGAAGACGAAAGATACGGAGAAAGGCTCGTGCCAGAAAATCCTCTCGTTGTGTGTAGTGGTGATTTTCCAGTATGCTTGACCTCTTCCCCTACCCTCCCCAGATCAAGAACAGAACCCAAATCCTAGCACAACGCCCATCTCCACCTTCTCTCTTTCCTCAACTCAACCGTGATTCTCCTTACTCTCGGCGCTGCTATTGTACATAGCCCGTCTACACTTCCCTTCACCACAGCCAACTTGCCTACGCAACCTCATCACGTCCCCTTCCACCTCTTCTCATGTCCCACGACATCCGGCAGGCTGAGCGCAACCAGGCAGAGTCCTGATTGTTCTATCTCTACAATCAGGTAAAGTGAGCCATCAATGTGACTTTCTTCGCCTGGGAGTGAGAATAAATTTCACTTTCTTGTGCAAGCGCCACCAGAGGAACCAAGGACTAGACTAATCACACGGTTCAAAAGCCCGAGAGCGAAGAAAACGTCCAGAATCGAGAAATGTCGACCATCTGAGAGGGAAAATTTCCGATTATTTCCTGCACAAGTCATCGTCTAGATTTTGGGCTCTGAAAGAATGGCATGATGGATTTCTGTCGCCAAATCCGTGCCCAGTTTCCCCACCCAAAAAATGCATGACTACCAAAAGTCCCGAGAGAACACATCAAAATCCTCTCTACTGCGGAAACTCTACATCCTCGTGACTGACTGGCAGACAGGCAAATCCTGAACAGCCCCAACATCGAAACATAGAGCATCGGTCTGTTGTCCTGCCGCCACCCCCTGAGACGGCCGCATTCACAATGTGGACTGCCTTCCTCGACATCCAAAGTCTCGTTGACTAGTGGGGGTCAAAAATTGCTCGTCTCTAGCATCATTTGACGGGATTGAAGACGTTCTGGGCTCGGGCGAGCGGGCGAGCGGGCGGGCCATCCTGTTCGATCTGATAACCCCAACACATGCAAGCCTGCGAGCGAAACAACAACAAATTCACGTCCGCAGAAATGACTTACCTTGCGAGAGAGCTTTCGATCCGAGAAAGCGGAAGATGTCCGTGACGAAGCGCTGGGCCCGACTCCCCTGCTGAAAACACTGCGACAAGCGCCCGCCAAAACCATCTTGTCCTGTCCTTCGCCACGAGACAGAAGGCTACAATTTCGAAGGTCTCGGCAGCACAAGCGCCAGCGTCTTCTTCTTCTCCTCCCTTCGATCAATCGACTTCCCCGCTACCCCACATGTGCACAACAAGTCGCCTCTGAGAGCTCATCACTTCACCATCCCGTGCAGCACGAACGGTTCATTCATTCATCCACTGATTCAACTGGTGCCTGCCTCCCTCCCTCTCTGCCACCACACCACAGCGCAACACAACGGAGTCAAGGGAGGTGAGGCCTGGGCCACCACAAGGAAGGCGACAGCTGCCTCGGGGCCTCGACAAATTCTTCGCTAGCACTCCAACGACACGACAAAAGCAATTCCAATCGCCTTCGCATGTCACAAATTTGAGTGCGCGCGACCGGATTCGACTGGCCAGCGACTCTATCCGGGGCATAATCTGGCAGAATCCCTTCCCGCAGAGTCGCAGACTGCAATGCGCCTTCGGGGCCTCGGGCCCACCGCCGGGCAATCAAATCCTGCCACGCTTTCCCATGCTCCTACCTCCTCTTCTTCTTCTTCTTCACTTCATGCTCTCGTTCCCATATCCACTCGAGAATTGCAAATTACTATCCATCTGACTCTCTTTTCCATTTCTTTCTCCCTACCTTATCGAGATCACGCACCATCCCTGCAACGAGTTTGCATTTTCTTGAAGCTAACAAGCGCAATGCTAATCCAGTCACTGCAGCCCAGCCCTATTTGTTCACACGCTGAATGACGGCGGAATATAGCTACGAACGATAAATTGGTTCGCAATACTTTATGCTGTTTAAGTAAACCAGGTAGACTGGAGCTGGCTGGGATATTTTGCGCAGCTGGGGTTTAGAGACACATCTGAATAGGAAGAACGGTAGATGTTGCTACCCGGCACGCAAGTAGATGTTGATTCTGAGCTCGGTGTAAATGAGGCCCTCTACTCTGCCCCTTATCACGATGCACGGCTTTGGATGTACCTACCTTGCTGTAGATACGATCACTTCGATTGTCTTTGACGCAGATATTGAAGTTGTAGCCGTTCATTTACTGACTATGCAAGTGACCAATATCTTTTTTGCTCGGACATTCATTCATCCCAACGTTCTCGTACGATAGAAGTTTAGGGTTCCCAACAGGTTTCATGGAGGTGGCAAAATCTGCTGTTTGAAACTCATCGATTGACATCAGTCCTTTCCGTTAGAAAATCATGCTGCAGCTTTCCAGCAGTTTCAGGAGGTCAACTGGATTTCAGGTGTTAAAGAAATCCACCAAATGGGGATAGACTTCGCGCGTGCCCATTACTCTAGACTCCTGGAGGAACACAATAACGTCCGCTAAAGTGCGCCTATGGTACATTCTTACTAACTGCAAACACACATGCGGCGACATAGCCGCACTCCTGCTTCTCGTAGGCCTCATTCGCAGGTCTCCGACAAAAGAATTTCTTTTAAAGACGCGGAAAGCTCACCGGTACTCATCCTCACCCACACACAAACAAAGCTTACGGTACTTTTCCTATGCAAAACAAGGATAACATCGTGACATTAACTGAGCCCGGGGGCATGGGAATTTATAACGATGAGTCCAAAAAGTTGCAAACATACTTAATTTGAGAAGAAGCACTTCACGCCATGACTATACCATGGCTGAACAGTAATCCTCTGATCAAACTCAAGTTGCGAGACAAGCCTTGCTACCGCCAGACACTTCGTACATTCCATGCTGCGAAAGTCAAGAAACAAGAAGAAATTGTAAACAATCATCATTGATAATAACAAGCCCTGGCAAATAAATGGCAAATTATCGATGAGCGAGCATTTGACGGAAAGTTCCTCACAACCAGGCCGTCGATGGATGTCACAAAGGTCGTAGGATTCTGCGAATTCAAATTATGCATACCGGCCCCTAAGGCCAAATCAAGGACATGATCCGTTAACAAATTTCTAGCCCCAACCAAAACAGAAAAGGCTATCGATGGCCGAAAAGGGAGCAACACGGCACCGTGGTTAAGTACATGTACAAAGGAGCCGAACGCATTCCAACGAAACGAGAAAGATGAGATAAGCGAAAAATCAGATCCGAAAGCAGCCAGCCCCCCATAACACGTGTGATAACAAACTCGCTATCTGTCGATCGTCCACAGAGTTGGTGCCGCGTGTATCGACAACGAGCTCCAGGTGGGGAATGGCTCAGGAAAACAACTTTTGAGAATTGCATTAGAGCCCGTTACAAATGTCCAGTCTCCCGACTCCCATCTCTCCCTCTGTCTTTCTCTTTACCTTGCAATAGGTATTAGATATTTTAGGTGCTGTAGGACATATACTATTGGTTCCTAGCCCCATGTTACCGGTTTGGTTCCATCCTTGTACGATTTGATGGGATCTTCCCATCCCTTTTGTTATTATACTTTCTCGGACTGCTGTCCCTTGCAATAGGTTGCAAAGACTCACCCTCTAGATTGAACATATGCTGGCAGCAAGCTACGAGAGAGATATGCTGACCTTAGTTCCCGGTCATTTCCCTCAGGTCACGCTACTTGTGGGCCTACTCGCTTCTTATGAGTGCCCGAGTTTATAAGCCTAGGCAGTATATGCTACCTGAACGTCAGTATTCATCAATGCCACGATACGCGAAGTTCCGATTGAGTGCCATGTTGGTGATCCTGTGGCGTCGAGGCACTTTGTTTTCATCGACCATTTGAAGGAAAGGAGTGGAAGAGAAGAGGAGCCGACACTTCATGGGATATTAGAATTGAACCTGAGTTTTTAGTAGGTTTTGGTTGGGCTGTCGATGGGAGGATGTGGTAAGAGGGAATTCCAGATTTCGTACTTGAAGCGTCACTCGCGTGAACGCAGACCTGGAGGTACTTGATGAGGCGAGGAAGAAGGAAAAAGGAGTCCAGTTACGAGTCGTCAATCCGGTAAATACTGTTCTGAACTACTGTACTACAATTTGTCAACAGCTAGTTTGAAAAAACACATCTCGATCGACAAGTTGAACACAATTTGGATCACTTGAAGTGGGAATTGGACCTTTCACGGACAGATAACACCCACAACCATTTGCACCTTTTGTTCAGATTTACAGCAGAAAATCTTTTCCCGCACTTACCCTAGTCTTCAACTAGACAGTAATTTTCACCTGTTGCTAATGGGACGAGGCATGACAAAGTACATGACACTATAGTTTGCCGATGGTCCACACAAAAGGAGGGGAATCCTGTGATCCTGGCTTTTATCATGGAAAACAAAGCTGGAATGTGTATTATGTCAGAGGAGGTGTGAGAAGAAAGTTGGTTGCATAAAATGCAGTCAATGAGGCAGCCAATGCTAAAGAAACGCACCGTCAATCCACTTCTCACAATAGATAAATGTGATGGTGGAAATGACTTCCAACCTCGTTGGTCAGAAACCTTCCGAGAACGCATCTACGGTGTCTAAACCTCTGGTAATTGACCCGTCCCTAAGGTCAGAAATACATGGGAGAAAATGTACTAACAGATTCGATGAAGGATCTTACCAGCACTAAATCATAAAATTGATGGTTTTTGGAATTATATCCAACCGTTTTTTCACTAGGAACTACAGGATGGCACTGATGATCAACATGTAACTATGGTACATTCTGAACTAACACAGCTCGAAGCCCGAATTCTAATCAGAGCGCGTAATCTACTTCAAGACACTGACTGTAAACTTTGAGCTGATCTCGATTTTATCCCTTTTTCACCGGCCGTTGTACATACGATTTATTCGGATCCTCGGTTTTCAGCTTCGGCGGTCGTAGCTCTCCTTTCTTTGCCTTCAATTCAACCAAAGTTCATCACATGTGCCACCCGTCAGAACCATATGTGATTCTTGACCTTCGGACTTTGTGTCCAGTCTTAAATTCCACATGGTCAAGGATGATCGATAGGAAATGGCTCACACATCACAAACATGTTCTACCAACCATGAGGTCTTCAGTTGCGCTGATACAAGCTTAACACAAACTGTAATACTCACCTTTTTCCCACCTTTCATGAAATCTCGCCAGCTGGTGACCTACAAACACAGATGGGACAGATGGATATGTTATTAAACTCACAGTGTATCTCGAATGCAGATAATCATTCTCTCAGAACAAGACTATTTTGTTATTATGGCTCAAGTATGTCAGAATAAATAACTGTTACGTAGAGCATACACGGAGCATACGTAGAGCATACATGGAAGCATTTCACTGAATAGCGTTCCTGGGTACATTTACTGCTAACGTTGGCAAGACTTTATGTGATGTCCAAGCGAACTAAGCTCGAAAGATCTGATGGAAGACGCAAGAGGACTGGCTGTAATTCTTACTCTATTTTCGCGAGTTTCTTCCCACTTTTCCTGATCCTCGCGCTTCCTCTTCCACATCTCTCTAGTTTCTTCCTCCTCTTTCTTAAGCCTCCCCTCTTCTTCGGAAATCTGGATGCCAAGAGTCTATGCAGTTAGATCTCTTTCATGAGCGCCGCAAATTTGACTCCAAACCAACGTTGCACATACTACACTCTTGATAAAGACTCGACGCAAAGAAGCAACCGAGAAAGGCAGCTGATTAAAGCGTTGAATGAAAAACGTTTCCAGTCTTATCGCATATTCCCAATCATGATAACCCAGTCAAAGGTCCGCGAGAGCCCATTCAGATACCAGGTTTCATACCCTCATTTGAAATTTCCGTCTTCTCCATTCCTGCTCGGTTAAAATTTCGCGTACTCGTTGCTTCCACTTTTGTTTATACTCTTCCGATTCCTCATATTGAGATTCGAATTTTCCCTGTCAGACCGGTTAACACAAGAGAACAATCATGACACGCCCATCGTGCAAGGCTACGACACTGGCTTCATTCATAAAAGGTTCTATGATCTTAAAAATATCCTAACAACACAACGCATTGATCTTAATTTCGAGGCAACGAAGAAAAGCTCAACTCGTTCCATGCAGGACGTATGGACCGAGGATAGTTTTACCATACCTCATCCACCATGGACTTGATCTTGGATGCATTATCTTTCTTGAGCATCTTCTTCCTCTCTGCCCTCAATTCATCTGCCACACATAGATTCGCGTCAACTCACAGTTTGGTAAAGGGAATCAACATGTGAGAACAATCAACACTGCTAAACTCAGAAGGGTTTCCACATACCTTTTGCTAGGTTTATCTGAGCGACAATGTAGTCTCTCTCCGCTGTATCTAGTAGAAGTTGTTGGGCTTTCGCCAAAGCTGTCATTGTACATACAGATAGTACAGATGACAAAATTAGTATTCATGTATAATACTAATAGCTTCAAGCCCCATTCGATACTAGGTCAACTCTTAGCACGAAGGTACTGAATCACCTGAAAAAGCCTCCTTCGCCTTCGGATGTTTGCACTTATCTGGATGGACCAACAGCGATAACTGCCACAAACGATGAAATAAATTCAATGTACAATTACCCTATTTAGTTTCGAAGCAAAATCTACGTCTGTCAAGAACATGATGTGTTTGAAGGGGCAAAACAACAAAGTCCATTGTTCCAGACCTGTAGGACCAGCCCTCCGGGCCTCCGGGTGGCGCCCGCTCCCTACGGGCCCGACCCGCCGGGAGCCGAAATATGTGAGAAAGGAGGGACCGGGGGAGGTAATCGTTTCACAGAAACATCAAGCAATCCGAGCAGAGCGGCGCATATGGTACCGGGAGATGTTTCTATCAGTGGACGAGTCAATTTCAGCAAGTGAAGCTTTCGAGAGAATAACCGACTGTAACAACATATGTATAGATCCTAAGCCAGCCCCATGGATTGTGTTGGTTCACGACAAGATGAATAATCTTGAATCCAGCTCCTAAGTCTTACGGGGTGTCGAGTCTTAATGACCAGGACATTTACGATGCAGGACACTAGGAAATATTTACAAATGCTTTATTTTGGAGTTTACACCTCTGCACGAGTATCAGTTGTACCAATTCTGAATCTGCCCTCATTTGATCTCGTGACCACACAGTATACGCAAGCCCTACTCATGTATAAAATACACAAAAGATGCCCATAAACAGGTTTACCAAAAATCAACACCCGGATTGCAAACTCTGAATGAGGAAAATGATCCACGAATAGGCAGGTGACATTCATCTGACCAGAGATAGTGGTGCACAGGTGCTAGCCCTAATTTCTGTTGATGAATTTCTCCGGTGGTGGAAAATTCCGTCAAGTGTCGTCGTATGGCATTTGTGAGCAAAATTATTTCCTACTTACCATAGGCAGGCCTGGACCTTAAAAGCAAGATTTTCAAAAGTCAAATGACAAATTTCTAAGGGTAAAATTCAGGGTCCGACAGAAGTATGAAAGCCCTAGCTTCAAAACGCTGCCTCACCTTACGATATTGTCTCCTAACATCCTCGGGTGTGGCAGTGAAAGGTAGATTCAGATGTTCAAATGGATTGAGCTTGAAGCAGGCCAGCACCCTGCATGCAACATAAAAGAAACACATTCTTCAATAATTTCCCCTCCGCCGCAATCGAGACTCGACAACCCGCCAGCGAGCCTGAAATTCGAACTCACAAGAGTATACTGCCAGAAAAAATTACGGCCATCGAGCCGACACCCAAAAACTGACCTGAGAACCTCATTGTCTCGTTCAACCTCGCTCACTTCAGCAAAAAATTCCTTCAATAACGCCTCATCCATCACTGCACTGGTATCCCCCATCCCTTCTTCAACAACTACTACCTCTTCTCTGATCTTCTACCTCCTGCCTTCCCCTGGCAGCCCTAACGCCGAAGGACACTCAACTACAGCACCTGCATTCCTGCAGAATTCTCTGATAACACAAGCCCACCATTCCTGTTGACCTGCACGCATTATTATGAAACGTTTGCGACATCAGACACCTCTATCAATCTATCGCAGCGTTTCTTTCGAGGTTTCATTTCCTTCTCAGTTGGGTCAATTTCCCACCTCACGAATCCTTCGATCGTTGATTGCCAGACCGTCACAACATCGTTCCCTACCCTCTCGAATAGTCCAGCCTTTCCAGAGAACGAACCTGGGGCCGAATCCCCGCGTTCTGCTGATTTTCGCAGAATCGGACCAATATGTCTATTTTTTCAGCAACTGCAGAAGAAAGCTGTCGTACTTCGACCAACCAGACCACTAATGCTGCTTGTGAGAAGAGCTGCTTGCTGGTGGCGGAAGCAGCAGTTCCTGTCACTCCTCCACAGCGTCCTCCTCTCTTGTTTCTCCGCTTCCTCTGCTCTGCTCACTTTTCCCCTCGTTCCTTCCATTCCATTTCCGCTACAAACCAAACACCATTTTAAAAGCGGAAGAAATGTGAGCAGTTCAATTTGAGCGTCATCTTACTGCAGTTTACTCTGACCACTATCAATCAACTTTGTCGGCATGACTGTTTCGCATTTTCCACGACATTCCTTCCCTCAATCACGCATGACTAAACAAAACCTCCCTCACTAACAAGCCACAGCATGAATTAACCCACAGCGATCATGCGTTCATGATTTAGGCAGGATCGAAGAAAGGGTACAAAATACGAATGATCAAAGTGCACATTCTCCATGTTTGGAGTTTGTCTGCCTGATGTCCAAAGTCAAAGAAATTTGTGCCAGTCAGGTTTTTTCGGTTTGGAGGTTTGGAGGGCGTGAAAGATTTAGTGTTGACTGACTGAATTTGAATACGGATGGGGTACAAGGTAAGGAAGTGGATCGCTGCTAAGTGCTTTCGTATGTTTCATGTCTGATTCATAGATCATCGTCCGTTCAAAAATATGCCCTACGAAAATAAGTGTAAGGTTACCCGTTTTGCCGGCCTCAAGTGTAGATTCTAATTCATATCTTCGGATTCTCTCCTTGAATTTCACTTCTCACCGGAAGAATCATTGACCAGTTTGTTCCCTAGTCTTTTATAATGGAATTCTCGGAGTGCTACCTATGGTGTTCAATTCGTTACTTGAAATTCAGAGATAGATGTCTATGCTTATGGAGTTCTGGATGTATCAGTTAATGTTGGAAAGACATTAATGACCAAAAAGATGTATCTACTAATGTTTCTCATCTACTCTTGAAGACAGTCGAGGTGAAAATTAAAGTTCAACGGTGTAGGTGTATGTATGCATGATCAGTATGCATGATCAGCCAGTTACTTGGCTGCAGATATATCATCTGCAAGTTGAAGTGATTCTATACCATATGCCAAACCCTAGTTCTTTTTGGTAAGTCTCACCCCTTTTCTTTCTTGGGATGCATATTAAGGTCTTTTCTATATCCAAATATATTTATTGCATCTCGATTATCTTTAGATTCTTAGGAGCACTAATTATATTCCATGGTCTAACCGTTTACCTACCACTCACAACAAAGATTCAAGCAGGTTGCGTTCTCTCCTCTCCCCAAGACTGGATGACAAATTCAAACCTCATTGCGAAAAAAGTTCCAATAGTTTTCCTTGGCTCCACTTGTCTCTGCCGATAATTTGCTATGGTTGATTATGGGATTTGTAAACTTACCTGTTACATAAACAACGTGAACTTTTATAGCCAACACAAGGTATCATATGCATAATCCCTACTTCTAGAACTTAATCATCGATCTTACTCAATTTTACTTTGTTTTATGTGAAAAAAATAATGACTTCTATTGAGACTTTTATTTCCCTACCTCATAAGGTACCTTTATATCTTGCCCTTTGAGTTTCTGGGGTCTATCGTCAATTCCTCGGCTCATTTGGCGGTCTTATTATTCCTTGATATTCACTTGAAATAAAAATTTTCCACAAAACCAACAAAAAATTATATATCTGAAATCTCTACTTTTGAGTCAGATGATTCGACCAACTGTATGTTCATTAGGGTTTTACTGTTCTTTCATATTGAAATTTTTGATCAAATTGTGATAGGGACTTTTAAACTAATTTACATGGAGTACTGAACATCAATGTAAGATGTTTTGTGACTGTCACTGAGCAAATGTTGAGCAATTGAGACCTATCATTGACACCATTTTGAGTATCATACCCATAATTTTCAGGGCCCGCAAACACATGTTAGTATGAGTTTGTAGTTTTCAAATGTTCATCTTGTCTCTATCTCGTGAAGAAAGTTATGACACATCTCTTGCCATAGATTACAACTGGAGTCTATGCTTTTAACTCACTAAATCATAGTTCCGAGGTTTGTCGCTGAAAGCAACTTCCGTAGTCTCGTCAACGCTCCCTTAACTGGTAGCGACTCAAGCTATATGGAGGGAAACACACAGTGTTACTGCTCAAAACAATCATGCTCTTCGAGTTTTTGTGGAGTGGGTCGTGAGAGTAGGACGGTATGGAGATTAAAGGGAGAAAGAGAGTAGAAAAGCGTATTATATTTTCTGTGGTTACATTTTACCATACATGGAGAGTGAGTAGTCCATTCTCTTCGTTTTTTAATTTAGGTTCCATTGATATCTAAATTGAACACTATGGAGAATGATATAGTGAGATATGAATGTTTTTATTTTTTTAGGGTTTTGAGTGAATTTTGATTCATTTTTCTTCAATTAGACATATAGGTCAGGTTTTTTTTTTGTTCACATCCCTTCCTTTTCTTGCATTGGTTCTCTTGGAACCTAGTTAGAAAATTATAGAGATCGAAATAAAAAGTTATGAGTGTTTTTAGATTTTAGGGTTTTTATAGTTAGTATTTTCTAATGTGAGATGATGTGTTAGGGGGTTATGATTCTACATGTGGGAGTAGATACATGATGGAGTGTTGGGTTTCTTTATCGTTCTCTTTGTGCTAGCTATAGCTTCACTTTCCCTCATGGGGTCGCCAAAAGCGATGCGTGATACACCATGTCATGTATGTCATTGTCTCTTTACCTTGCAAGGGGTAAAGATCCACTTGGGAAAGATGCACAAAGATTATGATTGGACTACTTGGGATGGTCACATCGACATCGGTATTTGTCACTTCGGGGAACACGGAGACTACATTAATCCTTTGTTGAGCATTCCGGGTATACCGATCGGATCGTGGGAGTGGTTAGCTTCCCATGCAGGTTCCATTCTAGTGCTTTTTGAGACTAGGTTTCCATGTCCACGTTTATTGTCCATGTGTTAGGAGTTAACTCAGATTTTGAGTAACTCTGGTTAGTTTGACTATATTTAATTAGACTAGGGCTAGGGCTGGCAAAAGCTCTCTATGACACAAATTAGGATTATTTAGTAAAGTGACTCTGTGTGTTCCGTGGACGTAGCCTCAGTGAGGTGAACCATGTATTTCCTGTGTCGAGTCTTGATTGCATATGTGTTTTCTTCATGTATTCCTGATTCGGACCAACAATTGGTGTTAGAGCGATGGTTTCAATTGCTCTGCGTAACTCCTCTTTCGGTTATGGTTCTTTTTAATCGATTGGGTAAGTAATTGCATTCTAATCTTTTGGATTGAGGTTCGCAAACCTACCAGCAGCTTGTGCTTTGGGGCCGTCGGTGGAATTTTCTCACACCGGGACTAGCTTCAAATCGATGATGTTCTGTGTGCTCAGACATGATATCGATTCTTGAATCCAATTCAGTGAAAGTATTTGGCTTCTGGTGTGGCGGAATGGAAGAGGAGAGTCGACTGTGGCTCCTGCATTGTGAGAGTGAGTGAGTGCGGCGCATTTCTCCGAGTTGCGTCTCATTGCGGCTTGCCGGATTGCAAACGAAGAGGAGAATCGAGAAAGAGAGAGGGAGACGGAGACAAAGAGTGTTTGTGTGCGCTTGTGCTTGCGTGGGAGGAAGCAAAGAAGGCGGGGCAGTGAAATTGCTAGTTGTGCATTGTTTTTGAACGGAAGAGACCACATGTTTTCGTGCAAAGTGGTTCTGAAGCAGGGCACACCTCGCTTCATCCCGCCTATCTGGTCCTTGTTGTCCTTCTACCCGTACTTTCTCTCGGGTCTCGACTATGATCTCTAGCTAGCGAGACGTGTAATATTTTCTTGTGCAGAAAAGGCTTCAGGCTCTACTCTCATCATTAGCTTTCTATCCTCCGAGAAGTACATGGATCTATTCCCAATGAAATGCCCGTTCAGCCGAGTTGCTCTGACAGGTGGTCAGACAAGAGGAGAGGCGATTTTATGTTTGTTGGGTCAAGGAAGGAGCGAGTTGTGGTATTGGATGGCTGACCGCTCGGTGAGATTAGGATGTCATATTCGTGGGGAAAGGAGTTTTCGTAAGCATCTCTTGTCGGAGTGGAATGGAGGCGGGACGGTGTGTTTGAGGACTCGAGAGCAGCAGTATCTCTTGTGGTTTAGGGATATTTTGACCTAGGATAAATTTCCATTTTACTCATATGAGTGAAAAGAAGTCAAGTTTGGAGGTTTCATCTGACAATCGAACAACACAAGGGACGAGTTCAACGCGTAGACAAAGCGAGATGGCTGTCATGAAGACAGGAAGAGCCGGATTTGACATTGTCAAATATGATGGGCGTGGTGACTATCTTATGTGGGAGAGGCAAGTCAAAGGAAAATTGAAGTCTTCCGGTTTGGGCAAGTTATTGAGGCCTAAACCCTCTATGATGAAGACTTGAAGGACCTTTAGGAGCAAGCAGTGAGTATTGTTATACTCCATTTACAACCCTCAGTTCTTAAGCAAGTGGATGAGTATGACAATTCTACTTTATTGTTTGAGTCTCTTCAGCAAAGGTTTCATCGCAAAGAGTTATCAAACAAGTTGTATCCCTCTTTGAAGCTGATGAGCTTCAATATGAAAGATTCAGGTACGAAGATACAAGATCACATTGATGCCTTTAGTGATCTTGTTATTGATCTTCAAAATCTTGTGATGCTCTCGAGGCCAAGCCCCATCCTACCTGCTTGGTTTCATCCCTATACAACTTGATGGGTTCTTCCCATCCTTTTTGCTATATTAATTGCTACTCTGATTTATTATCATCTATATCATGTAAATGTGGATGATAAGTAACTCACATACTTCTTAAATTCCTTTTGTTCATATATGATGTATAATTCTCTTGCTTTTTTTGACGCATGAGTGTTTCTACTCACGCATCGATAGTTCGGAAACAGTTGATACCATTTTTTCAACCACAAGAATGCGCATCACAACACTACATTCTCGTCTCTCTTGACGACAGTTGTTAGAACTTGGTATTTTCATGACTTTGATCATATACAAGGGACAAAGACTTAAGAGGGAGAACTTGATATTCTCATTGATTTTGACCACATACTACTAATAAACACTGAAGTGGGCTTGTTATTCAAAATTTTCTTTAACCAAATTGTCTCCCGGTTCAATGTCGCATGAAAGGTCATTTAGACTTTTGCAAGTTGTCACGCGTGAGAGAGAGAGCGAGGCGGACATGGAAACGCAAAAGCAAAGAGGACCGTACACGGAATGGAAGAATCTTGCGCACGAACAACCGACGCCTACGATGCTTCCAATATGGATAAAACCCTCCGTCAAGCTCTGAACAATGCACCGTAACGGGTAGCCCTTCTGTCTGTCCATCCTGGACAGAATGCCCAAACTCCCTTATCTGCTCTCGTTCGCCCAGAGCCTCATCCACCGATCCATTGCTCCGGACGCTGAGACGGCGAACGCGCGAGCGGGCCGCGGGGGGCCATAGCCACCTGCACCAGTATTTCCCTCGACCACGGACAGCGCGCCCCTTGCCCCTCGCACATGCTCCGCTGAGGACTCGATTACGAGAGAGACAGAGAGAGAGGAAGGAGAGAATTCTAAGCTAGCGGAGAGGCAGGCTTGAGAGGGATTTGTCGAAATGGCGGCCGTTGCTGCCTCGTCGTGTGTTGCTTCCTTCGCGGCTCTGTCCATCAGCAGCATCTCGAGTGCCCGTCCTGTTGCGTCTAGCTCGTTTGTTTCGGTTGCTCCTCTGCGCTCTAGCGGATTTTTGAGCACCCCACTTGCGGTATCAGGTAAGGCGGGGAAGGGAGAGAGGAAGTGGGTGGGTGGGTTTAGTACATCGGCGTTGGGTGGTGTGTGAATGGAGGAGGAGAGGGAATTTGGTTTAATTGGTGCTGAGGGTGCGCTTTGTGGATGGGATTTCAGGGGGAGTATCGAGATGCACAGTCTCTCGTCGCGGAGTGGTCATTAGAGCTATGGCTGACCCCGCCAAGAAGAAAAAAGAGGACTCTGCTGTGAAGAGAGCTCGAATTGCTGAAGCCCGCCGTATTTACAACAAGTCGAGGAAAACTGAGATCAAGACTCGCATGAAAAAGGTCAAGTTCCGAAACCTTGCCCGGAAATGTTTTCCACGCTTTAGGTATTCGTGTCCTGAAGTGCGTAGATTTTGTTATTTCATGGATTTCACGGGCTTCAATTTGTTCACCTCAGGGTCAAGTCGGATTACTTTCGTCTCAGCGAACCCGAGTAGCTTAGCCAAATAGGAACCAGAAGAGTACGTGAGCTGGAATTGTTGAATCCATGGTTGCCAACGTGCAGTAGAGGTTTCTGTTTCTTGCAGAAGACTTGCGTTTCGAATTTGTATCCACGCATCCCTTCTATGGGCACTCCGAACATGTAGCATCGTAAAACCTGCCTGCGGTTCAGAATGTGAAAGCTCAACGTAAAGACGGACTAAAGCCCATAGACGATTGAATGTTCAATTGATTGTTAACAAGAAAGAGTTTTTTGCTACCTTTCTCCGTCGAGCATTGTGAAAGCTCAATACAAGGACTAAACCCCTTAGGCCATTGAATGTTCACTCAAAAGAAAGAGTTTTTGCTATCTTTCTCCATCTTGGTAAGCTCTTTGTCCCCAAATGAGTGCCTGCTGCAAGGGCCCGTATATGGTCCGGACATTCTAATTAAGCTCTACTATCGAATGCCGAGCTTTTTTGATCGATATATAATGCGGGGACCTAACAGATAATACTGGATCGAAAGGTCATGCTGACGGTGGATCGTCTGTCATTGTGAAGCAGGTGTTTTCTGCTCTCGATGAAATGAAGAAGAAAGGCGCATCGTCTCCGGAGGATATTAAGCCCGTTGAGGTTTTGATTGCCGAGGCCTACTCGATTATCGACAAGGCCGTTAAGGTTGGAACTCTACACAAAAACACAGGAGGAAATAGGAAATCTCGATTGGCCCGCGCTAAGAGGGCTTTAGAAATTCAGCTAGGCTGGTACACACCAACCGCTTCATCATAGATAGCTAAGGTACATAGATATGCTCATTTCTGATTTTGGCCTCCAAAATTTAAGGTTGTTACATGTGCAATCGATTCTTTGTTTTCTTCAGTCATCCGAAACCTTACGGTGTACTGCACGGCGTACTGCACGGCGTATGAGCGCAGACATGCCTCCCTATTAGACCATAGAATCATAACAGACTTACGTAGTCTGCCGAATTACCTCGTCTTGGAATCAGTGCATTCACTTCAGTGTGGAGAGGATTCGAGAGTACGAGAGTCTTGTCTCTTCCGCATAAACTTCGTCTACAAATCAGGTTGATGGTATGATCACTTTCCAAAATATTGACCGAATCAGCATCGTATTAGCAACAATGACATGATATTCACATTGGAGGTACGGTGTGCAGCGCCTGTCGTAATGTCTCTTGCCATAAGTATTCACACATCCGGACGAAATTGTCTCACGAGTAAAGTTAAACGACACAATAGCTCATATCTTAAAGATGTAAAGTAACACGAAACAGCAATTTTGGGTTTGCCAACGTTTGATACTCCACGTACTAACACCATATGCAATTGTGTAATGGTAAGAATACCGAGGAGCACAACCTATGCTTGTGCTCCTTTGGAATTCTTACCATTACGATTGCATTAGAGAATTTATAAAGAATTATTTTGGTATTTAGAGATTTCACAAATGTCCTTGAACGGAAAATAAGACAAGTATAAGTGTACATACCTTTGAGCAGATTGAAACCTGAATGAAGGGTCGTGAACACAATTAGGAAAGAAACACGATTATTTGGAAGTATCGCAGAGGCCTTCGATGTGTCAAATAAATCACAATTCACTCCCACCCGTGATATCTCTAAATACCAAAACAATTCTCTGTAATCTTATTAGCCCTCCATAACGTCCCCACTACATCGATTGTACCCTCAGCGCGAGCAAGTAGAAAATAATTCAGGTCTCGTTAAACTTTGCAAGGATGCTTTACAAATCGAGTCTGATAATCTAGAAAAGCACACGATACACAAAACAAGATAATTCATATCCGCTAAAGGATGAAATCTGCATATGATCGAGCTGTGCATCAAACTCTGAGGCTGTCCCGTCGGTCTCCCCAACCGCTTACACACTCACAGTTGTACATGGTTGAGTTCAAAATTGAAGGTTACAAAATTACAACAGAGAGCACCCTTCATCCTCACCAACATAAGTAAAACGTTGATGGGCCCATGGAACTTTCTCAGGCACCCACTGATAGAAACCTACACCGAGAAACTAGTCGAAGTGGGCAGGCTGTACTCTTCCTATGTAAGTATTTACCCTGCCTTCTGAGAGCTTCAGTAGTACACCTAACCATCAAAAGTAAAGTTTTTTGTTTTGTACAAAACCAGACTTCACCACTTATCATCCACTTCGTTGCTTGACTCGTTCCAGTCTGATCACCATGGCTGACCCTCAGTGTTTGTCTGCTGCAGCTGCAGAAAATCCTTTGAAGAATAGATCTCCAAATATAGAACACGTACCACCATCTCGAATAGCTTTGCTCAAAATGTCCCATATCAACACTGATTCTCTACCTACATTTTGCGGCTCTACAATGTGTCCCCGAGTGAGAAATTCTAAGTCTCCATCCGTGGCAAACCCTAAACACAGGTGTACTCACCCAAGAAGCTTCCTGCACACTACCTGTGATTTTGGGAACTCTACCGTACCAGTATACCAATGTATGTACAAATTTAGAAGACAGATTTCAGCCAAGCTTCTTCGGTGACCAAAATGGTTCCAATACCCTCTGGAACAAATCATGAGACGGTGTGTTGCATCTGGGGACAAACCGTTTTCAATATCCTGAATATTTGTTTCAGAGAGGGACTAAGGACTTGTGGAAGCCCCTCGCGTGAGAGTAAGAAAACCATCTGAAGACATGTTCTGAATCCCTTCTTGATCTAAGAACCGGGACTCGTTTTGACCCACTTCTCAAAGGAAACTCAGCAAATTCCACCCCTCGCTACATGCAGTGCAAATCAAAATCCATATTGCTGGGGACATATACTTGCCCTGCTCCTGCACACAGTAACTCATGAATGAGAAACGCTTTGAATATTCAGCAGAAAGACTGGAATACACGATGAGTAGACAGTGCTTTGCTCGAGTCAATAGCAAGTTCCATGGTTGCACGAAAGTAACACCACAACTCTCGCCAGGAGCGTCGTTGCTCAAATCACATCTCATAATTTGCCCAGCAAGCCACTTGCTCGACGTTAAAAGCATTTACTTCCAATCCACAATCAGTGCAATCGTCTCGCAAATGAATGTGACTAAAATCTCGACAAAACATCCATGTGGGGATTTTCATGTAAATGAAAACCCCCACATTTACATGAAAATCCCAACATCTTGTCACTTCAATCTCTAAGAACTACAAACGTGGCATGAAAAAGCTTTTCTACAGTTACAGTTTTACAAAGTCGTACGCACCCTTCATCAAAGCCACCCAGGTCCAGGTGCATAATGGGAAGCATTTGGAGACGGCTGCCCTCCCAGTTTCTGCAGAGACCGATACTGCAATCGTACACTTTCTCCGTTGTCCAGAGTCCTCACCAGATACCTAAGTTGACACGCAAAATTTAAGCTTCTGCCACTGAGACTTTAAAAGCGTAGAAGGTATGGCTTGAAATAAGGAAAACGAAATCGTTATACGTGGCCTGTGACATTACACCTAAGAACTGATTGTTTATTCAAAGAACTGTAATGCACATCAAGTCTAATAAATGTAGGACATGATATTAGAAAACAAACCCCCAAAACCCAATACTGAGTGGGTTTACCTTCAAACTTTTATCTGTTTACTTTTAAGACCCAATTATTGCTCAATCCACCCCTCCGGCCTAAAACAAACTGAAACTCTCCATACTAATCGTTCATGGACGCTGGGTGCTCGACAAAGTGATTCAGACGAGAACTTGTCTTTTGAAATATTTGTAAACAGATCACAAGCATCTCATACATACTTCACTACAACATAACGAGCACAATAAAGTGAAGAATACAGAAAATCATGATATACGTTCTTACCATCCGTTCAGACATTGATTTGTTATAACAGCCTCTCGGCCAACAAACCGCTCCGGTGTACGTTTGTTTCCCTGAAACAAATACAAGTGGCACATGGATTAGTTCTCGTATATATGTTCCGCCATTAGACACAGACATCGACAACCTAGACTCTATCAAGTGCTTTCACCGCTAAGAAACCCTAACGTTTTACCACAGACAATAAATACAAGAAAAAATAAAGTTCTATTATCATGGATAGCGGATGCACGCTTGAAGCATGATTCATTCTACCTGAATATTTTTCATACTATACCCTATAACATGAATACTTCATATTATATGGTACACTAAGTACCATATCCTGTACCCTAGAGTAAAATCAGTATTGATTAAAATCATTTAAACCTTCTGAATTTAAGCCTTGCATGCACATTTCCTTCACTTCTTAGAGAGCATTCAAACTACACTTCTACCTTCCGGAACAAATAAAACTTACAACAAACCGTATTCATGTTCATTTGCTTCCTGTCGACTTGCCAAACAACGAAAACACATTATAAAACACAGAAAACACATTATAACGCATCATGGAATGATCGACCCAAGATAGCTCCTCCGGCCTCACACCTAACAGGGGCTTAACATGCAAGAGGACCAAACAGCTCGGGCCAAAATGAAACATTTTACGGGTGACAGCTAAGTAATAAAGATAAAAAGACCAATTCTATGAAGTATTCAGACATAATGTAGTATGAAACTAAGAAGCAAAGTCTAAAATGTAAATAGGCATGCAAGCACAAATGTCCTTAGTAATCCCCCGCCCACCGCCTCATGAATGGCAGACGAACATGAAACAGAAAAGAGAAAAAGCTGTCTTGTATTATTGATTCTACTCAAAAAATCATATTGCACCCACGACATTTTTACATGAGTTTCAGATGAATCTGAAACTCATGTAAAAATGTCCTACTTGCCTACCCACTTCTTTTCTTTAAATGTTCACTTCGCCTTCTGGGTTCTAGGAAAATGTTTTAGGAAATTTGGTTCCATTACCCGCTTCGACCTACCTAGTTTGGTTCAACCCGCTTGCAATAGAACCAGCCCATACTACCACTGTTCGATAGACCTAAAAGAAGAAACACTCGATTTGGTTATCCAAGTTCAGGTTACCTGGATCGGGAAAACCAATCAATTCGGTTTGCCCCGGTTGGAAAAGGGAGCGCACGTCACCACCAAACATAGCAGGGAGCATGCCCTCGTTGTTAATGGAGGCAAAGTAGAGAATGCACTTGGAAGAGTTATATACACCTTACTGGGTACTTTAATTACTTATGGCTTTAGTTCCAATTCCTTCTAACTTGAGGCTGCTTTGCCTCATTCAGAATGGAAGACGCAAGAGGGAAGACTTATAAAACCCATCCACCAAGTTCCAACGTGGCCCTAACCAATTGCATTTTGAATTCGAGCTCCTTCTTGGTCTTAACCCACCGCGTTAGGACGAACATATGTATGCAAATTAAACAATTTCAAACGTTGAAAACTTGAGTGGATATCGTAGTTCACGTTGTAGACTTTCATAACTTAGAAATTTGAGGCTAGATGGAAATTCGAACCTACTAATCAAAATCCAATCAGGTCCCATAATGCAAATAATATACACTACACAAAAACCATTCATCACAAGAGCCCCACTGCGGGTCAGCACGAAGAAACGACCAAATGTACTTACTTTGATTAGGACCCTGTCACTCACTGAGAACGGAAACTGCACACCCTTAGATCTGCTTGTGTCTGACGAAGGCTGCTGCTCAACAGGGGTGCCTTGATCCTACATCATCATATGTAGAGATTAGATAGTACATGATCAACCTCGGGGGCTTAGCATGCAAGAGACCGAAGCAACTCCAATCTAGGTAGTACGTATCAAGGGTGCAAACGAATTGGATGGATGAAAAAAAGTATGGAGACAACGACAGAACTAAGTGAGCAGTATGGGGGAACCAGTCCGACGCAAGAAAGTCCTCCAGTGACCATCAACAGAATTTGAACGGAAAGCGTCAATTTCCCGTCATGTAGACTCGGCTGCTTCATCAGTGGATACCAAGGTGCACAGGACCGAGCGGGGGCTGAGGATAACTCCAAGCCCAACAAGCCGAGGTGAAAACCATGGCTGTTGCCCAGACCTATGTCAAATATTGCCTAGCACTATCTACCTATGAGGAAACGAAATGCCAAACAGAAAGAAAAGACCAAGAGAACACAGGGCGTGTCATCATATATACAGAACAGGAAAAATTATCCATACATGTACTTTATTCAGTACCTATCAAGCGACAAAACACTTCCCGGTATCCGGAGAAGCTAGACCCAGAACATTGCTTATTCAAAGCTAACGATGCAGATGTGGTACCAGTAAAGAACAAGACTAAACAACCACTACGCTCCATTCAGTAAATTTTGTTCCCAATGACATTTACTTCCATTGACAGATCCAAACTCCTTGACTGCTCACAAGAGCCACCAAATCTTGACGGCTTCATCCAGCAGATTTCACCTGATTTTTACCAGTAGCCCAGCCATTTTACCTGTTCAGGACGATCCCTTCTCCTTTTCGACAACTTGGGTATAGAGTTTTCCTCTTCCCGCTTATAGGCCTGCACGGCAGCTCGTAAAGCTGGATAACATGTGAAACATTCGTATATTAAAGAGAGTGTAGTCACACCAAGGTGCATATTCCCACCTTTTATAAAACCTTGAAACGATGGAAGAAACGAGTACTGGCTACTCAAACTCTCCTAAGAACTGGACTACCAGATACTTGAAGTTAGGTTAATAAAACCTCACCATAATTTGGCGCCATGGAAGTTGCTCTCACAGACGCTCCACAAGTTATACAGACATTCTGTAAAACGTGAACAGACAAACTTATGTCAAGCTCGATGATGCGGGTCAACTAAATCTGTCGTGCGACTCAGGGATAAATGTAGATTTGAAAGTTACATAGCAAAAAATCGCAAACGTACTGTTTCCATAACCCGTGCTAGACCTGCATTGCCGAAGGAGTGTCCGCATCCGAAGATTGACGCGTCATCCATCAACTGGCCCCTAGAGAGAGAAAAAATGATCATCAGAAGCTGCGCACCCAGTCCACGATGTAAAGACTTGGAGCTTAAACCATGTTCGTCATCAGACCCTTGTTCGAAAGCTACACCATGAATATTTGTTTATGAATGAAAACTCTTGAACCCCTGGATACCCTGCATCTTTAGCATTTGCGATGACTTTCAAGACGTTCCTTGATCAGGAAATGAAAACAGAATTTCCATTCATGGGAATTTTCCAAAACTGGATGGACGTTGCATCACTTGCGCGTCATGCAAGTTCGGACATGATATCTCAACTCATTCTAAAATGGTTAATAGTTTTGGCTGATGCTAGAAAACTTTCTTTATCTACGCATTCAACAACAAATATCTCGGCTTGACCGGAAACGGTTTACTATGCGTTAAATTATGTAATCACAGTATTTCATAGTAGTATAAGAATATTTTATATGAGTTGAATTAGCGCATGCTGCGGCATGCGACTAGGAGTCAGGCTAAGCCCTACAGTCACAGATTTGCTAATCTTCTTGCGCGAAACCTAGAGCATGCTATCTTCACCTTTTGAAATGCCAATTTCCTACTCGTGCCACGTGAGTTGTGAAAGTAGCTCTTCAGTCTTCATATCTCCTCCATAGTTTATGGCAAACGCCTGAGATGTTGCGAGTCTTAATTGACATGGGATGCTTTAGTTGTTTTTATTACCAACATTTGGTATGAGAACCGTTTCAAATTTAAGCCGATCACTACAACTTACGCTTTTTGGAGAAACTCGCGAATGTAGGATAACTTCAATTGTGTAGGTTTGATCTGCAGATGATTATTAATGGCAGAATGAGGATCCTGATTGATGCGGTTTGTAAGCTTCGGCAAAAGCTACCCCAGGACTATTAGGTGACGTGTGTAAGCACTTTGAATCTTCAGATCTCACGGAATGCTTTACGTGTACCACGCCAGCAATTAAAAGCTTTGAAAGCACCAACCGAGGTTCTTCAAGGTCTAAACACTACATGTTCCAAGAGTCTGATACTCAAAGAGAGGTTATCAGTTTTTCAAGCTATTGGTTATTAAAATCTGGCATGGCCTAAGGGAGCTTCGCACGCATCAAATTCTGTGGGTGCAAGACCAAGTGCCAAGTCCATCCGTATGCTTACGCTAGAATCGTACAGATGTCATCGGTGTGTTACATTTTGAGCTAAAGCGTGCACTTAGAAAAGAGGACCAGTGTTATTTCAAGAACTGTAACAACTAGATGCCCCAACACAAATACGTGTAGGTTTAAAAATTCAGTGTAGACCATATTTCGATGATATGGACTCTATAAATTAGAATGTGGCTGTCATAGCCTAAAGACCATAGACCCCTGACGGTGCTAGTATAACAAAGTTGAATAATTAAGAAAAGACGGGATAGAAGTAAAAGGAAAACGAGGGATGAGTATTTAAGAGTGAGAGGGTCTCTAATGTAGTGGGTGGAGAAAAATTCCTCGTTGAGTCGGTAAAGAGTGCAAAAAGAGTCGGTAATCCCAGCAAATTTTCTTACAGGAATTAAAGAGGACTGCTGATACCCTCTTTTATCTTTTCGCATGCGTAAACATCAGTCGTCCAAATCTATAACAATATTTGTCAGTTCTGGGTCAAAAACCACGTTGAAACTTGAACAATCCCATGTGAAGCTCTTCTCTTGATTCAAAAAGGTAGGCGTACTCAAGCTACATACAATACCTCTCTTCCAAAAAATGTACCGCATGCTACATGTGAAAGTGCTATATTACTATCCTCATGATTTGTGCCTCCTACTTCTTCTATTCCTCCTTATGCATAGACTTTTGATGCGTATATGACTTCATTTACTGTATAGATTGTCTAGCTCACGAGTAAGTAGTTCCCTATATCTAGTTCAGCTGATCGTTTGAAGATCATCTTCTAAGTTCCCCAAGACCCTTAAGCAAGGGGTGGGCGTTCCTGTTAATGGTGTTAGGAATTTGAAGTGAATTCGAGAGGACTACATATGGTTTTTATCGTTCAGTCGCAGATGCGTCACTTATCTAATGAGCATCATCGACATTTATCAACGCCAGCTATGATGTACAATACAGGTCTAGACATTCAACATCAACTTAAGGCACCCACAACTCTAAGGAGAAACGGTCATCATCACAGTTCAGATCGCGGAAGGTCTGTTTAGAAAAAAAATAAAAATTCAAAACATTCATTCTGGCGGGGTTTAAAGTAAGAAAAATACGTGATAGGGTCGGAAAGAATGCGCCTCAGAGACGGCTCGGCTGAAGAAGGTGACTCCATCATTCGTGCATTCCGCTTTTGACCACCTCCGACATCGTTCCCAATATCCTGCCCTTTCGGAGCGTTGCTATTGTTGGATCCCGTAGAATTAAGAAGAGAAGTGTAGTAATTGTCCTCTGAAGACTGAAGACTTTCGTGAAGGTGTCCCTGGCTTTGTTGTTCGTGCATAGAGCTGCCCATCGCACACTCCCTGGCGGCGAGGCTCTTCGCATAAGAGTCTCGAGAAATACCTCCCTCCCTCATGCCGTATCCACCAGACATAGCTGATCCCACTCCACCTCCAACTCCACCGTTCTGTGCTGAATTGGCTTCCACGTGAGTCGCCAAATGAGCTCCAGAAGGAGAAGCCTGTTGAAAGTTGATGAAAGGTAGACCAGTAGATTGTAGGTACATGTTAAAAGGAGGAGAACTTGAGGTGGGAGCTTTCATTACTCTATCTCGGTCTGAACCAGTTCGTTGAAAGCCTTCCACACCTCTTGATGCCATCATGGATTCCTGCCTCATGCGACCCTCGAGGGATGCCATTTGCGGATGAGAAATAGCTCTATCTCCAAGCACACTTTCTCTACTCCTATCCCCAACCGTACCTTCCTCGCCTTCTCCTTCCAAGTCAGCATCGTCCTCGTCTTCCTCTTCGGTGCCTTCGCTCTGCGAAACCTCACTACCTTCTCCTCGGAGCCCTATGTCTCTGAAATCTCCTTCACCACCAACACCGTCTCTATCGCCTCCCCCCCACTGATCCTGGTCTCTTCCGACGCCCATTACGCCAAGCTGATTACTTCCGAATACGTTCTTTCGTTCGTCGTTCTCCCCGCCACTCTCCTTCTGTACCCTATGTTCCAAATGAAACCCTTCGCCTCCTTCCCTGTAATCCCTCTCAGCATTCTGGAGAAAACCTGGCCTATCTCTTCCTAAGTATTTTCCTGCATCTGAATAGTCACCAAATCCTTCTCCGGGACGCTGCTTCTTAGCTGGCTCGGACCTCTTGGGACCTGGCATATTCCGCGAGTACTGATCTGATTGCACAGACCGACCTGAAAGCGAAGACAGTCCTATGTCTACTATTTGAGACGGCCCTCCTCCTACCATGTCCAGCTCCTCAGATCCCATTTGGCCTCAAACCAAAAAGTTGAGTTGGTTCACCCGTCGTTCACTATTTGCTAACGAGGGAGATCTCCCAGTTTCAAATCCTCGAAAAGAGTCTAGTGAATGTGACCTCTTCTGTCAGCAATTCCTACTAAGGTCCACGTACTTATTGCCAATTCGTAGATCATTTTCTGAAAAGCACACGTCGTAAATCACCAATGCTCGAAGTCGAACCCCAAAGAACAAAGGGGGTAAAGTATCGCTACGAATGACTGCTCCCTGTTGCATGCCATTGTACCGTCATCTCAGAACGAACACTAAATTTCAAAATCTCTGACAAATTCTGTACAAATCAATCTTTGCAACAAGTGCCTGAAGTGCGTGCGATGTCGCCTCTACGATCTTACCTCAACCTCGGTATGACATCAAAAAACCGTGCAGACGAAAACCCCAAACTTCTAAAGAGAAGAGGGATAGGAAACCCTCTCAGGTGGCCATGATTCTTCCTCCCATCCTTCCTTACTTCCCACTGCCAATACTCCTGTTTATTTCCTGTAAGAAGTAGTAATCTCTCTTACGCTTGCACCACCACCATGTCCAACACCAACAAGTCCACGCATATCCACCCTATCCCGCCTCTCTCCTCCACGCACGAAACACTCCACATCTGCCCGGCTGTTTCTCCTACTCACTATCTTTCTCCCAAGAACGCCTGTATCAACTTCCCCGCGCTCTCGCGCTCCTGTAGAGGGCCTTCCCTCTTCCGCCAAACAATCGCTCGCACACCACAATTGAACAAACTACTTCCCAACTTGCTACCTCCGCGCAGAGAATAAAAAAAAAGAACAGGACACTACACTACAACGACAGTCCGAAGACTTGCAAGTCCGATGCCGAGACAATTGAACGCCTTCCACGCAAGCGCAGGCAGCGACAATCCTTCCCAGTCCCCTACAGTCCCTCCAGCTTCCGCCGCAGCCTCCTTCGCTTCGTCGAAGAAAGAGAATAAAACAGACAATCCCTTCGGCCCAACAAAACCAGCAACCCGCTTGCGTTGTGTTGCGTTGCCTCGCCTCGCACCACCTCGCCCTGCCCTGCCCTGCCTTGCCTTGCCTCGCTCCGAGTTACAAAGGGCGCGCCTGAAAAACCAACCTCCTCTTCCTCGCCTCCCCGCTCCCTGCTGGTCAATTATCCCTCATGGATCCAACAGTGCTCTCTAATCTGTCTCGTCCTCCGCAGTGATCACATACCCCACCCCCTCCCCCATCGCTCCGACTACCACGACACCACCATCGCCACCGGCATCAATCCTATCCCCTGAGTAAGACAACAACAACCACCCTTCCCTTCCCTTCCCTTCCCTTTCCTTTCCTTTCCTTTCCTCCCCTTCCCTCCCTTCCCTCCCTCGTCGCCTCCCCTGCCCACGCCACCACCACCATCAAGCGCAATCATCAAGCCGCTTTTAATGTGCCCCCTTCCGCCTCCTGCTCTCCCCTGTTCCTCTCTACAGGCCGCAAGCGAGCGAGAAAAGAAGGTCAGTTCGGTCTGCCAGTAACGACGTTATAAGTGATTTCCCACCGCGGCGAGCCAGCCTTCCAAGCCCCGCAAGCAAGGACAGAACGAGAATGTTCAAAGATCTCGTCCTTTCTCTCTCTCTCCCGCGCAGGGAGGAAAAAGCTGCAGCAGCGGATGGAGTG
Organism: Marchantia paleacea; assembly: GCA_014180765.2. Lineage (NCBI taxonomy): Eukaryota > Viridiplantae > Streptophyta > Marchantiopsida > Marchantiales > Marchantiaceae > Marchantia > Marchantia paleacea. The sequence continues at coordinate 1,055,363 of MUAA02000097.1, forward strand.
AGTCCGGGGACCGGGACCAATTCGACGAAATTAAACACCAACAAATAACGCCTGCGCCCGCGGGCATTTCCTTCCCCCGCGCTTATCGTTATTTCCTTCGAGCCGTAAAGTCCACCTTCGAGTAATTCGAGTCGGGGGATTATCATAATTACTTTCGAACACTTGGCGGAGACGAATTGGGTGGAATTTTGTAATAGGTTCGGGTTTGAAAACAAGGGCGGATGTGGAGTCTCCACATAAGTAAAATTATCCGGGATTGTAAAGGTGGCTGTCCACGTGGGTAGACCCGGGAAGACAGTAACGTATATGAGCACGGAGATAACGGATATGCATGGCATGATGGGGAGGACGGAATGCGGCATAGAAAGGTGTGCCGCCAAGTACATGGCATGCGGATGGCAGTTCCACATGCAGAGCAGTGCTCACCACATGTGGGTCATCTCTTAGCTGGCCATCATCATGGTCATGGACCCATTAAATGTCGCAGAGACCGGCGAAGATCAAACGGTTTGTGCACATTTGCCCCGTTAGGAGCCTTCCGCGAAGAAATTTCGGGCTCGCATCGCGTCTATTGTCCTTGCGGAGGACAGGACCAGACCGGACCAGACCAAAGAGACCAAACATTCTCGCTTCTTCTAGAATCAACGCTGAGCTGATGCCCATGGCCCGATGCACTTCTCTTCTCTGAAAGAATCAGGCACTATCGTAGGGCCCTAGTGGTGGGATGCTCGTGTCTACAGCCAGGCCAGGCCGTCTCCGGGCTCCACTTCGGTGTGTGTATAGCGACGGGTACTCGAAGCGATGACTGGACGAGTGCTGTTCAGCACTCGTTGCCCGCTTCCCTTCTGTCAAATTGCTCGGCTTTTCTTTTGAAGACCCCCAAATATGAGAAACTCCCCTCCAGCATTACCACAGCCCAGGTTGTAAACACATCTGTATTGTATATATTGATTTCCAGGATTTTTAGTTTGTATATTTCACAGGGAAAGGGTGGTTCATGGAATATAAAAGAAGGATGTCAAAACCCACCAGAGGCTTCCACAGGGAAAAAAGAGTTTGATCTGTCTGGTGTAGTAAGCATAAATTACGTCGCTGTCCTTATTACGCAAAATCTCACTAATTTTTTTAACTCTGTTTAGTTGCCCAATTTTTATCCCACTTACTGAAAAGTTCACTATTACAAAACATTCGAGATGGCGAAATCTTTTCTCCTCTGCAATAAAATTTATCACTGTAAATAATAAACTTATGTAAATCTTTTGTTTTGCTTTAATAAGACTATTTTTTCAAAATATTTTTATAATTAATATATTGAAAATAAAATTTACAAATTCTTCTTTGTAATATATAAAATAATCACAAATTGATCTAAAAATATACATAAATCCAAAATCCAAAATTATTTTTTATTCATTTTTTAAAAAATCTCATATAATCAATTAAATTGTATTTAGTTTAAATTATTCAAAAAAAAAACTGGTTTTTTGGATAAGATGCATGAATAATCGTAGAAATAAGTGCAATAAAATAAATTTTTGTCAAACATCTGAATTTTTTTTATTTTATAAAATATTTAATTTATTCTACGTATTTTTCATGATCGCAAAATGTTTTAAATTTAAAATTTGCATATGCAACCGATTCTGTATATATGAGTTTTTTCATTACGGTATTTTCCTCTAAGACATAAAAAATTGTAAGTTTGAAATTATCTAGTATCTTAGGAAATTGAGGTAAACTTATTCTAAATATATGTCATAGACTTTACCAAATGTGAAAAACTGCAAAAATATATGTAATTTTCTTTTTATTGTCTGAAGTTGGTTAAAATTTTAATCTGTGATACGTACAAAATGTTATCCACATCATTATGAAATAAGTTGACCAACAAATATGTATTGATATATAAAATCCTATGGATAGAACACTCGCTGTATCATTTGATTAATACAAGTTTAAAAATCTTTAGGTTTCACAATATATTATTGATCAGTTTGAAGCTTTTATTTTTGAGAGATTCATATTTTTTCCACAGTAAAAGAGAAAGAGAAATAATGCTTAAGGGCTTCAAGTTAAATCTAACATGTAGTTTTTATTTTAATTCTTATGATTATAATTTGAATATTTTTGGGGAAATTTGTGAAGGTTGAGCAATACTTTATCAAGCATGCTGAAAAAAATTTGCATATTCATAATTTAAACTACTAGAATGAATTTACGGATTTTAAACTTATATTACATATATTCAAAAGTTATCATGTTTGACTGAACAAGTCAATTTCTCGACCATAAAGTTTGGACCAGGCCTTATATAATCTGATAGAAGAAAGAAAGATGTAAAAATACGAACCATGAAGAATCATTGAGATAGAATATTGTTACTTTGTGTAGCTAAAAAATGATATAACCCGCAAAACATATGCCTCATGAGAAACTATTTAAACGTAGAATTAAACACGGATTGAATACTTATATCTAGATGAGGTTCCTGCTCCATCCCTTACAGTGAACGTGAAAGAAACTTCAAAAGTCCAGGCCAATCGGCCTCTACAGAGAACCATATCATTGACAGAATAATTACGGGTTGTTCATTATTCTGTCCCTTGCAGTGAAAACAGGTAGACATAACCCAAAAAATATCTACCACAGTTGATCAATAGTCAATAATTCATTAGGTAGCAAGTAGTGCACAAAAGATTGACATCAAGGGCGAGGGGATCAACTCAAGCATCAATCCCACCAGCTAAATCCAAAACAGAACCGCCCTGAGGGAGCTAACCATGAATGAAAGTTATAACCGTTGGAGCTCATCTCAAATCGCCGGGACTCAAAAGCCGAAGATATTAAGAAATGGTAGCCGCGTAAAATGAAGTACGCGAAGTTTGGATACCGGTAAAAGCACCCGCCCCGCCACACGCACCTGTTCACCCCCTGTAAAAGTCCCCCAGTGTACGACAAGAGCCGATAGGACCTCAGATCGTTCAAACCTGATTTATTGTTCTATTTACTGTGAGCAGTCCTGATTCACCAGTACCAGGCACATCTGGTCGACCGCGTTCGTGGCCCATCTACATGCATCCGTCCGAGCCACACCCCAAAGCAAACCTCGCCTTCACCCGAGCCTCTGCTCGCCACGGTTCGGCTTGGCTCCTGGATCCGATGGATATGGGACCCCCATAGTTCCAAAATTGTACATAGTTCTTACTCTGCTTATTACGACGGGGTCGGCGGCCGCACCGACAAGCGGGACCATTCCGTGATGGGCATCATCATGCATGACGGTGACATACACCGGAATCCCATGTGGCCCATGGCATGGGCGCCTACGTTTAGGGTTCATGTATCTACAACTACTCTACCCTACTACAGCACAGAAAGTGCAGCTGACGTGGAGAAAACCTTCCACGTCAGAGAGTTGCCACTTGTCACTATTCGAAGTAGGTCTTGTGTACAACGGCGCTTTTCTCAAGTTGCCCAAGTCACACATCGAGGCATAGCCCCATCCCCTGCTCATGATGATGATGACGACGGCGACTTTTGGATACGGAGACTTATTGTTACCGCTCAATGCACCTTCCAATTACAATTATTGTTTACTTTTTATATACTGTCTGAGCACGTAAATTCCTGGTATCACTTCCCACATTGTTCCACCTTTCTATGTGACGGAATGTGCACAAGGACCAACTATTACCGTTAAATATGCACAGCAGGATCTTCAGAGGAATGATTATGTTAAACTACTTTTCTTCTAGCACAAGTAGCGTAGGGGTAAGTAGAAAAGACATGTTTTGTGCTTACGTCTTTACTGGAGATTCACATATCTTAAGGAAGTTTACGGGATATCCTTTAGAGATTGGAAGGAGACTCTATGTATGGAATCACTGTGGGGAACGAGATAGGTCAATGACACACCAGGTTTTAAGTGATTCTTGTTTATATTTGCGATAAAGTGAATGAATATTTATTCTTCGTTTTTTTCCTCGCAAATGTGAGTGGAGGACCAGATCCAGTTTTATCGATTGGAGAACCTAATTTTCCATTCATATGTACCTAATTTGAAAGGTCTTTTTGGGTTTGCAGAAGTTACTTGCAGTGTAATATCAGATAACCATTACGCATGCTGATTGGTGATATGAAAGTGGACTCATGAATACAATACATCCAAAAGACAAATATCTAAATATATCTTTCTGCTTTCATTCTAATTCTTTCTGGAGACATGTGATGACAGGAGTTTTGCGCTGCTTTTCCTTCTCTGTGGATAAAATCATTCATTTCCATCATGGGCTGTATGCATGATGTTCAACTTTTGATTCTCCCTTGGTTTTGGTTTCACTTGTCTGTTACACCAAACCGCCGATATCATGCATGAGAGATACAAATATGTATTTACGTTGTACAACTACGAAAGCCACACAAACTCGGAACTATCACCTGAATTATTGATGTGATTTATTTAAATTTATTGTTTCTAGTTCAATAGCATGAATGATATCTTTATTACATTTACAAAAACTCAGTACATTTTATTTGAACAGTTATATTTGTTTCATAAAAGTTGCATTCTTACAATTAATAATCATTTTTTATCAGGATAAAGTCTATATCGAATTTTATAACTGAATCAGTATATAATCTAAAAAAATATCTAACTCAAATTCACCAAACTGAATGACAAAGCATGAATGGAATTTATTAAATTTTCAAAAATAATTTTGAACGCTCATGAAAGATCTAGTGCTAGATTTTTCTTTCATAAAATTAAACCAAATCAATTAATAAGGCAATAATATGCAACACAAAAAATGATACATTTTGTTTCATAAACAAATGGACCATCAAAATTTAAATTAATATTATATAATATGTATAATAAGTTAAATAACAACAAATACCATCAATAAATTATGATATATAATTTTTTATGAACATTATTTTAGTCAAAAGTTCAATGAAAATAAAAACAGTTTTATATTTATTTTTGAAAATAAATATCTTTGTAATTTCTTTCCATTATATTATTTAATTAAACATTCAATAATCATGAATTTTTTTTAATTCAATACGAATCAATACAATTCTTCTTTAAAAATTAATTTTTGAAATTTTTCATAAATTTATGACATAAAAATATTGATAACGGAACCATAAATCAAAATTTGAAGAAATAAGCTGAATACAAATTCAATACTTTCATAAATATGTTTCCATCCAATTTTTTTCAAATTTGAAATAAAAATCTTCAAATTTATTGGATTTTTTTTTAAGAAAAGGAAATTATTTATATTTTGAATGATCTCCCACAGTTAAAAAATAAAAGAAAAGAAAATGTTATTTTTCTATATTTTATAATCAACATTTTTTAATAAAACTCGTAACATTACCCAATTCATTGTAATCTAAAAGTATGAAAATTGATTTACATCATATGAAAAATAATATTAAATATTTAAAATTGAGAAAAATAAAGAACTTCCAATTCAAAGCAAGAGATAATTAAAATACCTTACATATTTATATTAATAAATTATTCTTCAAATAATGCATTTTTTCAAAATATAAAAAAATAAAATAGAAGTTTTATTTATTCCATAATATTAAAAAAATTCAATTTAATGCATAATATATAAGGCTATATTAAATGTTTTTTGATTAAAATTATTTAAATACAAATTTTATTTAAAAATATCATAATTCTGTTCGAAAATTGAAGGAGCTTAAAATTTATAAAAAAGTTAATCAGAAGGAAAAAAAATTAAAAGAATTAAAAAAAACCTTTATCATGTAAATAAACCCAAAACCTTTTTATATATTGACTTCAAAACTTATAGATCTAAAATTTAGATATTATTAATTCAACGTGAAGTATGGCTGATAATTAATTTTTCACAAGGATTAATTTTGTAAAATAAAAGTATCAAAATTTTTAATTTATTATTTTCAAATTTTGAATTTTTTTTCTTTTGATTTTATTTATAAAAATTATTATAAATTTTTTTATATATTAAAATTATTAATTTATCATTTGAATAGAAAATATTTAACAGAATTTTATTATAAATTTTTTTAAAAATGAAATAATAAAGGTTTAAACCCTTACAATAATATTCTGAATAAATTTTTTAATATAAATTAATTCATCTCATGTAAACATATAAGACTTCTCAAAATTCAAATTTTATACATGAAAAATTCTTTAAATTTTAAATATATTTTTATATAAATCATTAAATATTTCCAAATTTTAATATGTCTACCATTGTAAATAAATTTTTAAATTATAAAAAGAATTATCATTTTAGCTTTATGCATATTATCAAAAAATTAGTCATAATATAATTAAATATTATATAAAACTTATATTTATAATATAATCTAATTTTATTGTAAGAATAAAAACTATTGTTAAATGATTTGTGTTGAAATTTTTTCCCAAATTTTATAAAATTGTAATAAAATATTTTTATTGAATAAATTGTTGGATTTTTTAAAGGTCTATTTATCATCATTTGATAAAAAAAATTAAATCATTAATTTTCAGTATTTGGTTTATTCAAAATTGTTATTCAGATTTTTTTGAAATTTTATTAAATTTTTCTCAAATTTGATCTATAATCTCTTTTTTCCGCTTATTTTCTTAGTTAATTATATAATTTTACATTAAAGAATCAGAGATGTTTGAGTAAGTTCAAAAAGTAGAGTGTATATAAAAAGAACTAACGATTAAAGAAATAGATGTATAAATTGATCCTTAATTTTAGCTGTTACCAAGCGAAATTCAAAGTTAAGTTTTTTTTTTGTTTTTTTGCAAAGTTTATATATTGGTACATGTGCGAACGGACTCATTGGGGTATTTCAAGTTCTGGTAGCTTCAACTGCAGTCTAGATGACGGCAGTCCTGTGCACGCTAAATTCCCGAAGCGGTCTGATTGGTTGACTGTTTCACACATATTTATTCCTTCAGTAGACTAAAGCACATAGATACTGCCCTTGTTGAGAGAGAAGTTTGGATTCTGGCTGTGATTACTGAAGCAAAATCTGCTTAAAATAACACGGCTATCTACAGTAAAATTGTAAGCTTTATATATATATATACATTGATTAACGAACTAACCATCACCTATGTCTACCGGGACACTGAATTACTTGAAGAGAGCAATACTCAGGAGTCCTCAAGGATGGAGAGTTCGTCACCGAGGGTAGGTTATTATTATTATTCTATAAAGTACATCGTTTGATATAAATGAAGAGCATGATTAGGCGTGCGTGTATATCCTAAGAAAATGTAGCCAGAACGCTAACACGCCACGGACAAGAAGTACGAGAAAAGTAGGGTAAGGACGGAGAACACAGAGCATATTGAATAAAAAATGGAATGGCCATTGAAGACCAAAGGGAAAGGGAGGGAAAACTCTAACTGACAAAGGAAGGCAAAATATATTGAGAAGAGAGAAGATGGGAGCTTGTCATTTTTCTGCAACAAATCGTAAGAGAATCAAAAGAAATCTTTGTTTTGAATGAAGTCTATGAATAATAAGGGACTGTCTAATAGAGAAAGTACCGCATCAAACTTTGAACCACCAAAAACAATATAGTAAAAGGTGATGTCTAGGTAATCTCCTCTTCAATATGACAAATTGAGCATGATTAGATGGAAAACATCGTACATATGTTATGGGAAATTTTCCTAAGGTTGATAAATTTATTCACAAACTGAACTCACTAGTATTTGATGGTCATGACCTGATGAACGTGATCAACATGAGGGGTTTTCAAGATATACCCATAAAATAATGGACGGGAATTGAGTAATTTCCATAACCCAGTCCCTGTTCCAACAAGTTTTTGCGCTGATTTGAATAGGTCCATACAAAATTTGAAGGGTGAACTCAGAAATTTTTTTCTTCCTCTTATGCTCTAAAACTAAGAGAAAACATATATTATCTTGAAATGTGGATATTGACCAAAAATGTTATGGCAATGATATATAGTGCATAAAATTCACGGCGTAACTTTTCAGGATCCCGTAAATGTTTCTCTCGTTACCGATAAAACATTTTATTGGATTTCTGTAGAGGGTTATGGGTAAGTTATGAAACCCTCTATTGACCCCATTACCTTAACTAACCAGCAAAAACGGAAAGTGAAAAATTAATAAGATATGATCAGGAAGGAGAAGAATGAAAGTAGTCTTTTACAGTGAATAATGTCTCCCAAAAAAAAACTGCAACTGCAACTGCTTGGAGATGCCAACCAAGAGCATGTTCATTACTTCATCCATCTGCTCTGGCTGTAAATTAAACTATTTAAAGAGAACCACCATGGTTATGCATACAGTGTGAATAACAAAAGGGCAGTCTACCTTGCATCCTGCGTAAGCCAAGAGTAAACACAAACGCAATACATTGACGAAAAAAAAAAAATGGAAGATATATAGCCAGAAACAATGTGAAACAACTTTGCAGTCTAATTTCTAATAATGAGTCCTGCAATTTATTTCAAATTGCAGGACTCATTAATGTAAATTAAACCGACAGTATCAAAGAAAAATAATGGTCAACAGTGAATTATCGTTGGGTTTGGCCGTAATTTAATGGGTACAGAAGTTTTATCAAAATTATGTTATTTAAAACTAGCGGTGGAGTTACTTGTACTGTTCTTGATTCAGTCCATGTTTTCTCCAAATGTTTGCACTATTGTAGACACTCATCTGATTGATCGCCCTCATGATCAAGAACATTAGTTAAAAAATTATTACACTTTAACTCCTATCGGCGCTCCTTACTCTGCCTTTCTTTGTTAGGAGGACTAGAAGTTGTTCTGGTGATCAAGTTTAAATGGAATAGAGATATTATATAAATAAAATAAAGTATGTATGTATTCCATAATGAAATCAATAATATGATAACTGGACTATAATGAAAATGGAAAGCGAGATGACTTCATTATTTGAATGCTAATAGTAACATATCAGTGTAAAGTATCCGTTTTCATTGTAATTAGCGCAACTATGTGACTTGGTAGTCTGAGCTGCAATTCACTCGGTATCCAAGTTCTGTATGAACTATTTCTTGATTGGACTATGTACACTACATGATAAATTCTTCTCGTCAATGATGTTGTAAAAACATGCAAGATTCTTTCAAGCGCCCAAATGACTTATCATAACTGGCTCTGAATTCCCTCTAAAAATATCATAGTATACTGACAATTCAAGTTCAGATAGATATATCGTCCAGCTTTATCTGCTACAGTTTAATAGTAAATTCCAATGATGTCCAAACGCAGATGAGATGATGAGACAAAGTATCTTCAAAGAAGGCAGCGCTTTGAGTGTACCCCTTTGACAGACTGAAAGTGTCAATATGCGAGAGGATATCACGTAGGGAACATAAAATGGAAACACACAATAATTTATAAGCATGAGACTAGATGAACCAAACTCTAATTCTGAATCAGAGACTTAACAGAAAGATAAATTCGAAGAATATACTCGTTAAGTTGTTAAAATTCGGATTCATGAAAGAGAGTGGGCAAGGAAGAGTTTTTTGTTGGGAACATGAGGTGAATTCAAAATATGAGGTGACAGAGATCTCATCCAAACGTATTAATCCAAATTCTAGAATTGTATCACGACCGTAAATAAACTAAAGTTTCTAAAAAACTTATGTGACATAACATCAAGTGGTTTGGAGTTTTCTACCATCACGTATTGATAATAATGTCATTATAATGTAACAATAATTAAAATCTAGATAATTAAATTCAAATTTTCAGACGAAGTTGTTGTTTTTGAACTACATCTTTGATTCAAGAAAATTAACACACTTACTAGAACGAGAATAAAATCTTGAAAGTAGTAATATTTCAAAAATTAAAAATTAAAAATTCAGAATTTAGGAATTTATTTTTTATATTGTTAATGTGTTCAAAATATTCAAATTCATGTTTAATTGATATTTTATCCTATTTTTTATGCAATTCAATAATTGCAGTTTTTTAAGAATTTCATATTTTAAAGTAACATCGTTACACAAACACATTAGAATTTGAATTAATTTCTAACTTTGCATTATTTAGAAAAAAATTCATATTTGAAACATTTATTTGTAATTCTAAGCATTCTTTCCAATAAATGAAATCATACTTATTTTAATCCAGTTTCACAAAATTTCTAATGCCTATACCTATCAGTTTCACAAAATTACTAATCTAGGACTATTTTTTTGAGACTGATATTGTCTTTTGACAACTTGATTTGACCTTTGGCGGACATAGTGTTCCAAAACCGCATGTAACGGTGTATCGTATATGGTAATAATGCAGTAGCTGTGAGTCGTACTTGCAGTAGTCGCCTTGGTCAAACGAGCGATGATAGTTTTCACGTGGACATATGTTTTTTCTGAAAAGCATTCATTCGTAGTTCATAGACTTTGGAAAATTAAAACTCTATTAAGTTCTTTCAAGTTGATTAAGGGAGCTTCAACTCGTCGTTTTTTCCTGCCGGCGTTTTGGTTCTGGCTTCAGTCCCGCTTTACAATTCCCAGCTAGAATCGATAGGTACCCAAGGGAGCAAAGGGCTGTCATGGACTATTTTGGAGTTTCAAGACATTCTGAAGGTGAGTGCGACAATTAGTGGGGAACTTGGGAATGGTGTGAATGGTCTGCTCAGCTTGACACAAGTCTTAGATCGATGCGTCCAACGGCGAAATGAGTAAATGAGGGCAGAAGGGCCTTGCGGTGTTATGCACATAGAGGTGGCCGAAGCTCTTGATCCGTCGATGAAAGCCACGACGTCTAAGCAGCATGTGGCAGAGGGAAGGCTCCGCTTTAAAGTCCAAAACCAGAAGACTATCAAGCATTTTGAAGAAAGCAGATGTGGTTGTACCAGAGTGGGGCAAGATGGTGCCTTGTGATGGCCATCATACGACAAAGACAGTGCCAATGGCAAGAAGTTCAGATCGTGCTCGCGATATTGGAGCGGAAGCAGAATCTGACTCAAATTCCAATACAAAAGATGAGAATGGTTTCCAAGTTGAAGGTGCTCTGACTTCGGCTGATGCCGGCCTGCGCTCCAGCAAAATAGAGAAGTCTGAGGGAAGACTGAGGAGGAAGAAGGCGTGCGGACGAAAGAAGATCAGAATGTCCAATTTCAGATTTCGCCGAGATGCTCATTTACTAAAGTTGACCAGAGGTCATTACAAGGGTCCATATCATGGTGATGACGACAAGAACACATCATCGTCTGGGAGGAAAGGAAAGCAGAAAAATTCTGAACGTCGAGTTAGGGTTCTCACACTGCACAATGCTGTTAATGGGAGCGATGATGACTTCGAATATCTGAGCACAGTGATGAAAGAGACTTCCTACACTAAAATGCAGCTTCTAAGTGGGAGAAATACTTCAAATGTGGCGAGTAATCATGAGTTATCTCCGAAGTACATAATTGGAATGCAGGAGGACTCTGGCTCAAAGGGAAGGGTAGAGGACGCTGCCTTCCAAAATGATGACAATGAAGTAGCTAGAGGAAGAAAGAAGAAAGAATCAAGTGAAGATGAAGACAAAGAAGGCAGGGTAGTAGTAAGTGGGCACGTCGCCTCATTTGACTTGAATGAAACTCCTTCGAGTTCAGAAGTGGACGAGGAAGAGGATGGAAATCAAATCTTAGATTTTGATCTGAATGTACCAGCTCCAACTAGCAATGTTCATGACACCGAGGTACGTACATGTGTTTGCAAAAATTCAAACTTTGATGGAAATATTATGAGATCGAGAGAGAGGAAATCAGTTGTCGAAGATGAAGGTGTAAGACACTCACAGAAAAGACAAGTTTCAAAAGCCGAACATGAAGTTGAGATGTTTTTTAATCTTTCTCATGTGAATGCCTTGACATCCGACGCCCAGGAAAAATTGGACTTCGCAGGCGTTGAAGCAGGACAGAAGACTTTTGAATCTTTGGAGAAGACGTATTGTGGACATGAGAATCTTCTGTGTTGTGATGACAACGAGGCAAAAGAATGAAACATGTGTTAGGCAATGTGGAGTCGGTTGCAAACGTGGTGAGGCTGTGATCGGAAGCAAGCAAGCCTTGAGTTGTATAGGTAGCAATGAAGTTCATCGCACAATGAAGTATTTCAAAAAGAGGGAAAATTTCAAGAAGAAGGATTGTGAAAATACCAAACCTCTCGTTGCCATCGACAATGAAGACGTGAAGAAGATATCACCGTCAGCAACTGGCATGCTAGGTAGCAATGAAGTTGAACGCACGATGAGGTATTTCAGAAGGAGAGGAAGTTTCAAGAAGAAGTCGTGTGATAATCACAGACCTCTCATCGCCATCGACGATGAAGACGCGAAAGAAGACATCAACTTCAGGGAATGAAAAGGTCCAGATAGGATATTGTGAAACACAGAATTCATTAGATAGTTCAGATTACTTACCTATATCGTACATGAGAAGAAAGGTAAAAAAGGGACAGGAGAGGACAGATCAATACACTATCGATACTTGGGAGCCAGAATTACAGCAGTGTTCGAATGCTACGGATGAATCCCATCCAAACAGTTTGGCAAGGAACCAAACCGCGCTAGAATGGACTGAAAATATGGGTTCCGGTTCATCTGGTGAGTTTTTCCTTCGTCTTCGATTGAATGAAGTAATAAACAATCGTGGATTATTATTTTATTTTTTTTATTCACATATTATCGGATGCATAGACCTAACCTTAATTGTATATGTAATGTTTACCTGGGTAATACAAAGATCGTACCAGTGTCCGTACTCCAAACACAATCTACAATGCAGAAATTTAGATTCTATTTTTTCGAAATATCATTCGTCCTTAATGATAGTTCAAACTGAATTATTTTCATTCTTTATAGCCGCATTTTCATAAATTCTCGATTTTGATAATTTTTTCCCTCATAGTATTATGACTTGGTTGCTGTCTTACCTAAAAAAACACCACCTACCGATTCCTCGGCAATGTGACGGCTGAGGGAGCTAATGTAACTTTTTGTGTTGAGATTAAACAAACCCATAATTAGTACAAACTATATTGTTATGAACGATTGAAGTTAGTAACGGAAACTGAACGTTTGTTTTCCGCTCGAATACTTTTTTCATTGATAAATTAAGTTCCTAATCAGCCCACGGAACCACCAACGTATCCACATCAGGTATGAAATGGTAGATTTAGGAGATATTGTTATCTTAATGTTTGAAACTAAGAAAAATTTTGTGGCTTTATTAGTTTTGCAGGATGGATTATACTCTGGGCAGCTCATCTCCCCAAGGCCTCCAGGGAATGGAGATACCAATCTTCCTACCAAGTCGATCGGCATGGAGGTGTGTGAGAATCCACCATCTATTACGAGTGCTGGATGGAAACGGCCAGCTCCGCCAAGTTTAAGATCCGGGAAAACCCCACTTCATAAAAGTGAAAGCTAGTCTCTTAAAGAGGGAGGAGAAATCGAGACATCTGCAAGCGTTACAGATCTTACCCAGAATTCGTGTTACCGTGTCATCGAACGAAATACAAGAAGACTGGATGCAAATCACGGGTCACAAGTATGAAGGCCCCAGGCAGACAACGAAGGTGCCAAAGGTTAGTGAATTTGGTCATAACATTCTGTTAAGTTGTTCTGTTGGACATTCAACAATGGTATGTTCAAGTCTAATGAGAAGCACAAGAAGTTATGATTATGACATAGTTCACCTGATCTCTGAATTTCTGTCTAAATTTTACTCAGTTGTATTCAGGGTAAAGAACTTTGTAAGGCTTTGGTTCGACCACACACAATAAAATATCTGGACGAGATTGATTTCAACAATTAGCAACACTAGTTAGTGATGCTAAACCCCATCCACCCAGTTGTAATCATATGGAGGGTGTACATGGATCAAATTCGAGGACTATAGGTAGTTTGATATTGATTTTGTTAATTTTCACAAAAGATCATATTATATTTTTATATTAATGAATTAATGATATTTAAACCAAGAAACATTTTTTTTTTTTTCTGCGATCTTCTAGATTTGAAAAATTGTCAATGGTTCCAATATTTAAGCATCAACTTTCAGTGTTGTGATTTTGCTTATATATGAGATTTATAATACTACACATAAAATACAAAATTATTGACGCCATTCTAGAGGGACACATGTTGGACCTGATTTGTAATTTAAATTCAAAGTATGTATAAAATCACCCATATAGTAGTCACATATTATGGTGCTTCCGTTTTCTGCAGTCTCGAACATTATAATAATAAAAAATTTAGGTGATAATATTGGAAGGCCACCTCCAAGGCGTACCATTATAGTGTCCCATGTAAAACGATAACCCTCTTTGCATTCTTTACCTAAGGTTCTTCATTCTAACAGAATGAAGGAATAGATTTTAAAGTCCACGGAAAGGGCCATGGGACACAGATACAAACCACCACAAACCTACTACGAGCCACTAAATGCTCACAGAAGGAATCTATGGCTTGAAGTATGAAATCATAAGAACCATGCAGTGCTAAACTTTTGCAGTCGTACTGCGAAGGACAACTTTGACGAAGTCGCACTTGGCCGTTGGGTACTCTTGAAGATAATGTCTTGAGCTCTCAATATTTTTTACTAACAGCAGAAGATGAGCAAACAAAACCAAGTGTTGGAAGCTACGGGTCGATAGCTTTGAATAGCTAAGCCATGCGTTTCTCAGCTCAATGTCAAAGCGTAAATACTCTGCCAAAAAGATATGTAAATGACTGGAATGTACAAAAAGTGAACTTATGGTGCACAAAATACTTCCTTGAGATCCTCTCCGCATTGAATCACATTTCTCACATAGAGAGGACCTGGCAAACTCCTGCCTGGGCAAACATAAGAAAGCCTTCGGTGCCGAGAAATGATCCTTTACTTCATAATTTTCGGATGTCAGGATAACAGCAATCTGCATACCAGCATATCCATCATATCTTTGCGATGAACACAGTTTGACCATATGGAGGCCGATGATAGACGTGCAAAAGCTTTGAGACAATCACTAAGAAGACGATGTGCGTTCTGCGCGAGCCCTTCCTGTAAAAAATCATGTCCAGTGCGAGGTTATCAAGCCCACGAATGATCCTAAAGCAGTGTCTTTGAGAAACAATCCTTCTTTGAACATGAAACGCAACCATGGGAAAGACATAAAAAGTGGAAGACATAGAACCGGTACCGTAACTTGGAAACTCACCTGCGGATCATATTTCTCCTCTCCGATACAAAAAAGCTCAGCTAGAGCTGCCACCACGCAATTCATAAGACGCGTGCGGTGCGATGCTACTGTGACTCTCGTGCGGGCTTCTCCAGAATATTTGAATGTAGACAGCCGCTTGGATAATTCGTCATCAAGAAAATTTCCACTACCTACATTTAAAATGCATTCAACATACATTTTATGTATGTTGAATATATTTTGTGTATGTTAATTCTATAAATGATAGGATTTTAATAAATTGATCTAAATATTCACACGGCTACTCCCACCTACCTAGGTTATGAATATTCAAATAACAAAACTTAACTTCTCTTTTAGTGATTTTCACGGTTGCTGTCCGAATATTTATAGGCTATTGCTATATGAAAAATGACTATCAAAGTCTTGAATTGAGAAGATTCAAACTTCAAACGATTTTTGTAATCCTCCTCAAGGGACTGTTACCTTTCTCCCATGTTCGTGAAGCATATCCGATCCAGCTTTCTACTCATAATCATAATATTTATCCAGAAGAGGGTCAGCAGCCTTCCGGCGCACTTTCTTCCGAACTGTGTAGATCCATTAAGAGCGCATATCCTGTTAAAAGCTGGGAAACTGAACTGAAGCTTGTGTTGGGAATTGATATCGGCCTGAAACTGTCATGGGAAGTGATTGAACCTTGTATCTCATCTCCAGTCTCAGAAGATTATGTAACCAGGGCTCACATAATCCACTTCCTTCATATGCATGTATGGTTGGATCCGATCTGATGGTTATCATGGCTCCGGTGTTCACCAACTCGTGACGTAATGGGAATAATCTGCGCGGATTTTCACCTCGTTCACTGCAAAGCCATTCGAAGTCATTCGCACCACCACCTCAGGAAGACCTTCAAAGAATGTTGTGAGATAGAGCAGATTCCGAGCAGCCTCTGACCAATGCTCCAAAGTGGTCTTCATTTTAGTCCACAAATGGCCTGGATCCTGCACTTGAAACAAAATCGGTCTCGATGCTCCGATCTTGGGCCGCAAGAGCTTAGAAATTGCAGCAGCTGCATCGCTCCAGTGAACCTCGATTGCATCTCGTTGGCCGGACATGCGTATGCGACTGTTGATGGCAGCGGTTATGGTGGCAAGGCCGAAAGGGGATGAGCCCATCAACTCTATGACCTTGTCGGCGTAAATCTGCGTGCCATCGAACAAAATCCACACTCTGATCACCATGATTCCAACATGTAAAATTGGATGTATCACATGAGCGAACCCATCTAACTGAAAAGAGTGATACTCAATGCAGCTTGATTGGTCCTCTAATGCCAATCCATAGAGCCACTGCTCTCACCAAACTCCGAATGCATCGAGATGACATATGTTGATTGCGATGTGGCGGATGGTCGACATGCAGATCTATACGAAGCGCATGATGTTCGAGAACGAAACAACAAGCTTTGTGTGCAATCGGATTTGTGCCATTATATCAACTGCCCATAGTGTCGAGGGAGTTCAAAGAGGGGTTAGTGACTTCTTCAAAAGTTTCTCGTTGGTGAGCAGGTAAGAATATCTGCCAGAGTTGTCTTCATGAGCAACTTCAGACACGCTGTGACAAAGAATCTAGCAGGAGCTGGTCTACATCTGATCGAATGCTCATCGTCACAAATAACAATGAAACTAACCAGTAGATGTCGGGCCAGAACGTTGTCCTTGAGGCCCACGAGGCTGGCCACAATCTTCCGGGGACTCGTTTGATCCACATTTTCTATAGCTATCACCACCAAAGAAAGAGAATCCCAGAGGAACATTTCTCTGCTTGTACGAGAAATCTCACGCTGGAGCCCGCTAGTCCCAGAATCTTTTGAAGCAACTAGCGATGCCATAAGTCGTCGAGTATCACTAATACGGGAGCAGTCGTTCCTCCCAAGAAACGTTCCAGCTTATCCTCCACAGCGAGGTTTGATTCATGACCATGAAATTGGGTTCACCAAGGTGCTGAAGGAGCCGCAATTGCTTCTCCAAACTGAATGATTTTGCTCCCGGCCCGCACTCTACGATCGATACAAAATGAAATGGCCATTTACTACTCCTGAAGTTCGAGGGTCGGCGTCGATGCACGTTTCTGGAAGAAGTTGGCCCATTCGAACGTCTTTCGTTCCACTCTCCGAGATCCGGCCAGAGATTCCCTGTAATACGAGTCCACTGCTCTGTCTAGAATGCTCTTCCCCATCCCAGGTGCACCGTGCACCGAGATGACTGCCCCGGAATCTGGTCCTCGATCCTCCAGGGCTCTGTAAGCCTCCTCTGGATCTTCCGTCTTTTGGAATCGCTCGAAGATGCGTTGGCTGTCGCCTTTCCACGACCAGGTGGTGCTCATCTTTCCTTTTGTCAAACTCTGCGACGACGAAGCTCAAAGTTGAGGTCGCCTTCGAAGAGGAAATTTGCGTCCCACAACATCGAGGAAGATGCGAATGCTCCACGCGTCCACGATGCTTTCCTTGATCTCCAACGACAAAGATTTGTTCCCTTTCTGACGTCAGAACTGGCGCCTGCTCGTCTGTCTTTCCAAAGTCAAAGATCTCCTCTCTCAAAAAGTCTCGATGGGCGTTGAGGTGATCCGATCTAGAGAGGCGCGGACCCGACAATCGGATTCAAAGCTCAATCTACAAATGTCTCTTGAGAGCCAGCCATGGCACGCTAGCTGGTGAGAAAGACCAATGGTAGCGACTGTTGGCGCTTATCCCACTCTAAATTTATAGTACAGATGGTGCGAATCAGATGCAAAGATTTTTCTTTCTATAAACTTCCAAACACTATCAGAAAGGGGATCTATGCCTGCGGATTCTAACACCCAGTCAGACTGTTCTTGGACAAGGCTCTCCTTTTTCATCATATGCAGGTTTCATCAAGCTGTCCCATTCTCGAGCACGTCCAGATGCAGAGGTATGAAGTGTATAGTCCTGTTTCTACCATTCAAACACATGATCATAAGTCTTGTGACGGTAATGTACGTACTTATGTATATATATACACACGACATTCTTTGCAAAAGGTAATAAGAAGTATTTCTCGACCATTACAAGCTGTCAATGCTTATTCGATGGATCATTATTTTAACTGTGGCATTGTGCTACGTGCTTGTTGCGTCTACATGTTCAAGTGTTCAAAATTTTGTACTTACTGGTACAGAATTGGACTGAGGTTTGAGTGACATTGTGCCCTGCCCTGAACATGATAAGGTATCTGATTCAGCTCTTTCAATTTGCACTTTTAGATAATGCCAGCTCTCTGGAAGCACACCAAAGAGTATGTTATTTAAAAAGGAAACTACTTGACAATGTGTACATAGAAACTTCTTAACCTCGCGAAACTGACGGTAGGGGTTTGCGCTGCTGCTGCTAGGTCAGTTCTATATTGCATATTGAGTAATCTGTGCTGTTGATTATGCAGTTCAACATAGAGTGGACACTGGATGAAAAAGCTGACAACAGCTTTGTCATCATCATCAATTCTTTGCCACTCTATGTTGATTTCCATAATCGATTATCATGATTCATGAAGAATAGGAAGACCTAGAAAAGTTTCTTACCTGCTACCTCCGGTAAAATTGCCCAAATGATATCGATAATTAAAAGAATAGGAAAGTGAAAGAAACTTATGGGTCCTGGTTTTTGAATCCGGTGACCGTTCTTTAAATCCTGACGTAGACCGTGTGATGGGTTTGATGAAGTCGCTTCTTTTCTAGGGACATTCTCTCATTCTTCATTGCGCTAGAAATGGTAAACGTTCATGGACTTAAAATTGGACTACAATGTGAATAAAAAAAATGGCAATTAAAAAGAGTTGTGAGAAATAAGCAATGCCGTGAGAACTCCGGATTTTCGCGAATCAGTCGGCAGATGAGCACGGACAGAAGATATATAAATCCTTGCTTGTTTAAATAGATTGTTCAGTCTCTGGTTCTGAAAGATCGTTGAGCTGTGCGTAGGTGCTGAAAACAGAAAGCAGAGAAAGAAGAAACTGGACTTTTGGAACCAAGTGCTGCGGATGATCACTTGAGCGATTTTTGGGAGCTTGGAAGGTTAGGAAGACGAGAGGAGAAAAGTGCGAAGATTACAGGAGCGGAACAAATGGCATCTTTGGTCGTCTGTTTCATAAACTGGCCCTCGTGGAAGTGGCGCAGATGGAGAGAGTCTTGGCTGTCAGTCAAATAGCTTAGTCACATATAGTGACGACGAACGAAAGTCAAAACATTTTGCATTAAGTTTTCTAGATCTGTTTCATAAATTTCATTTTCTTGTTGTATTGTTCCTCAACAGTCAAGTATTTTGATTGGAGTGTGATTCCTATATATATATGTATTGGAATTTAATTTAATTTTGGTTATGTCAAAATATTAAATTTTTTTTCATTACAAATGATAACATCACTTTAATATGAGAGTAAAAGATGAGGTGTCATTGGAACTAGTGAGAACGAAATCGCTTTTAGTACTAGGTATGATTAATTTATTTTCGATTTCACATTAAATCTCAAATTAGAAATCTGTTACATGCATGTATTTTTTTTGAGTAATTTAGCGAGAATAAGAAACTAATATATTTGATTCGATGTCTTTAAAAATATTGTAAAATCACAGAAAATAAATTTTTCAAGGTGTTTCTAGATATATAATGTGATTTCTAATATGTGGTTCGAAAGCTGTGATAATTTTTTTACATTGATAGCAGTGTCACTGATCTTGAATTGGCCATTCTTTCGAGAGCATGTATAACTTCTGCTTCAGTCCCGCGTTTGACATGGAACTCAAGAAAGGAGGAGCACGGGCTTTGGTGGAATTTTTGAGTCTTCATGAACAACTTGACAAGAGATTCTCACCGAGAGTGCGACAATAACTGGGGAATTTGAAAATCGGGTTCAAGCTTGACACAAGTGCTAGAATGAAGCGTCGACGAGATACGCAAATGGAGGCAGAAAAGGGAGGCGATGCAATGCAGTTAAAAGTGGTCGAAGCTCCTGATTCGTCGTTGGAAACTACGTCTACGCGGCATATGGCAGAAGGAAAGCTCCAGGCTTTTAAGCCCAAAACCAGAAGCCTCTCGAGCATTTGGAGGATACCGATGTGGTGATACCCGATTGGGCCCAGATGGCGCCTTTCAGTGACCTTCATGAAGCAAAGAAAACATCAAAGTCAAGCAGGTCAGCTTATGGTTGCGATGTCGGAGCAGAAGCGGAATCTGACTCCATTTTCAACGCAAAAGATGAACAAAATTTCAAAGTTGAGGGTGCTCTAGATTCGGTTCATAACCGCCTCCGTTCCTTCAATATAGAAAGACTTGAGGTAAGAAGTAACAGAAAGGAGAACAGCGGTCAAAAGAACCTTCATTTTGTACAATCTTAGATCTCGCCGAGATGGGGAATTACTAAACCTGACGAGAAGAGATTGGAGAAAATACACACCAGCATTTAGAAGGAGCGAGAAGAAATCTGAAGAAGCCCTAGCCATACGAACTAGGGCTCACGTAGGGGAGAGTAGTTCTAGTGGCGACTGCGACTTCAAATTTGGAAACACTGTGGTGAAGGAGACTACGAACACTAAATTTCAGCTTCGATATCGGAGACGTACAGTAACTCCAAATGTGGTGAGTAATTAAGAGTGGTTTGCAAAGCAAGTGGTTGGAATGGAGGATTCTGGTTCAAAGGAGGAGTAAGCTCCCTTACGAGATGTTGTTGTTGTTGATGTGGTTCAAAGGAGGAGAAGTGTTGTTCACCGGAGAATTTTCTCTTATTGTTGACATTGGGGGAGGCAAACTCAAACAACGCAACAGATTTCCCCAAATCTGGAGATGATTGCAAAATATGTGACGCTAAGGACGGAACAGGCAAGCCTCAACTCTTATAGGTAACAATGAAGTTCAACGTACAATGAGGTATCAGAAGAAGCGGAAATATCAAGAAGGATTATTATAAGGCCAACCAATTTGTGGCCATTGACGATGACGAGGTGAAGAAACTATCAAATCCAGGAGCCGTAAAGTCCCGAGCAGATATGGTGAGACATAGACCAAATCAGAAAACTCGGAATTACTTACCCTGTCAAACATATAAAAGAAATAAGAAAAATATAAGAAAATTAAGGAAGTTTAAGGAAACTGCAGGTCAAGACACTGCCAGTACCTCGAAGAAAAAAATTGTGCAATACAGTCTCCGTTGTGTAAATGTGAACACGTCGATTACGATTGTCAGAAACAAATAAACTCATTATGGGAGGAACTAAAGCTTGAATCGGCATCATCCAGGAACTAAAGATTTTCATCTATTTCTCCATTAAATTCCCTATCTGAATGTTCAACTGCGAATTTATTGTGAATGGCTTTGATTAATCACTGTACTGTGTAAACTTCTTTATCTTTACTTGAAAGTTCAGAACCAAGTTACGGACTTTGTAAGTTACAGCTTGATTATGTATTGTCTGTTTTCCTAATTTAAAGATTCATAAATCTCTGGAAGCATACATAATGTTCAATTATTCATTACAAAAGAGTATATTTTTTTTATCTTTTATTAAATGGTTCAGATTTGTTGGGTACATGTGTGTGTAAGAACATAAATATTGAAACTGTATACGTTAACAGCTTTACTCCGGACTGTAAATATTTAGACAGGGAATACTGTATTGGATTCTCCCATCCTTTGAGTTAGACACAAATCTAAACATGGCTAGAGTGGGCTGAAATATGAGTTCCGGTTGTTCCAGTGAGATTTGTCAAGGTCTTCTATTAGGTGAAAGAATAAGATTTTTGCATTCACATTTATGATGTATATATCTAACCTTCATTGCATATGTTAGTTTTACACTTGAGAGCATATTGGTAATGCAAGCTCCTATCAGTACTCCCCATGATCCGAAGAGAATCTAGAAACTAGAAGATTTTAAATTCACCTAGATTAAAAACATCGTACGCTCAAAGTAATATTTCTAACCATTATGATTGCATTCTCAATACGCAAATTGTTCTAAGTTCTCTTACTATCTTAACAATCTTCTTGGATGTTCGATTTTGCTATTATTTTTCATCAAGTTCTAAAATTGTTGTGTGTATATACACACACACTCTCTCTCTCTTTCTCTCTCTTTTTATCATTATCAGAGACAAAAAATACTACTAACTCTCTCTCTCTCTCTTTGATCATTATAAGAGACAAAAAATACTACTAACAGCTTCTGTTGTGTGTGAAATCCCTATCTAAAATCTAAGGTTTTTTGTTCAAAACATTGCTATGCATGCCACAAGTTCACATTACTTCGCTTCAAGTCTATTAATGTGATGACAAGATTATGAAGAGAATGAAAAACTTGATCAGAAGTCTTCATGCTAGAGAATAATTCAAAGTTGAACTTCAAACCTAATGCTTTTATGATGTTACTGGCATTCAAAGCACGAATCCTTTATCAGCATTTTATTTTCAATTAGTGCATTCTCGAATCAAAAGTCTAACATGTCTACACATTGACGTTGTTATCCAATATATGCTTGCTTAAGTTGAGACAACTTCTGAATAACTGATGCTCGGCCGTTTGACTTGGCATTCAGAAGTGACGAAAGGTCGATGCCAAGAACTTACAGAGTAACCGGAGAAGAGAAGATAGCTGCAATGTCGAAACGTCGAACCGGAGGAGTTATAACAGGAATAAGTGTAACAATAAGGAGAATTATGATGGTATATTGGACTCCGATAGAGTTGCTGAGGTTGATTGACATATAGACTTGTTATTACCCTGGCATGCAATGATATCTTGGGAAAGCAGATTCAACTCCTGATGCGGAAAGTACAACAATTGGAAAAAGACCAGCAGTTTACTGTAGTTTTGGGCAATTGTACGGTATTCCTGATTCCGATTGAGAAGGTTCCGAGTGAGTACGTATTGTACTTCGAAGTTATTTCTTTCACGTGGAAAGCTTCATCCCGTACGTGTGTTTGACTCACTATCCATTAATAGCTTGAAGTTACGTAACTTGCGGACAGCAAGATGCTACTGGGGCCTGGCCCCATCCTACCCCATCCTTGTATTACTATGGGATCTCCACATCCTTTTTGTTATATTACTTGGCTTCCCGGAGCAAGAAACCATATTTTTGAAAATGTCAAAGTTTTAGTAGCGGCTGGAACATGTGACCACATGTAGCCATACATCGTAAATACCATGTATTGTTGTGTTACTCACCGTTAGTCTTCATTCTTCTATAAAACAAAGAAAAACGACAAGATCTTTCGTTTCCTCCGTCCCTTATGTGCACGAGAACCTTTTTTTTAGGTCTTCGCGCTGTATGGACTGTGCACGGAGAGTCAGAAACCCAGAATACGAGTCACATGCTTGATATTCTAGTAACTTTAGGCAACTTTATATCACATCTAGATTAATAATGTACTCTTCCCTTCGCGCTACATCTTCGCTACATTCTCTGTCGGGCATACTAGTATCAAGAGACATACACATGGGGAATTTACAGGAGCCATTACATATATTTTCTGGAACAGATCCAGTAACCGTGATAGTACATCTGTAGCTCATTGAAAACTGAGGTTGAACTCATACTGTAAGATGGATACCCTAAGCAGTTACGGATGGAAGTGGAGACGGGATAGGTGCAATACTAGCTACCCTCATAATCTATGTCATCTGTTCCTAATAGGATGATTCAGAACATTTCCTGAAACTGCTTCTCGAAGAAAAAACCGTTCTTAAGTCCTTCATCAGCACTATAAATCATGACTCCGTTGAGTTCATGTCCTTTTTTCTTGATAGCATTCAGTGCATCAGTGAAATTCTGTCCTTGAAGACCTATGCCATTTACCTGGTAGCCAGGAATGATCTTCTCAAACGTGTAAGTCTTCGCTACGACTTCGTATCGAGCCGCTATCTCCGCTGGTTTTGTTGAGATTTCCGAGTAAAATTGGTATGCGACGAGATCGATGACAGATGAGAACTTTGTGAATAGCTCGGCATAGTATGAATTGGTTTCTGTGAAAGGAGCGATAGTAGCAATGCTGATGGTACTTTTCTGCTTCAATGTTGTGATGAGTTCGCCAACTAGTGGAGCAAAGTCGCTCTTTGAGCTTGTAGGAAAACTTTCGTAGTCAATGTCAATACCATCAAGATGGTACTCCTGGACTATCTTTGTGATGGAGGTGACAGCATTCTTCAGCCACAGAACCTTGTCTTCTGGATCATACCAAAAAAGAATTTTCTCTTTTTCTGCATTCGTATAGACACTCCACCCACCTAAGCTCATCAGGACTTTCACATTCTTGTGAACACTCTTCACTTTTAAAACAGACTCCGGTGTCAATGATTCCACCCAGAAAGGACTGAACGTCCCGTTTTGGGGAATTCCATCCCTATCTGCATATATGACCAATTTAAATCAGATCCTTTCCCACATACTGCTGTTTCAAGCATCGACCACGTATGTATACATGGTGATATTCTCACCTGATTCCTGTAGCTGGCATGCTTTATTATCTCGGCAAGGCAAGGCTGTGGCCATGTGGCTAGCGAGTTGCATTACAGCAGATCATAATGTATTGCAGCATGTGCTGCAGTTAGGCTTTTATATGCTTTAACTCGCAGTTAGCATTGATTTGTAGACAAGGACAGGCATGAAGCATGTACGTGAAGGATTTCCTGGAGGATATTGACATGGATGAGGCAAATCTATCGGCAAGTTCTCAACTTCCTACACACAATCAATCTTAGAAGAAGCTTTGGACGAGGATATGCACTCACCACTGTCTATGCCGAAGGATAGTAAGAAGTAGAAGTCCACATTGTCATGTACAGGAACTTCATTCACATCAATCGGCACTCCTTGAGCTCCAAGATAATCCATGATGACTGCTCTCTTCTTGACTTCAGCGCCATTTGTTCCTGCACGCCGGAATCATACCCTTAAAGACATTTCACATAAATTTTGGACATTTGATTTCTGAAAAAAAATTTAACGTTCTAAAGCACAGCAAGGAATTTGTCTTCAGGCAGTTGTGGAAGTTACTCGCTAACCATTCCATCTTTCCAAGCTTGATAGGATCAAACTATCTCTACAACTTCGGAAACACATGAACCAATTGTGTACATCTGGTTATATATCTGAACTAGATACATTGCAGTCAGAACTGCTTATCTTAGCTAGAATATCGTGCACACAGATTCTCCTGACAAGAACATTAGATTCAAAACTCCTTTGAGCAATACAATGAGAGTGGATTCAAAGCATCTCACCTTCTAGACAGAGGATCCACGAAAAAACAATCGCCAGGGTAGAATAGAGGTTCATATTTCTAGATCTCATTCTATAGAACTCAAAATTTCTCTATGTGGACCAGGTCCTGCAGATTCAGAAGACCTAAACAACTGTATCTATGTTGAATTGATCTACTCAAGAAGTAAGTATGGAGGGCTCCCCTCTCCACTCCACTGCACTTTCTATCTTCCTAAATACTTCTTCATCTATACTAGATGAATGTTTTCTGCATATACAATTGCATGCTGTACATTTATAGGGAGAACTAGCTGCAAGAAATAGCACATGGCAATTGCCATTGTCGGTAAGGTAGTTGTCCAGCCGGCATTGAGCGTCTTCTTGCGAAGTTCTGCATTTGGAGTATAGTCAACGTTAGTCCATGTCTCGCACAAGGTGATGAGTCACGGGTATCCTGTTGACACTTTTTATGTCGCTATGGAAGATATCATATCGTAAAAATTTTACGTCAGTTTCGATGCTACCTTTGGAGTAAGACCTATTGGACTTGTCCTCGGTTAGTTATTGACTCTTTTGTCGTCTTTCCTAGACAGTTCTAATCCTTGTCTCTGTCGTCGTTTTTATGACCTCCAAGCTGTTCCCGAAGTGCCACTAGTTAATGTGAAAAGAAGCACGCCATTCGAAGCTTTCATGGACTTACTGAGCATGAGATCGATCAGGAGGGCGGCAACATCTAGCATACATCTTATATTAGCGCATTGCATTGACCGAGTAGCTGTTTCTCTGAGAGAACACTTCATTACAATAAACATTTGATAGCTGCGAGGTGGAATTGACGGGCTTCGGGCATCGTTGGGAAAAGCTTATGGTAAATTGTGAGACCCGTTGCGTCCAAGTTGCTATTGGACGTCGAGGACAGACAAGTCAGAAAACCAGCTGCAGATGACTTGACCAGAGACAACATAGAAAGGGAGACTTTTGGACATCAGTTGATAATAGTTGCTTTTCTGAATGAACTTGCTCCCGATCTAGTGACTATCTCTCCATCTGACACTAGCGCAGACATTTCTTTGTACGTACAAGATTAAAAAAAGCATAAGCATATGCCATATAAATTTTTCTGGTTGCTGAATTCAAACCTCCCGTTAGGCTTTCCTTCTTTTCCGCATCACTATCATGCAAGTACATGCTCAAGACTCACTACCCTTTCTATATTGAGGACCATCTTTGCTATAATTGTACAAAGCTATGTACAATATAATGTCTGTGGCGTCAAACCTAGTGAAACACACAGGATGTAAAAGCTGAGTACAAAGGTGTCAGAAGATTCTATATTAAAGACAATCTATTAGGGACCCGTTCTATATTCAGGAAAATCTTTCTCAGGCTCTAGATCTCTCACGCATAATATACATTATGCGCGATAGAGCTCCATAAAATACAATCCTCTGACCTCGAGATCATTGCTTTTCAAATGAAACTTTTCAATCACTTTAGATTTCACCCCAGCATGTGGCTGTGTACGAGAGAAATTTCTGTAGCTTCAAACCTAGGGAAACACTGGATGCAGAAGAATCTGTATAATCTGAATACAAAGGTGTCAGAACATCTCAACTAGAATTTACAAAGCAAGAGTCTGGAAGAACTCCTCAATTACTGGAATTTAAGCAAAACTGTGTTACAGTCGTAGCTAGACATTACTCTAAATTTTTCATGTCTCGACAGCTATCTGAATCTGATCATTAACTATCCTAGTATCAACTCAATCACACCTATAGTATTCAAGGTTGCTGCAGTCAGCTTCTAGCTGTTTTCAAACAAGAACAATTGCTATTTAGTTCATTACTCAAAGGTGAAGATCACAGGATCTGTGTGAATATGATTTCACACGAAGTTGTAATTACCATATCTTCTAGGCATAAGTTAACTCTCAATAATGTTTTGAGAACCTAACTCTTTCCTACAATCTAGGAAAAGTGGGGTATTTATCCTCAGGAAGTCATAGATAGCAATTAAGAGAATCATCATGTTAAGATATCTGAAAAATGTGCAGCAATGAAACGTCAAACTAATACGTGCAGGGTGACGACGATCTTACATTCTTTCTGACTGCATGAAGTAAATGGAAGAGAGGAAACACCAGAAGAGTAAAGCCGGATTTTTTCTGCACATGCTGCAAGTGATGCGTTCAGTTCCTTGTTATAATATTGGACTTCAGATCTTGCCTACTCCAGTGCACTCTGTACATTAATTTGAGACTGAAGCGCAAGGTAAGTACGCGATAGTCACAGGTTGAGTAGATCGAGTTTATGCATATCTGACTCACACGGTAACGGTCTTACTGAAGTGCTCCTCAACAGCTGTACCGGCTAAAAACTTTGTTAAACAAACTCCAAATTCAAATATCGGATATTTTACCAATATCCTCTCGAAATTATGCTTTCCGGATCCTCCTCCACCAGTGGTGCTCTCTAGGTTCTACATTCTCATTCCTTGATCTTCGACTAGTTAATTGAGAAACAGCAGAGCTCATACAAGGTCTTGTCGTGCCCGTACTAACTTCCTAGGCTCCAGGCCTCTGATATAACGAAGAATCAGCATTAATTTCTCAGCCTGATCTGATCATGACTTGAACGTTCGCAAATTCAAGGGACCCAGGAGCTGTAACAGTTTTTTCAGGTGCGAGTCCGTCTTTCTGAACCTTATGGCTCCAAGAGATCTTACACAAGTCTCACTGATTTTTTTCAAGCCAATGTTCATAACACCTCATTCTCTTTAATTTCGTTTTTTAGCTAATCAACAAATTGTTTTACTTCTTGCATGTGGTTGGATCGAGAAACATGCGAGTGTACATTGATCTCTTTTGAAAGTCCAATGAGTTTTTCATTAATGAATTTTTAATTTCGAGTAACAAAGTCTGATTTTTTTCAGGATTCTCATAAGGAGAAAGAAATCGACTTCCAACTTCCAGCTTTTGATCATTTTGCATTAAGTCATAGTCGACATAATTGGTCGACAAAAAAGTAATTATTGTCTGCATTTGCAAGCTGAACTTCAATAAGAAGGTAGTGTGGATGCTCATGTGTATCAAAGGTTTGAGAATTTTTTTGTCCACATTTTTGACAAAAAAAAATTCATGTGGAACCATACCAATAAACTAAACAAAATAAGGTATACCTACAATCCAAAATAATCAAACTTTTCATTGGACTAGGTTTTCAAAAACACATAAACAACGTACATCTTATATGCAAAAAAAATAAAATTTACAAATAAAGAAATAATGCACATTAATGTGATTAATTATAGCATGAAATATTTGATCATTAATCAATTCAATGTTACTTATGTAATCATCATGTAGAATAATTGACTCATTGACAATTGAAAATTATAAAACTCATATTAGCTGGTACTTGATCCTTCCATTCCACTTTGCATGCTACATTGGTAATACCTTTATACTCCACATATGTAGATGACAAAGCTATTGTATGGTGCTTCTTTGATGTCCAACAAATAAATGCACATCCAAGGTAGAAGATATAGCCTAAAGTGAAAATCTATCATACACAATATATTTTTAATGAGAATCTATAAAATTATATTGATCTAAAGATAAAACTGATTTAAAGTGAAGTACAAACAAAATAATGTGTTAAAAATATTTGAAAATCCTACTTGCTCCATCAAAGTAAAAAATTTTTGAAGTATGCATAACTTGATTAACAAGTATACTTGAGAAGCTTAAATCAAGTTTAGAAGCTAATTAGATATTGATGAACTAAATGGTGAGTGTGACCAATCTTTTATTTCTCACATGAGAAAAAAAATATACAAAGAGATAAATGAGTTTTCAAATAAAAAATTATGACTTATTTTTTACAAACATGTATTTCAGAGTTCATGGCAGAATAAAAGCATTTGACATGAAAAATAAAAATGAAAAATAAAAATAAAAAATTATTTTTTTAGCATTCAATCAAAATCAAATCAAACATCATATCATTTGATTTTACATCCATGTCATCATCTGCAATATAAAAACAGATTCCACAAATGAGATGGACTTATGTTTTGATGTGTTATACTTTGCTTTCTCCTTCAGGATCTGATCAATCTACTTAGAGAAAAAATAGATCTTTTTTTGGAATTCAGAGTTTTATTTTGACGCATATACTATAAAAAAAGGTTGATGAGATATGTCATCTTCAAATCAGTTTGCCATGACAATGATATTTTAGGTCAAGATAATTGGCAGTTATAATGAACTGCCAATTATCTTGACCTAATATATTGTTAATAGATTATGGTTTGATTGATTTTGTAACCTAATGATATTGATAAGGCTCCAAGATATATTATCTTGCATCTTTTCAAATATAAAGAATGGTCATGTTGTAAAAGAATTAAGAGAGATATGATATATCACTCTACTAACCAAAAAACTAATGTGATCCAAGGTGAGACATGGATAGAATATAATCTTATGAATGTGTAGATGCTCAATCCATTTATGATATCCATCCATGAATATCCAATATATTCATCACTATCACTTTCAAGTATGATTGATATATCATTTTGAAGATAACTTTAGGATATAAGTGATAAGCTCTCCAAACCCATTTATATTTTAATTTTTTCATATATCATGATTTGGAATTTCACATATTTATTTAGATTTAGTAAGAATGCTATGTATCTAAAATTTTGAATAATACTGATTTTCAACATATAGATTTTGCTCCATTATTATTTTTTATTGAGAATTAATTATTATGAACTTTAAAAAGTATTAGTCTCAAGTTATAATATTTTCAATTAAATTTATATTTTTTATATATTTAATCCTTTTTTATTTTTTATTTTTGACTTGGGAGTATTTCTAGATACTATGAGTGTTTAGATTCATAAAATTTAGCATCATATAGTTTATAAGTTGAGCTTATATTTAGACCCACAATTATAGTTAATAGAACGAGCTTTAAATACTCCAAAGTTTATGTGCATAATCATAGTTGGAACATTGCATTGACTATCACAAGATTATAATAATGGTTACAAATTTTGCTATCAAAATTTTTTATTAATAAAATTTTTTAAATTATAGCTTGACATGTGAAAAACATGTTTGTAAAATTTGAAGGTAATATAAATACAAAATGAAGATTTGAAATTATTTTTGTACATGAGATTTTACATATTATCTTGTGATATAATGATTGTTTGAAGCATTGTTTAAAGAACTTCAAAATTAAACAACATTTGAAACTTTAAAAGGTTTAAATGTAATAATTTATAAATTTTAAGTGCAAATCAAGTATCCATTTGAGACATCTAAGAAGCTTAGGTTATGAAGATTTTCAACTTAATACAATTAACTTAAATATGAATGGATGAAGTGGAGAAAGAGATGTATTTACGGAAGGGTCAAGAAGCTTCTTCTACAACTAGACACTACAGTGATATAAGAGTGAACCAGCAATCAACTTGAATATGAATTGATAAAATCGAAAAAAAGAGATATATAACTGAAGGATCATAAAGATTTTTCTACTACTATATACTCAATTGGTCTAAGAGTGAAGCAAAAATCAATTCGAATATGAATTGATGAAGTAGAAAAAGAAAGATGCATTGACAAAAGGATCAGAAAGGTTCTTCTACAACCAAATGCTTAAATGTTTTAAAATTGAAGCAAAGTCTTTGTAACACTGGTAGCTTGTTTTTCACTTTCTTTTCTTTGCAATTTCATCTTTGCAGTTTGATATTGATATGCTTTGCAGGCACATTCCTTGAAAAAGTTTTAAAATTCAATCGTCTATGTAAGAAAAATGTTTAATGAATCATTGCATGAGGATCATGGATTTTATTTAGTATTTATTGGGATCCTAACATAATTAGTTGATTTTTTTTAATAAATATTTGAGATATTTATAGCTCATGGCCTCAAGTTGCATCTTGAAAAATGTAAGTTCATAACCATTGGAATGTTTGTATCATATCATATAACAAACAAGGTTAGGGGTTTAGCAAACCAAGATGGATGCAATTTTATATAATGTACAAACGTAGGATGTGAATATGAATACAAAACAAGATGACTACCATACATTAATGGAATAGATAAATGTGTTTATATCTTTTAGAATTTTGCTAGGATAAAAATAATAAAGCATGGGTAGGTTGCATGAGAGACATCTTAATGTGGAGGTTATAGGAAGATGAAGAGTACAAAGGCTGTAGATGTAGGGGGAATATTAAGGTACATCAAATATAAAGTTAAAAGTCAGTTGTCAATGCCATGTACTCCCTCTTATGTGCAACGCTTCAAATACAATCTATTCAAATCAAGATAGGCAAATATTATCTTCTTTCCATTGCTGACATTAGAGATATGTTTTCAGGACTTTCACAAAAGCCAAGCAGAGTGAAAGATAACCAAAACTTTTTAATTTTGAAATTTTTCTCTAAAATATCAGTCAAGATATGTTGTTCAGTGGATAACCATATAAATTTTTTTATTGAAAAAAAGTTATGGAAATATTATATTACATTAATATAACGTGTGTAACTATATTATAATGCAATCTATTTCTTTCTGAAGTTTTCATAAATACAAACTCTACTTTCCGTAATTAAATGTCAAAAAAATCTTGTCGCAACAAGGAGGACCGAGACGCAATATAGATCTCAGTGATAAAGAA
Organism: Marchantia paleacea; assembly: GCA_014180765.2. NCBI lineage: Eukaryota > Viridiplantae > Streptophyta > Marchantiopsida > Marchantiales > Marchantiaceae > Marchantia > Marchantia paleacea. Next base: position 1,087,558 of record MUAA02000097.1, read on the forward strand.
AGGAATGTCGATCAAATGCATCACACATATAGCAGAATAAAATCACAGTTATGAAGCAAAAGGAAAATATGATGGGGTATGTACGTTAATACCTTGAGTTAATTACTTTTGATATGGTGTCCAAACACGGTCTCAAGAGGGTATATTAATACAGTATTACACGGTATAACGAGCTAGTAACCGACTCATAGAAAAACTTCCAGGATTTTGGTAATCTCCATAGAACAAAGTAAAAGTAACCGTTCTTTTAACTAAATTGTGGCGCTCAAGAGCATAAATCTGTAAAATGCTACGAGCTCCTTTTGATAGTTCTACTATGTGATAGATCTTCTATTTCTCATGTGGGTGGAAAAAATGATACATGAGAGAATATTTCCCAACAACTGAAGGTATTCAGCGTTGGAAAATATTAAATACCCAGAAGTGGAAAGAACATCGAATAGACCTGAGAGAGGAAGTAGCCTTGTAAGACAGAGGTGATACCATTTAAATCCAAAATACTCTTTGTTGGTTAAAGATGAAATTGATAAGTACATGCAAGCAGGTATTATTTACTCTGTGTTGAGCAGTGAATGGGTTGCACCAATTATGATTGTACTTAAGAAGAATACGTGCAAGATTAGGGTCTGTCAAGACTTTAGGAAGCTCAATGCAACCACCAAGAAGGACCACCATCCATTGCCCTTTGCAGACGCAATCCTGGATCATCTTGGTTCCGTTGCGCTTGTCAAAACAAGGGATCATGCTAGAAATAAAAAAATTTATATTTTGCATGTAAACAAACATAAAAATATTTGAGAGGTGATACATGTATCACTTCTTTTAGAATTTTCTATGCAATTCAAGAAATCAATGGAAAGAAAAATCATAAAATTAAGTATGATATTTGAATTCATTGGAAGATGACATAACTCACAGTGACTGAATAAGAGTTGATTTTTTTTGTTATTAATGCATGGTAGCCTGTACTTAAACTAGAGTAATCAAATTTTTAGAAATCATGGTCAAGAAAATATTAAGGAATATTTTATTTTTCCATCTTTTGTGAACTGTGTAGTTCCACAAACGTAAGAATTATGTAACCATCATTTGAGAATTTATTAGAATGATATAAATACAAGAAACTTCATGATCCTAGCAAGCATTAACCAACTTCATTGGTTTAATCAATCAAGAGCATGCATTGTCATAAGTACATTACTTCATTCTCAGGACGCTTGAGCGCATGGCTATAAAAAAATCTTTATAACCCTTGTGTGAGATGCTATTCTTTCTTTCTACTCCTTACGAATCCACATTCAAGTCTATTTCAACCGATAAAAATTCCATATGAGAAAATCAAAGTATTCAAAAATTGGACCATTAAGTCTTGCCTAAACTTCACATAGAATTGATTTACAACCTCTTTGTGCTTTCAAAAAATTTTCTTATATTTCTCTTTTTCAAATCTCTTGGAATAATTCTCTAATCATACACTATATTACAAGGCAATATGCTGATTCTTGTGTGCTTAAACCATCATGCATCCCAATACTTTTTTCCAATTGCTTTTTAATTTGAGGATAAGATATTTTATAATCCAAATTTCAGCATTGAAAATTTTATTGATGCAAATTTTTGATAGCAAAATTTATGATCATTGTACTAATTTCATAACAAATAATATAATCTATCAACTCTCATTATATACACAAACTTAAAGCTTTCACTCTATACTCAAAACTCATCCAATTGAGTTGAAATTTCAATCCAAACACAAGCTTGAGTTATAAATTGTATGCCACTTGAATTAAATATACCAAAACCCTTGGAGGTTTATTAGAGTAGCCTCAAATACACTCCAGGGTTTGAATTTTACTCTTCAACTTCAAATCATAAGAAAAGATTGATAATTCAAATAATTTTACTCATTTTTGAGTCTACATTGTAACTTTTGTAATAAGCTTTCCAACGCTCTTGCTAAATTTCTAAATTGTTCCCAGTAAGGCTTCCAAAACTCCCAAAATTTCAAAGGATTTCACCTAATTGCCCTCATTGGTGCAAACTTCACAACCAATGAGAATGAAGAGTGATTTTTTTATTCTAGTGTGGCCAATATGTAATTAATAAATATTAAAATAACAATTCGAAACCAGTTAAATATGAACGGAATCACAAATCCGGGAGTTTATAACTCGAGAATTATACTCCTCGTCAAAATTTTTAACAATCAACTTTTTATGACTTATTTCGATAAACAATAGTGATGAATTAGAACCCACATGTTGAAAGCCATCACTACACGGAAGTTTAGATCCATAGCTCTCAAATTAAATCAAAATGTATATCATAAACCATGGTTGTACATATAAAATGAAGTATGTGGTAGATGAAAACAACTATTTTGTTGTTAAGTATGAATCAAGTAGAATATTCTTTCACATGGATTTCTTGACTTTCCTTGACTTGGATTAGTTTTCATTGGTTTGACTTGGTGAAGACCCTTAAATCTAGGCGCGAGATTGACTTAGTATACTAAAGTCAATTGGATGATAGTGAGGCTTCTAGAAAATCCAAATGGATCAATTGTATGTTGTTACGTACCATTTTCATTGGGGTTTGTGATCTATACCTCGATTAAATTTGGTAAACTAGCGTTACACTACTCATAAAATTTTATTAATCATGTTTCACTTTTCACTGCTTTGTTGAGTGGAACACAACCAAAGATAGAGAATTCCTCTTTCAAAAAAAAATCTCGTCATTCTTTGCTTAGCACATACTAAAGCCTTAGAAGATATCAACAATCCCCAATGTGTACTCCAACTTTGGCATAAATTTAAAAAGGTTCATATAGTCTTTCTGAAAAATATCCCAAGAGGTCTTTCGTTTTCCACCCTCCAAACAAAATTCCGAAAATGAGGTGACTCCGCAGACCTTCTTTCCTTTTAATTAAAAATCCCAACACTCCACATCTCTCACAAAAAATTACAGAAGTTGTCGGAAAGCACAGTTGCCAAGTCTAAAACTTGGTCTTCTCCCTCCTTTTCATCATCAACAAACTGTTGATGATGAAAAGGAGGCGATGCATGTATCACAAAACAAGATTAAAATAAGGTGCAAAAGGATTGAACTCATTCCAAAGTCATCTCTTCATGGAAATTTTTCTTGCATGTTCTCTAATGTGATTGATTAAAAAGTGATATGAAGAAAATCTAAATCTTCATTTGCATGACCTCCTTCACCATGTTGGTTGAGGAGAGGTTTCTTTGCAATGACACAGTTAAGGATGCTCATGACATCCACTTCCTCCCGGATGCCTTGCAATGTACCCCATTCAATGAACTTGATGTCATCTGTACACTTCATAATCCTTTAAGTAACACCTTCAAGGATTTTTTCTTATGGGCGATGATGCATCTTCTAACCCTTTAATTTTAAACTGATGTGCATCGTGAAAATCTTGTCTCTAAGGAACCAAACAAGGTCAAGGCAAAATGTGAGCTTGAAATGACCGTCGCACTTTTAGATACTTTTCTTATCACCTCCATGAAGCCACAATGCATGCATTCCCATGCTTATTCAAACCGCAGTGAGAAATCATGTTTATTTTTCCATCTTTCAATCATGAAAATTTTATAACAAGTCATGATGATGTCAATTGTGATCATATTCTTTCGGTACTCTTAGTCTAGATTTTGCTCCCAAGTAAGAGTCCAAATGTCCTCCTCTATAATAGCGAAAAAAATCCAGCAAACACATTTCAAAAAGTTTGGGCTCTTGTATGCTTCAAAGAGGTGTTTGCAGGCATAAGTACCATGGTTTCCTCCAGCAATGTAATATCTATAGCCAAAAAAAAGAAATAAAGATTAGAAGTGATACAAGTATCATCAATAAAAAAACAAAACATGTTTCATTTTGAAGAAGTGATAGTAAAACTTAGTGCATTTATGATGTACGTACACTTTGCCATTTGACAAATAAGTATCATGAAGACATCAAGTCTCCTTTTCTTTTAATCTGCAGGCATTAATGTCTGCAAATAAAAATATCTTTCTTGAGAATTCTTCAAATAGTTGATTTCTTCACCTATACAACATACTTGTTTTTTGCCACCGGTTCTATGGAAGTATAGTTGGTGAAGAATCATGTTCATTTCTTGCTTCTTTCTTTCCTCTTGATTTAATCCTTTCAACGCTAGACACCTTGCATTGCTCTTTTTTCTTTGCCTCCTGATCGCGATGCAACTTCTATTCTATTTTTTTTGCTCTTGTTGTTGTTGCATTTTAATTTTCCTGTTTCTCATACAATTCCTTCTACTTGATTCTTTCCTTCAAATTTTTTTTCCTTGGCTGCCTTCCATTGGTGAAATCTTTCAATTTTCTCCTCTGTTTCCATGCTCATTGTGGGGGATTCACTAGCAATATTGTGCAATCCAAAAGAAGTGTTCAACTTGCTCCAATTGATTAGTTGGGAAATGGCTTCTTGTACTTCTTTTGATATTCTCCCAAAACAATGACCCATGCAAGAAGAAGCTCCTTCTCGATCATGCAGGTTATGAAATCAAACAACCTGCTTGATTTCTTCTTTATAGTTTCTAGCAACTTGTAGAGTTTGTACAATTATCTTCATAGTAAATCAAGGAATTTGGTTTCACTTTGTTACTCCTTGTTCATTATTTGCAATATTGTTCGTTTGAAGAGCGTGCACCTATTTCTATTCTCATTCCAAGTAAGTGGAAAATTCAGATTTTTATTAGATTTGTCTTAAATTTTTACTTTAGTGTATGTGGTTGAGCAGTTGGTTAACCATTTGAATATTTTTTAGTTTTTTGGCAGATTTTTCATCCAAACATAATTGAAATGTTTATCTAACAATCTACAACTTGATTAGTTTCATTAACATTTCTAAACTTGAATATGAAAAATGTAAAATAATAATTATAATTCAACTGTAAGATACTTAAAAGAGCAAAAACATGGATGATATAAAAAATATTATTTCGAATGTAATTATAAAAAATTTTGAAACAAATGATCTAAAATGTAGATTGTTTCCTACAACTAACACAACTTGGATGTGTTTCAAAGTAGTATTCATATGAATATAAAAAATCAAATAAACATAAAAGATGAAAATCATATTGACTCAATTTACCTAACGATTAATCAGTATTAAATAAATTTTATTATCAAGAAAAATTATCTTTATGTGTGAATACTTCATGTATACATCTCTATTCTCTCCTTCAATATTTATGAAACTTCTTGACTCAAATAATATTTTTATCACATTAAATATAATATATCATATAAATGCCATTAAAAATGTTATGATTAAATATTTATAAAATATGTTATATATATACAAAAAAATTAATATAATATATATCAAATTTTTAAACTTAAATTTTTTATAAAAAAATCATATTTTTTTGTAAATAATTTTATCAATTAAATTATATATTTATAATAATTTAAGTAAATAAAAAAAGATATATACTAATGTAAAAATAATATAAATTATCAAAATATAAAATTTATTATAATAAATTTAATTAAAAAAATTTATTTAATACAAAATAGCATCAAATCAACACAAGATATTTTTAAATTAGCTAAAAATATTTCATATACCTTAAAACTTCATCTTTAGAAGGACATTTTGTAAGATGATTTCTATTAACATCACACATAACCTATCAAACATCATAATATTATGTTGAAATCATTTAATTAATGCGGCTTTCATCATTGCAAATGAAAAATTAGATTTTTCTTTTCAAATTTATAATAATAAATGTGAAATTATTTTCTTCTTATATTGAAATTAAATCTTATATTTAGTGTATAGATGAGAAAATTTTTCATATCTTTAGTTTTTGATAAAGTTTGAGAGGTAAATATGCTATATTTCAAATAAAATATTTTAAATTGAAATAGAAATTTATATTCATAAAAAAATGCAATTCAAAAATTTTATGATGGTATAAAAATTTAAATATATTTTTGGATTTATATTAATTTTAAAAAAATTTCTTAAAATTTATTGACTATTTATGAATTTTTACGAGTTTGTGATATTTCTTATTTATAAAATTTAAAATTTATTTTTTTTGATATTAATTTTTTTTAATCTATATAAAAATTTTAAAATTTTCACTATCTAGGAAATAAAATTTCAATAAATCAGTCTAAATTTATATATTTTCACATATATTAATAAATATTTTATTTAATTTTTTTTTTTTATTTTTATATAATTAAAAATTAAAGTAGTCATATTTTTAATTAATAATCCTGAAACATGTTAAATTATTTGAAAAATGTCACCATAAAACATAAAATTAAAAAATAATGATTCGAAATGAGTTGAATGCTTATGGAGCAAATGAATTTTTTTTACATGTTTACACATGTGAATATTTTTTAAATTTTTAAATAATAAATAAATATTTTATTTATTTTTTATTATAGAATAAAAATGCATGAAAAAGTTCTTATCTATTTTAAAATTCTATCAAAATCGAAATTATAATACCATTATATTTTTAAACCTAATAAAACTAAAAATATGAATTTGTACATTAAACATAAAGTACAAAAATAATTATCTAAAATTTTTGCTTATGTATGTAAATGTATCTTCATTCAAAAATGTTTAATTTAAGGAAAAATTCTTCTACTTTTTTTATATCAATATTTTGGAGCGAAAATTAAAAAAATTTGAATAAAAAAATTTATAATAAAATAATTGACAGTTTTTTATGTTGTTGAATATTTTCATTAAGAAAATTAGTGGCAAATGAAAAATGTTTAATATCCAATGTATAATACATCAAATAAATATAGATAAAATATATAGTCAAGTATGGTCGAAGAAATATTCTCAATATAAAAATATTATTTTACAATTATTCATTTTATCAAAATATAATTTCATAAAAAATGAAATACATCCAACGAAAAATAAAAAATCCGAGAAAAAATAAATCAGATAAGGTAAGGATTATGTCACCAATATACTGAAATTAACTTCAAATCGAATCCTCAAGTGTTTGATTTACGAACCTTTCTTATTATATTGTACATTAATTTTATTTTTTTAAGTTCCTGATAGTCTTTGATATAATAAATAATCGGGTTTTAAAGAATGCCAGCCGTTGTCATTGTGGGCCTTCGAACCATTGGAACTGAAACTCTGATTTTAAACGGTCAGAATTGATTGCAAGGTTTTGAATTGCATTTCTGACGTTCCTTCAGAAATGGACTCACGAGATTTGGCGACTGTGTTAAGTTTTCACGACTGTGTTAATATGATTACCGTTGTACAAGAAACATGCGATGCCGGGAGAAGAAATCAACTAAACAATCTTGATTTGACGTCCGAAATGATCATACTTTCGGGGCACCAAATAGGTTTTAGAGTGGGCAAAGAACAATGGATCACCTAGAATATGTTTTTCTCTGGAACATTTCGCAGTTAAATCCAGAAAATTAATCCAGTTATTTAATTTTGACAGTGTAGTGTTTTTATCAGCCTCTATCTGGTTACAAAATTGAATGAGAAATATTACTTTGTCTTTATAATGTTACGTCTATCTTTACGGAATTTGAGATCGGTTCAATTGTATATGAAGAGTTGTCACTTTCTTTTCCACAATATTTGCGCTACATGAAATTGAGCTTCTGCTTCAGTACAATAGTGTGTATGCAGCAAGTCTGATATTTAACGAGAAATAGTGATTCAAGTTTTCACTAACACATCCATATCTTTCCAACCATTTTTAACTTCAAAAATATAGTTATCACCCATGAAAACAAATACCCAAACATGCATAAAATTACCAGTTTCGATCCTTGATTCCACATAGTAGGATCTATTACGAATTATCTAAGAACTAGAACTTGGAAGACAACTTGGAAAGAAAGAAATAAAATAGAATTAGGAAAACAGCCGCTGCTGCTGGAAAGTCTGTGAAGAAACAAATCACTGGAGGCAACCCGAACCGAGAAAATGACCCATATAAGCATTAAAATAGGTTCCATAGAAAAGATAACATCTTCAAATTACAGTAGTCTTTGAATATCATCAAATAAAAAAAGTCAGGAGACATAAAAGGAGCAAACAGTAGAGAACATCGATTTTGAGGGGAATTTTCTCTTTCTTGTGCGTATGATATTGTGCCTGGTTTGCTTGCCTCTACCTTGTATTCATTTCTGATGCTTTTTTATCCTACTCCTTTTCATTCCATGCATTCCTTTGTTTACAAAAATCAAAACGGAAGATGGATAGAAACGTGTGAGAGAAGCAATGACGCGGGATATCCCGGAACCGGAGAAGAGACGGAGATTTGTCGACTGCCACTTGTGAAAGAAGCCAACTTTGTTTGCAGGCTTCCTTCCGACCTAGCCTTGCCTGCCTTGCGATCCCCTGCCGGTGCGCCCGCTTTGCTAAATTGAAGAATCTCATCCGGCCGAAATGAATATGTGAAATTTGAAAGTCAAATCTTCCGCGAATCAATCGGCAGATGGACCCAAACAGCCGATGCGTAATTCCATGATTGCTCGAACTCTGGTCCTGAAAATTTCGATTCTCAAAGATCTCCGAGCTGTGCGTTGGCGCTGAAAACAGAAGGCAGGTGAAGAAGAAACTCGATCTTTGGAACTCAAAGCTTTGCGGATGATAATGTGAGCGATTTTGGGAGCTTGGAAGTTGGCGATTGTGAGAGAGGAGAGGAGAGGAGAAGAGAAGAGAGGAGAGATGGGAAAGGAAACTGGACCAGAGGAAGTGGCATCGCTGGATCGTTTGCTTACGAGACTGGCCCTCACCGAAGATGCGCAGCTGGAGAAAGTCTTGTCCAAGCTTCTACCCATGGCTATCAGTCGAATGGCTTCTCCACATCAGCCAACGAAATTGAAGGTCTGAACATTTTGCATACGATTTCTGTCCCTAGAATTTTTTATCTGATAGAATTGTTGAAGACTTGCTCACTACGATGATCAGCATGTGAACATGCTGCTGAAGACATTTGGGTTTCTTGCCAATATCCTCTGCATTTCGTAGAAGCGGCCAAATGACAATAATGATCATGGGCATAATCAGAAGTAGCTGCTTATTTCAGTCCTGCTTTTGAAAGGACTCCTCTAAATTTTTGTCTTGATAGCCAATCATCCATCGTCAAATTAACTCTCATCAGGTGGGATATCATGAAGTTCTGTTCATTTCAGTCTCCTGAATTGCATTGGCTTCATACCGCAAAATGTCAAACGGTGTCTCAACACGTTGTGTTGACACTCTGTAATTTTAAGATATTAAGTCAGCACAAACTGGTTCAGCTGTTGCAGCGAACGTAAAGTCACCGATAATTGTTTCCTAAACGTCAAGGGTTTCGATTGGAATGCCAGTTGCACTGATTCAGCTTGTTTTGGTTATCTCAAGACGCTTCATTTATACTGTTCATTTGCAGGTGATGGAGATGTTGAATCACATCAATAAGAGGGTAAAAGATCAGCTATCAATAAAATTGCCTCTGAAAGAGCTGTTAGTTCTATATCGGCTTCCAAATGCCGACCCAACAGTCAGGAATTTTTCATTTATCTACATAGGAATGGCTTATGAACACGCTTCACCTGAGGTACGAAATCTCTAGTTCGCGCTATCTGCTACTTTAAAGTATCACTATGCTTATGTATTTGTTTCTATTTCGACCATTGACACCCTAGATTTTGTCCGGAACTTTCGAGACTTTGCAGGAACAAGCAGAGGTGGTCCCCGATCTACTAGCTGGAGTTTCCAAAGTAAGAGTAGAACACCAAGATGAGCTTTTGCGGATGGTTGCCAAGGTGAGTTACACCAACCCTTGGATAGCGTGCACGGGACTTCATGTGTACTCACATTCTCAGGTCTAAGAGTTGTGCAATATTTACCGATTAAGATCGTATGTGCTCTGTCATAGCGTATCGTTTATGCATTACAGAAATAAAGGATGTCATCTGCTGTGATCTAAATGATTGATGTTCAAGACTTAGCTTGATCTTCAACATGGCAAATTATTCGTAAATTCATTGCGACTTCATAGGGTTGAAGTGTTTTACCCTTTGTTACATATCTCTTCCATGACATCTGAATCTCTAGTAGAGAATTAAAGCTCTCAGATAGTTTTGCAATGAATATATTAGATTAGTCAATATTTATATCGAAGGAATTATTCGTTGGAAATGTCTCGCTTAGACAATCTCTTAAGTTCTACACTTAAATTAGTATGTTAGAACTTTTGTAGACTGTGTGTGTTCTAAAACCAAGAGTTTATTCTGTGCAGGGTTTGGAGCAGTATGCATCCGTTCTAAAAAACAAGAGCCAGACAACGAAATACGCTTTTATTGAAGATAGTGCCGATTGTAACTTGTTCGTGGAGTTTTGCTTACAAACTTTGCTCTATCAGCCAGTTTCCATCACTCAGGAAGGGTGAGTCTCTCACCTGCAAAAATATAGTAAATTGCACATTTCAAGGGTTTTGAAAATTAGGACTCCTTAACTTCAGAGCAGTGACTCAAGGTTCTACGAGGCTTGCAAAAATGTCTCTAGATTTCAGTATCCTAGCTGCTACGTGGGAGAAGAATCTAAGCTGATCCAGGAAACTGGACATTTTTTTCCCTCCATCCATAAATATTTTTAATCTGAAGTGTAATGTTGCTTCTGGATGCTTTTTGGCCTTAAATACCTGCCATAGATATCTTCTTCATCTTCTGATCTGACATTTTCAACGTGGATGTAACATGATTTTGTTATAGGACGGTGGCCATACCAGGTGCCCCTCCAGGATTGTCTGCACATCAGGCCACGCGTGTTGCTGGGAAAGGCCTTCTACGAGGTGAACAACTTGTGCTGAGGAAGGTAACTATGTTTACAGTAATTATAAACAATAAAAAATAACGCCAGGAGATGTTGCAGTTGGAATGGCGTGTCAAAAATGTCTCTGTTTATTGAATGACGATATTGAATATTGTAGGGGCACATTCTTAACTTTTAGATGTTGTTTTGGTTATAGTTGGGTCTTCTCAACTTTGTTGCAGAGCTGGAGCTGAAAGTGGATCTCCTGTACCCCCTTTTCCTCGTTGCGTCTGTTGACAAGTGAGTTTAGCCTTTGATTAATCTTCCAGTACTCTGTGTTTCACATCTATGATGAACATCGACTTTTCGATTTTCGAATCAAGTATATTGTATGTTGCTAACTTTTGATATACAATTGAATTACGTACTGATATCTTTCATTTACATATTATATGAAAGATATTACTACGTTATACCTTCGGACTTTGTGTCCATTGTTGTCGATAGTACTCACTTTGCCTTAGGCTTCAACCTTCAGGAATCATGGTTAAATTTAAAATTATCGAGTAAAGATCGTGTTTGAAGGTCTTACGTTTGTCTCCTAAAGTACGTATCTTATTTCTGCTTTATTCGTCTAAGATATCTTTGTGTTGTCTTGGTTTATTCAGCAATGAGAAAGTCTCAAAGCGAGGCGATGAGCTTCTTAAACGAAAGACGACTGGTGTTAATTTGGAAGATTCAACACTCATACGACGACTTTTTACCATCTACTTAGGTGGGGATTAGGTGGACTTCCTTTGCAGTAATTTGACCTTCTCTGTACAGTCATTTTCAGATGTCTACGCAAGATATAAGATACCGTATGGAGGTGTTATTTCGTGTTTCATTAAAGATTCAACTTCTTCTTCTCCCTACTGTGCATCTCAGGCACTGTAAGTAATGCTTCAATTGAGGCCAATTCCAAGGTATCGCCAGCTGGACCAGGGCTGAAGGCACGTCTGATGGCTACATTCACGCGATCTATAGCCGCTGCGAATGAGTTTCCACTCACACTTCAGTGTGTTTTCGATTGTATTTCTGGTGAGCAACCTCGATTTAATTTACTATTCTATAGACTGGAGAATTTTAAGTTGAGTGCTTATACTTATGCATCAGGTTCTGTTTGTTTCAATAATGTCAAAGTTCTGCAATTCATTACCAATTAGTGTTCGTTCACCTGCAGGACCTGGAAGCACGACACGGTTGAAGCAGGCTGGGATGGAGTTTTCAGTTTGGATATTTAAGCATGTACGGCTTCAGTACTTTTTTGGTACTGATGTTTCTTGGTTGCATGATATATAATGGCTCTCGGGTCTTGACCGATTGCCAGAGTTTGTGTATATGTTAATCAGTCAAGTAATTGATCATCATCAGATGCAAGAAGGTATGCAAGAGAAGTCAGATTTTTAAAGTCTCTCTCGCTTGTGTATCGATGCATCGCAGGCCGTTGATAGACAATTGAAGGTCATGGCCCCCCTTATACTGACCGGTGTAATCAAATTGCTGACTGGATCCCATCCCAGTGAAGCAGGTGCATAGTTCAACACCTTCCTCTTGTGCTTTGAAATTTACCAGAGTTCGAGGATCGGACACAAACCTTGGACATGTCAAGCAACATCTGTGTCGTGATAGTTTCAAATTAGAGTTGTAATTGTCCAGACGTGCCTGAATCAAGTAGAGCCTGACTTCAGTTATAATCTGCAGCAAGTTGTCACGTGCATGGTTCATTCAACCGGGATGCAAATAAGAACTTCTATTATTTTTGTTCTTCTGATTGCAGATTCTGCTTCAAAGCAGATGCGAGCTTTTTGTTACCAAGCTATTGGTCAGCTGGCACAGCGGGCTCCTCACCTTTTTAGGTCTTTTTCGTTTTGTTTCTCTCAAAATTTCTGAAGCATCGATTAGTATGTTCCACATATTTGGGGTAACAGGAGTTGAGTGAGAGGTTGATTCTAAATTCACCTTGATAGATACCAGGAAAACGTACACTGCTTTATGTCAAACAATATGGTTGTACAACCACTGTGGAAAATAGTATGAACTTTTTCATGGTATGCAAAGCGTGTTTCTCAGTAGGTGCTGTGGATTCAACTTACGATTACCTCATAGATTCGACTTCTTCAGTCTTGACTTTGAATTGTGAACGAATGACATTGTCTTCTTGAACAGTTCTCAATTTGAACGATCATCTTATTCATGAGTCTCCGGTATTCTAACATGTCATTATGATCAAATAGTGGGAGCACGGAAATGGTGGTGCGGCTTTTTGAAGCCTTGAAAGTAGAGGCCGTGGCCATTCGCTCAAATATTCAAGAAGCTTTATCTTCCCTCGCTGGTGCTTTCAAGGTACTTTTACTAGTGCACGATATGAAGCACAGTTTCTGTTTCCATTCAACACGACCCAATACGTCATATCCGCCTACCTGATATTTTATCATAGTTCTATTCACTAGTAAAAATTGTGTGTGACTAAGGTTCTAACATTGATCTCAAGTCTAGGAGAGGAGGATTTTTATATCGAAAGATTTGTAAAGTTCTTTACGTTCATGGGTGTTGTAACACGTGTACGATGAATGTTGCTACCCGTTTCAGGACTGCACGACTGAAGTGGCAGCTGAATTAGAAGCATTACTTCTGAAGCACGTGCAAGCGGTAAAAAACATCCAATTTTGGACATTCTTTTGTCAGACAATTTCAAACCTCTGCACTTAATGTTTGCCTCATTTTGCATACTGTTGTTGATATTTTTAATGGTATGCATGTTACTGCCATGGACGTGAGTTAGTTAGTTAAACATCGCAGGGTGCTGACAATCGGTTCTGCTTCAGCATTTATAAACAAAATTCTGTTTATGTTTATAGGTGGAGGACGAGGCACGATTTTGTAGTATTTTATGGGCATCGAGGTGGAACAAATTTGACCATGCCCCTAGTCGATATCTTTGTATGCTTGGAGCAGCCGACACGAAACTCGATATAAGGTATACATTGATCTTGCGCTTAATTCGTTTGTACCTTTATTAAGCTATTCCAATGTATATGAATGTTGAAATTGTTTCATGTTGTGTCATTAACTTACCTTCTCTCTACATATATCCTCACCTGCTTGTAAATCGAACTTGTGCACGGTACTCAGTGAATACATCTCCGAATACTTGCCGAGAGTTTTTCCAAATGTCCAGCGTGTCAGATGTTATTGTGTTTAGTATAATCTGCATGGTAGCAGCAGTTTTCTGGTGAAGTTAGAGCTCAGTGTGTAGTTAAGGAAACCAGGTTTTTGGAGATATTTTTCTACGACTCTTGACAGTAAGGATGTCCTGAACCCCTTCAAATTGGCCGTTTGGTTTAACAAACTTAAAAAATTTCAAACGAGGATAATCTTGGAAAACCGAGAATTGTATTAACCTTTTATGTGGTCGATATCTAAACGTTCTGCACCTTAACTAGTATAAGTGTCTCAGGCTACATCTGTGAAGGGAAAGGTCAAAAGTCTTACGCGCATTCAAATGTAATTGGTCGTTTTTGTCAACTTCTTTCAGGGAGATGGCTCAACAAGGGCTTGTTCCTCCCAAAAATGAGAAAAGTGGACTTCCCGAAGCAGCTTATCCTTCTTTGAAACATATGTTGGATTATATCTACCAGCAACAGGACAGAATTCGGTCACCTGCACCTATGGGGGAGCGACTGTTATTGTTTTCTGCCAAGACGTTTGTTGCAATGATTGAGTTTCTCAAAAAGTGCTTTGAAGCCGAATGCAATGAGCCTCAGACTGGTGCTAAAAATGAAGAAGCGTCATCTGATATCTCAGCCAAGGAAGCGTTTCGACTACTCTTAGAGCATGGAATGGCTCATGATGGGACGGTTGAGCTGCACGTCATGGCTTCAAATGGACTACTTGAACTTGCTGCCATTGACCCCGAGGTACTCAAAACATTCTGACTGGGTGCCAACTTTTGAACATGTATAACCAGTCCAATTTAGTAAGAAATTGTGATACTTTAAATACGTGTACATAGAAATTCTATCTTTAAGGAAATCTTGACAACGATAAAACAAAATATGACACCTCAAAATCATAGCCTCTCTGGTTGGATTAGGTTTTCTGTCAGCACATGTTACGCAATTGCTATAGTTCATGTCAAGTCTTTCCAATCATCACTTCTAACTCACCTGATCTTCGTGTTCTCGGGCAGAGTATAGCCAATACATACAAGAACCGCCTGCCTTGGTTGAAGCAGTTCGTGGGACATATTGACTCCACAACGCGTGAGGCTACAGGTCGTCTGTTGGGTATCTGTGCAGCTGCTTTATCTTCGTCACAAGCCGAAGATCTACTTAAGGAGCTAGTATCATCCTTTGAGTTGGATACGAAGCGGCGGTAACATTCAAGACACTTAAAACTTCCAAAAGACTTTCTGGTATTTAGCTTCCGCATACCGAATTTATATCAAGCCGTTGTTTACATGGTTTCTTATGGCAGGTTCGAGGACCTCCAGGGTGCCGTGTGTGCAACAGGTTATGTGTTAGCACAGTGTATGACGGGAGTTCCAAAAGTAAGTAACAAATCATCTGAATAAAAGCAATTATATCGTTACTTCTGTCAAACAATTTTATCCTGCTTAGCTATGGTGAGAGTAGTTTTTGGCGTTCTTATGTCCCAAAGAATCTCGTTTGTTTCGACGCAGGTATCGAGACCCTTGCTGGAAAGTACCACTGGTGCTTTGATAACGAAAATCACTCTGGATTCGGCAAACGACAATCTGGCTGGGTCTGCAGCAGAGGCACTTGGGCATGCAGGCTTGCGTGGTCCTCTTCCTATTCCTGCTGGTGACTTACACTCGTCGTCTCCAGCTGTGGCCTCGGAATCTACCATCGTTGAGACTGGTGGGAGTCCTATGGATACTGGAAGGGAGCAGACTCTTGTGCCCAGTACTCCGGCAGTGGTTGTGGAGGGCGAACCTTTGAAACAAATAGAAGGAGAGACATCTGAAAAGGAAGAAGTGTCCTTAGCCTTGGCTGTGAAGAACTTAACTGGGCTGTTGGCCTGCAAGGAAGTGAAAGTAGTGCAGAAAGCAGTCATCTCCCTTGGCCATCTTTGCTATGGCAATCCAAAACCTGAACTTCTTGATGCATCACTTTCAGCTCTCTTCACTCTTAGCAAGTCCAAGGTGGGAATTTTTGCATTGTCATCGAAATCTATGCGATTGATTGTGAGCCTGCTTGTTTTCTAGTTTCTCCAGCGTCAGGTCTAGAACAGGCCTTTTATAATTGACCTTTCTTCTCGCTTTAGATTTCACGGACCATTCCAATCAGAGCAACAAATAGAAAGACGAAGAAAATCGTCGAAGTGACTTTCTCATTTGGATGCTACCATGGTTCTTGCAGGCAGAGGATATACTTTTCTCAGTTGGTGAGGCTTTATCATTTATTTGGGGAGGAGTGCCAATAAGTGCCGATAAGATTTTGAAAACCAATTTTGTATCGCTTTCTGCTTCAACGAACTTCCTCAATGAGGATGCCCCTGTACATGGAAAGGACGTGGAAATGGAAGTAGCACATGATGAAAATGATCGTGATGCGGCTAGGGATAGAGTTGTGAAGAAGCTTTTTTGATGACTTGCTCTTCACTAGCAGAACAGATGAGCGTTGCGCTGGATGTGTTTGGTTGGTGTCCATCATATCGTACAGCGGAAGACATGCTAAAGTTCAACAAATGCTCCCTGAAATACAGGTTTGTAGACACCATGAGTAGCTCGAAGTACCTATTAGTTATAATGCATCTGGTTACGAGGAGCTTGTTTGTAACATCCTGAAGGCTGAGGTTTCTTGAGATTCATACGTAACCATGTCATGGACGCCTTGTTTGAGAACCAGTCCAAAGTGCCGGGGTTTTTTTTTCTTGCCTTGCCTCGTGCTTCAGTACAACTATTCATGCCATTGTGGTTCCACCTATGGAGACAAATTACATGTTTATGTGGATTCTGAGCTGCGCTGTGTGTAATTGCTCTTTCTGAAAGCTGAGAAGGTACTTTTAATTGGTGTATTGCAGGAGGCACTGTCTCACCTTTTAGGAGATCCGAATGAGCTCACACAAGAGATGGCCTCGCGAGGAATGAGCATTGTCTATGAGCTTGGTAATGCGGCCACAAAGAATGAGCTTGTCATGGCCTTGGTCAACAATCTCTCTGGTACAGCCAAAAAGAAAAGAGCCGTGAAGGTACTGTGAGAATCTAGGATTCAAGATCGTCTTTTCGGCGGTATTATGACATTGTGAGCTACATACAGGCACATACAAATAAAGCAAATAATTGACCCATCATATCATCCAAATAAAAAGAAAAATACCAAAAGTTCAAATTGACAGCAAGTAACATTAGCTCAATTGGTAGGGGATAGGCAGGTAGGCCCTCAAGCTTTCCCCTTAAGAACCTTTCTTGCGAGTTTTCCCGCATACGGCTCAAGCAACCTATCCGAAATGTGACTAGTAATATGAGTTGATTTATAAGATCGTAGAAGGAAGATCACCTTGCAGATCGTGAAGCCCGAGTGATTAACTTTTGTCACGAAAATTGGGGCCTGACTGAAGTCGAATCTGCTTGCAGCTTATGGAAGACTCCGAGGTGTTTCCTGAAGGTGCCCTGGGTGAGAAGCCAGGAGGGGGCAATATAAGCACATATAAAGAACTGTGCGGTATAGCAAATGAAATGGGACAGCCAGATTTGATCTACAAATTTATGGATCTGGCGAATCATCAGGCTTCACTGAACTCAAAGAGGGGTGCAGCCTTTGGGTTTGCAAGAATAGCGAAGCAAGCGGGTGAAGCATTGAAGCCCCACCTACGTGCGCTTGTGCCAAAGCTTCTCCGATATCAGTATGACCCAAATAAGCGGATTCAGGTATTTTCTTCACCTTTGCAACATGGTGATTTGCGAGCCAGTGACACCAGTCTAGTCTTCTTATATAGAAGATGTCGATGATCAGCAAGACTATCATTCTCACGAGATTTCAGAGCATGAGCTTTACTGTTACTCGCCACCTACATTCAGAGAGCTAGGACGAAATTGGCTGCTATACATTATATTTGATAGAATTGAACTTACCTGGTTATGAAAATAGTGACGAAACTTGAGCATGCCTTGTAACCTGCCAGGACGCGATGGGACACATCTGGAGAGCTCTGGTTGCAGAGCCCAAGAAAACTACTGATGAGTTTTTTGACGATATTATGGAGGATCTTCTAACTCAAGCTGGGTCGAGGCTTTGGCGCTCTAGGGAATCGTCCTGCCTTGCACTAGCAGATGTCGTACAGGGTCGAAGGTACAGTGAGGTAAGTTCTTCCTCCAGGCGCTCAGAAACTCCATGGCAGTGCCCATCACATGATAGCTATTTTCAAGTCTTGACCTTGAAGAAAAACACTTACTAGCAGAGAAACTAAGTAGTGTGACATATTTTGAAAGCACAGAAAGTAGCACCTCTGTGCTTTCATAATGCATGTTGGCTTTGGTAACTTGAAACAAGGTCTACCGTTGAAGCAATATGTCACTAGTTGTTCAGATTTGATGCTCTTACATATTCTGGAAAAGACACACAGACTGACCTTCTATATTTCTTATCTCGAGGGCAAGAAAAGTGATTTGAAAACTCCGTTTAACTGAAAAGAAAACCCGTGCCGTTCTTTAACCAATTCTCCAACGTGAGTAATATAGGTCAATCTTCGGTTTACGCTGTAAGTTGAATTCTCACCTGGAGATTATAAAAGCCACACTTCTGCACATGTGCCTCCATGGTCCACATGTCACACTAGGTATTTAAGAGAGAGATCACTTCCTGTAACTATTTCCCTGTTTTTTTAGTCCACATTAGTCATCGTCAGATTTTAAGTGGGGTATAGTAGCCTCCCCCACACGGATGCCCATACCACCATCTTCTGTTTCGAGTAGTGGATTCACTAATATTTTGGACGTTAAAGACGACAGGGCCATTCTTGGGGTATTCATATGATCGACTGGCGTAAGCCTGCCGTCCTTCCTTGATGACAGCTTGGGCTTCCAAAGACCTTCTTCGCTTTATATATTTAAGTAATGTCAATTTCTAAAAGGAAGGACCTATCTTATGTAAATATATGCATCTGTAAACATCTTCCATTTAACTTGCTCAAACGCAAGCTGCTAAATGTGCACGCTACCTAAGTTAACCTTATATCAACTCATTGCCTCATCATTTCAACTTTTTTTTGTGGTGCAGGTGGGCAAATTTATGGAGAGGATATGGACTATGGCTTTCCGATCTATTGATGATATAAAGGAGACTGTACGACTTGCAGGAGAAAGTTTATGTCGTGCTGTGAGTTCACTAACCTTGCGGTTATGCGATACAACCCTTA